>VZTG01008464.1:0-116414 GCA_013397845.1 Melanocharis versteri
GTGCATAATTTGCACCTTAACCTAAATCACCTTTTCCTCCAGTTTAATCATTTAAGTAGATTACAAATACATCATGATGAACAGAAGCATTAAAAAGAAATGTCTTTCTCCTTCCACTCTAAAAGAGTTTGAGAATATTACTCTGATAGGTTTTGGATGTTAATTAATTGCTGATACCCACCTCAGGACAAACATATCTTTTTATTAATTTCTCATTTATTTGTAATTTTCAAAGTCTTATAGTTTCACCTTTTTTTTTTTTTAAAGGAAGCTGTTTATACAAATTCCAGTAAAAAAATTAGACCTTTGTATGCACCTGGGTCTGTCTTTCTCTCTCCCATTCCACACCTTGAATTACTTGCACTTCCTTCCTTCTGAAAATTTGTAGGCCGATGGCAAAAGTGGTTCCAACACCACAGATCCTCAAGAGTGTTTTCTCCTTTTTC
Source organism: Melanocharis versteri (assembly GCA_013397845.1). Taxonomy (NCBI): domain Eukaryota; kingdom Metazoa; phylum Chordata; class Aves; order Passeriformes; family Melanocharitidae; genus Melanocharis; species Melanocharis versteri. The sequence continues at coordinate 447 of VZTG01008464.1, forward strand.
TTCTACAGTTTGTTTTCCCCCATGTTCTCGTACAGCTCTGGGTGATGACAGTCTGCTCTGTGTCATGTGTTATGGCTGATACAAATGATGCAGATTTTATCTCCTCGCTTTCCAGATCATTCGTGCTGCTGTCATACTCTTGCCCACTCTTTGCTCCTTAGAACCCTTCTCTGGATTTTCCCAGTAGCTGTCTTTGGCAGAGCCTGAACAAATTCGATCTGAAAGGCAAAAATGCTCCCTGTAGCCAAATAAATTATGGTTAATTTCCCAGGTGCAACAAAAGATTGTGAAAACACTTTTAGCATGGCTGGGGATAAACAGATGGGAAGCTGCACAACCAGGGCTGGAATGGTGAAATTCCTCACTACACCTTGTAGATACTGCACAGACAATACTTGCAGGGAGAAGTACCACGATCTCTAGGAGCTGAGTGCTTCAGCTTTCAGGACAGGGAGTTCCTGGTGTCCTTCCGAGTGAGAAGAGATGGATTCCAACCCACTGATGCCAGCAGGAATTTCCCTTCTGCTTTGGCTGAGTGTCAGAGGAGAGCTCAAGGCAGGAACTGCTTAGAATGGAATGCCTTGCCCATTTGAGCTGCTGTGAAAACCCCAGGATTCCATGAAAGAAAGACTGGACCATCATGAAGTAAAATTTCATGACCACTGCTTCCCTCTGGTCCTTTCTAGCACACACAGCCAACCCACGGCCACAGCTGCAACAAACCCTGTCATCTACTTTTATTTCATCCAACTCTGGTTGGAGTGTTTGTCAGAATGCTGTTGAAAAAGAGCTGAGGCAGGACAAAAAATGCTCAGTTTCTGGTACAATTAGAGAACCTGTCTTTTTGGCCTGTACTTACCTTCCTTGGATACTTGTAAGGTGCAGTCACCTTCTTGACATGTTGTTGAAGTTCAAGAGTTAATTTTTCTGGATCATGTGATACAAAAGCAGAAGCTAAAACAATGAAGGCTTTGACCACCTGTGCCACAAAAATGAGAGGATTCCATTAGCTTCCAGAGGTGGGAAAAAAGGAATACATTTGTTGTGTAAAGGGAGTGTCAAAATTCAGAATGACAAAATGTGAGCTTTTCTTTAATGTCCCTTTTCATTAGCTGTTTGTTACCGACTGCTGTGCTATGAAGGACTCATTCTACGGCAGAGAATGTTTTGCTGTTTTCCACTTTTTTCTCAACTTTATACACTATTAAACTTTCAAAAAGTTCTAGCACAGAAAATAAAGAGAGATTAAAATCTTATCCCAGTTCCTCAAAGAAATGTTGCAAAGTTGAAAAATACAAAACAAAAATTAAACACTCTTTGTCATTGCCACCATATGCTTAGTGGTAAACGAGAAATAATCAAAATTCCATTGCTTAGACAAAAAGACCACATGGTTAATCGGAAAAAACAAATTTTTTCCCCACATAAATCCCTGAAAAGAAATAATTCTGAAATTGTAAGATCTGTCAAGATATGGATTTTAAAAAATTTAACCCACTTAATTTCAAAAATCTGCGACATTTTGAATTCCAAGGAAGCCAAGTACATACAAGGAAGCTGATGCTTAGAAGAAAGGGCATTTTTTTCGACAAAATTTTTGTATTTTGTTTTACCTCCCCTCGCACTGGGTCGGGACTGCTGACAACAGCCACCTCGGAGACTGCTGGGTGCTGGATCAGTGCGCTCTCCACTTCAAAGGGGCCAATGCGATACCTAGGGCAGCACGAAGAGAGCTCAGCCCCAGCAGCACGGACCAGCCCATTGCTCTTTCCAGGCTGCATTTCGTGAGGCAAATCTAGAAGGAAACGCCTTACCCAGCAGAATTAATGATGTCATCAGCTCTTCCAACAAACCAGACATATCCCTCTTCATCCATCATGCCTCTGTCCCCAGTGACATAGAAATCTCCACGCACAGAGGCAGCAGTTTTCTCTGGATTGTCCTGGCAACAACCAAATATTTCAAAAAAAGTATCTGATTCTTAGTGAAACATAACACATTTATTTTGCAGTGATGCAAAAAATGAACAATAGAAGAGTTCTTAAACTGAATATGTTCAGTACTGTTTTATATTTTCAACTAAATAAACAGAGCCACATTAGCAGCTTTGTTGTGGTAACATATGATATGAGGACAAAACCACTTTTTATGTAGAGATTTCTGTTCTAGAGAGAAAAGGCCATGCTCTACCAAAATGCTCATCCACCACAGGAAATGACGAAAATGGTTAACCTATTCTGTTCAGGGAAATGATTTATCATTGCAGGGGGTTGCCAAAATAACTTCCAGTCAAAGGAAACTTTTTACTCGTAACTCTCAGGACCAAAACAGAAATGAAGTGACCTGCAGGAAGAACATTATCTGACTTTTAGGATTTATATATCCAGTGTAACCTCTTAGTTACACAGGAAAACACTTTGCCAAGAGAAGACATAGTGAAAACCTGAAGTAACAATACTGAACCTAAAGAAGATTTTTATGACATAGTGAGAAATGCCTTTGTGCAAGTTGATGTATGAGAATGCTACAAGTATACAAATATCATGGGGGTTCAGAAGAGGATTAAAAACATAGGTAAGATCCCCAAAGCCTATTGAATATGACAGTTCCAATACAGGGGAGAGTATCTTTAGGTTTGCCTGATTCTACTGTTTTCTTAAGAACATCCTGCACCTCAGCACCACCACAGATGAACAGTTGCTTAGATGGACCTTTGACCTGAACCAAAATGTCCCTTCTTCTGGTGTGTTTTCTTAAGCTGGTCCTGCTTTCAGTGGGCAGAGCATCCCCATCTGAGTAGTGGTGTTTGATTACACGTGTCACTACCTCAGAGCCATATGATCATCTGCATGTGAGGGTTTGTGCTCTAGCCTGTGTTCGTGCTGTTGATCTTGTGCACAGGGTGTGTGTGACAGGCACCTGTACAAAGGTTTCTCTGACTGCAGTGCCTGCTGGAGTGGGCGTCGCTCTGGCAGTGGCATGAGGGAATAAAATACTGTGCCTTGGAAAGCCTCCCCGAGCTTCTGATGTATAAGGGTAGAATCTGTGGGCCTTCTTCATTAATGTTTAACCAAAGATAGGAATGGAATAGAGGGAAAAGGGTGATGCTCTGAACATGAAGCGCATGGCAACTGCCCGGTACATATGTGAAACAAGGTATCCCCTGGTTCATGCTGCATTTTGAAGCTACACTCTGTCAGTCAGTCTGTTCCTGGACCTATGCACTGATCAGGCTCAAAGTCCTGAAGTAACCCAGTGAGACCTCCCGAGGATCCTGCATGTCATTCTGCCCCTGGCAGAACTTTGCCCTGGGTCTCTCCCGAGCCTCTCAGCAGACACAGACACAGAAGTCAGGCTCACCAGGTACTCGGAGAACAGACAGAAGGGTCGTGCGGGTCGCACTCGCACGGCAATGTCGCCCTCTTCTCCTGCAGGCACAACGGCCCCATGGCCGTCTACGATCTGCAGGAAGGACAGACACAGCAGGAGTGCTTTGGGCAGCTCAGAGGAACATCTGCTCCAGCTCAGGGCAGGGCACAGAAAGGACACAGACAGCATTGCCTTACTCCTCTACCCACAAGTGCCACATATCCACGTACCTGCACATCATACGGGGGAACAGCTTTACCCAAAGAGCCAGGTTTAATTTTCATTCCTTTCATATTGGCACAGATTGTCACCTGCAGAACAGATTTAAATTTTTTTTTTTTAATTGTTGCAACATCACGTATATTTTATTATTGTTTGCATTAGACAGGAGTCCTCTTCGTGACTTTGTTGTGATAAAGGCTGAATCAGGACCAAAGCACTGCAGTTCTCGAGAACATCAGAGCCTGGGATGTGAGCTGCTTTAATATTTTTCATTAAAACCTCAGACAGGACAAACTGATACCCAGAGCAAATAATCTATTTTAGTTTTGCTTTTGAATTAAAGATGGTGGAGTGTTTTACTACCAGTAATTACATTTATTGCAAACGTACTGTTTCGGTCTGGCCATAACCTTCATGGATATCCAGCCCTGTCTGGATTTTCCACTTCGCAAACACTTCAGGATTGAGTGCTTCCCCTCCAGTTAGACAGTGCTTCAGACTCGTGAACTTGTAGCTTGAGAGGAAGAGCAAATGAAATAATTTTCTTAACTCCTAAAATGAGCAGTAAATAGACTTAACTGAACAGCCTCCCTCAGCTTTCCAAGGAAGTACACCTAGAACTTCACAAGCTCCTTTGGAAGTGACAGTTGTCATCCCGTTATGCACACCTGGACTAGACTCCTAGATTGCTTCAGTTGCCACTGAAGATGATGTGGTTTATCTCTGTGTCACTAGAAGTAGGTTTTTCTGCTGGAAAATGCATGAACAAAAGTGTTTCCTTGGGAGAGCTGGCATAAAAGGAGAAATCTGAAAAAGCACATCAGATGTGTGTGTAAAGCTGAGTCATGTGCCAACATCTAAGATCAGATATAACACAGAGAATTTTCCAGGGCAAAAGGAAGGTTGAATAGGTACACAGAGGCTGAGTTCTTCTAAACCTGGGTTGCCTTTTGTTAGGATGAAAGACCTATTCTCTGACAAGAATAAGTACCTTACCAAAGATGTGAAAACTCCTGACAAACCACTTCTCACAAGCTGGGTATTTTACAGAGTAACAAACTGGGGAAAACAGCTGCCAAATAACGCTCAGGATGTGAAGCTCCTCTAACTGCTCCCTTCATTCTCAAGCATACGAGAACAACTCCACTGTACTCCAGTAATATCCTGATCCAATGCTACCTAAATTTGACTTAAATACAACTGTGAACCCTAAGTTCAGAGGAAGTGACAACGTAAAAAAATCTCCCTTGTTTCCTCTGTGCTGGATTTTCAAAGACCCAGTCCTGAAGGCCAAGTAGCCTACAGTGGGGCTAATTATTCTCACATTTCAGAACATAGCTTACTTTTCTGAGAGCAAGAGTTGCTAATTAGGTTTTCTTTAACTGAAAAAGAGAATTAAGGAACATATAGGAACTAAGCATCCAGAGCTGTCCCAGCATTATACCCCAGCCTCTCTCCCCTCCCTGCTGTACCTGCTCACATCATGTTGGACCAGCATGAGGAAGGCAGTGGGAGCTGTGCAGAAGATGGTGATGGGATATCTTGAGAGAGTCTAGAAAAATATAAAGTTATTTTGTTGAAAAGGAAAGTGTAATGCTGGGCCTGACCTTGTGAATGTGCAGGTGATTAACAAAAGAGGCCAATGTTGAGGGGAATCAATCAGCTGACTGGTTTTACCAAGTGCCTGAGGGGAGGAATAGGAGCTCTGGCAACTCACTGGAAATTCAGGATAACAGAGCCTTAATTCAGGTTTATGCAATACTCTGATTACTGGCCCATGCTCAGCCTGACCCCAAAGCAGCTGGAAGCCTACACCTGAAGTGAGCTTTAGGCTCAGTACTGGACAACACAGCAGTGATCCCAAGATCTTTATATCCTGCGTCTTTCTCCAGTTGTCCTCTACACTCAAGCCATGCCACATGGTCTAACCAGGAGGGAAAACACTTGTTCCTTGAGCTTATGGGCACCAAATGCAGGAATGATTCCTTGGGATGTGGGAAGTACTATCCCTGCTGCTACTGAGCAGTGGCACCCATGGAGTGAAGCCCAGTTTGTTTCCTTCATTTATATAAAATGGAAATAAACACCACAGTATAAAATGTTAAGCTTACCTCTGCAATAACGTCTGGTTTAAACTGTGGCATATTGTGTACAAAGACACAGGACCCACAGAGCCATGGTGCAAAAACACTGCTCCAAGCTGCTTTTACCCAGCCAGTATCAGAGGTATTCCACATTATATCTGAAGGAGTCAAGTTCATCCAATACCTGATGAAAAAGCAGAGATGAAAAAGCTACAGAGAATGTGAGAGACTCAGGCTCAGGTCACAGCAGCATTCAAGGATAGTGCAGGAGGTTTCCATAAGAAGATGTGGTGTCATCAAGTTGGGCTCTGTAGAAAGTTTGAGAGAATTGAAGAGTCTTAAACATTCTTTTATTTCCCTTCATTCCCTCCTGCTTAATATTTCAAGCATTTATTTTTCTCATGAGCAGTGCAAAACATCTTTGTCTTGAGTTGCAGAATCTGGATCTAGAGCAGAACCCAAACAGATCATTTGGAGTAGGCTTTCCCCTTTCCCCATCTGATGCAATTGAGACATCAGCTAAGTCACAGCTCATTTCTCTTGGAAACTAAACAAGTTACTTCTCTGGACCCTTGATCACCAGCTTCCAACTCAGAATGCTTTGGGAAAGGCATCCCTTAACTTTCAAGATGAGGAGGATGCAAGATCCTACAGTCATGAAATGCCTATGTTTACTGGAGTTTTATGGTCACTTGTTCCATTTAATGCTGATCATGTCACTTAATCAGGACCCTGGGAGCACCTGCAAGGTAATACCTGCCAGTGACTGCAAATCCGATGCCGTAACTGCTGTGGGACTGCACCACCATTTTTGGGAAGCCCGTAGTGCCACTGGTAAAATAGATCAGCATTGGGTCTTGACTCCTTGTCTTGACACATTTATGGTCAGCAGATGCAACCCTTCAGAAGAAATAGTACATTCCAGTCACTGTGTGCAGTTTTCCAGCAGGGAAACTGTATTTTTATTGCTTAGGAGTTAAACAGGAAAATTGCCCCAAACGGAATGATCTCACTAAATAGGTGGTAACACAGGTAAGAACAGTTAGAGAACACATTTTGCTTGTAACGAGTATGCCCTGTATGCCCTAACATTTAAGACATGAGCACATACAGAATATTGCAGACTTTGTCTGCAGCTGTTTAGCAAGGGCACTCCAGGTGCTGATTATGGAACACAGGCAGAAATCAGTGGCTGCCTCAACACAAACCAACCTGACATCAATAACTGAGGTTATTATGCCAAGTACATCGGTCTTATTACTAATAGCATATCATTTATGTTCAAGAGACTGATGAACAATTCAGATCCTCTGAGCTAACAGGACAGCAAAGGGAAGAAAGAACTGAGCACCAAGAGCTGGCAATGGGTATTTTCCCATTTAATCAAGAGCCGTTAGAATGGGCGCTAGCACACAAGCTCATAACAATTGTTTAGAACGCTGTGTGCTTGACGCGTGATCACAGTAGAAGCAGAGGGCTTCTAAAAGCTGGCAGGTTGCTAAGTGGGGAGAAGGTGAAGGACCTGAACTTGGCTCCCAAAACCTGGGTTAGATGAACCTCTACCAGTGTAATCACGAAACAGTGAGCTGATGGAGGGATGCAAACATGTAACTCATTTGTATTTTGAAAATTACCCCCACAACTCAGCAGTGTCACCTGACTGGTACAGATCCCTTCACCTCACTGGGATGATGGGAAAAGAGCTGGATACTCACACAAGGAGTTCTTTGAGGTTCAGCCACCCCTCCCTGCCCCCTTGGCCTACAAGGAGTTTACTTTTCAGGAACTGGCTGCCGGGCAGGACAGATTCCACTGCAGGTGCCAGTGTGTCGTTGGTAATGATGCACTTGGCCTTTGAAGCCTGGAGTCGGTACGAGATGTCTTTGGCTGTTAATTGGGATGTTCCTGGAATAAAGACAATTCCTGGAAAACAGCAAGAAGCAATTGAGAAAACTCAGCATTTCCCAAAAATACTTGATCGTGTCTCTCTGTTGATGCTGATTTTATCCCTCGTGGATGTTTGGCAGTTTAAAAGCAGAGCAAAATAGACATACTGAATTATTAATGACACTAATTATATAAGTTCTTCCATTATAAATTCAGCTCTCTTATGATGTACGTGGTCAAGTCTGGCCTTAGCCTGCCACCATTCAGCCCCCACTGGCTTCACCTGAGGATGCTGTTTGACTGGCCCACGTCTGGCACTGTGGTTCCTGTGTGGCTGCTGCCAATTCTCCTTCTAGGCAAAAGCTGCCTTCTGCAGGTCACAGCAACATACCCCTGTTTGCATTTTCCTCACAGTCATCTGACATATTTCCTGTACCCTCGATTTGCTTTCTCTCTGCAGCCAGCAAGGCAGTGAGTCACTCACCTGCTCGCATGCAGGCCACGTTCAGGAGCCACCACTCAGGAACACGAGGCAGAACTGCAATAACTCTGTCTCCTCTCTGCAAACCACAGGCCTCAGAAAGCACATTGGCTGCCTTCCTCGACAGAGAGCCCAGCTCTTGAAAGCTCCACTTCACCTCCTGTCCCTCATCATTGACCCACCAAAAAGCTGGATTTGCTGGTTTTCTTCCATCCTGCAACACGTCAGAAGATGTTAAAATAAGACAAACTTTAAAAGGCTTCACTTCAATACAAATCATACTTAGCAACTATCCTCTTAGAGTGCTACCCATCTTTCTGACAAACAGAATAAAATGGTGCTGATACTATCCAGTACCCATCAGTAAAACTGTATCATCTGAGATTTGTTCCACTGTGTCCTGGTTTTGACTGGGATAGAGTAAGCACTGCTTAGCAACAACTGAGTCAAGGACTTTCCAGTTTCCCACACTCTGCCAACAAGGAGGAGCATGAGAAGCTGGGAGAGATCGTAGGTAGGACAGCTGACCTGAACTGTCCAAAGGGATATTCCACACTGCAGAAAGTCCTGCTCAGTTTATACCCTGGTGGGAAGTTGGCCAAGAGGTGCCAATTGCTGTCTGGGGACAGGCCAGGTGTTGATCAGTGGGCAGTGGACAATTGTGTCGTGCATTATTCGTCTTTTCTGGGTTTTCTTTGTTGCTCTCTCTTTTTGTTGTCTCCCTTTTCATCACTACTATTACTACTAATGCTTCTACAATGGTGATTATTATTACTATTCTTCTTATTGTTGTATTTTATTTTATTTCAGTTCTTAAACCGTTCTTTCCTCAACCCACGGGTTTTACCTTTATTTTCTCCTGATGCTCTTTCCTATCCCACTGGGGAGTGTGTGTGTGTGATCCAGGGGCCCTGTGGTTCTTAGTTGACAGCTGGGGTAAAACTACAACACAATGTCTATAAAATAAAAGACAAATACTACCTTTTCCAGTCGCGCCCACTCATCTAAGACATCACTTGCAAAGTTAAAATATTCTGGCAGTTCCTTTTTACACTGGTTTATAGATTCATAATAGGAAATAATCTGAGATGTAAGAAGCCTGTTGTTTCCATGGAATGTTCTGGAAGGTGACCTGAGAATCCACAAACACTGAGGAATCCAGGATTTAATAAATGTTCTCATGATAAATGATGTTTTATCAGATGGTGAGGTGAGGAATCAGGTGTACACCTAAGGAATCAGTCACCTGGAATGAAAGAAAATACATTTAAAACCAGACAGTTATTGGATGCTGTCTAGTTTGTGATGCTGGATGAATTAATGCAAACCAGCTTAGATAAATAGGTTGTTTGAACACTTCCTTGTTTTCATTATTATTTTATGTTCCTTTTCTTGTAAAGGGATTGTGCATTGCTTTTCATTAGAATATTTGTCCTCTACTCTGTCAGCTGATGAATGACTCTCATATCTCATCTCCAAAATTTCACTTGCCAGTCCTTTTCTCAGTATCTGTTCCTCGATTCCTGTAAATTTTATGTTACTTTGCCTGCTTACAGAAATAAAATGCCACTACTTTTGAAGTGTTTTAGGAGACTATCACCTTGACTTAAAACAGTCTCTGTAATTATGTTATGCCTCAAACCTGCACTAGATGGCGAGTCACACTGAATTTATGCACCAATAAAACTGATGAATCCCTGATTTATTTTCTTACGAGTTCTGTTTTCTTTGAGGGCATGGAATAAACACAAAATGGGCAGTAGGTGAGCAAAGGTGAAATGCCAAAGACTTCCATTTGCTTTGCACTTCAGCTGAAGTGTGCAACATGGGAAAAGATACATATTGTAAAATAACCTTGTGAAGAAAGTGCCAACGCTTCCAGTTTCTCCTCGTCTTTCCTACACAACATACAGTTACATGTGGAAGAGACAGAATGGATGATGCCACAGCTAATTAAAGCCCAACCCTGAAAGTCAAGAAAACTGGATTTTCACTCACAGATGCTGAATCATCAGATAAACTTGTTTTGAGGGTAATGAAGTCCTTAAGGATGTACCCACATATCTAAGGGGATTTTTCCCCAATTCAGTGGAATCAGCTTTGCTTTTAAACTTCTTTGTGTCACAATGTTGTCCTTATTTAATAGCCAGCAGTACATACCTGTCTCACAGGGATATTACGCAGTTACTTTCACCTTTGCATTATTTATTGCAAGTGTAGGCGTAGTGAGAGCTTCCAGTGTTCAATGCCAATACACAACAGTAACTGGAATCACTCTGAAATCACTGCATTTGTGAGGCAAACCAGAGAAACTGAGATAGAAGTTGCACATATGAGGCACATCTCAGTGGCTCTTGACTACATATTTTACAGGGTGTGAGTGGTAACTAAGCAGAAGACCCTAGAATATTACTTATCCTAAATCCAGTGTTTCCTGCTGACTGGACTGTGACTTCTGCAGAGGGCAGATTTTCCATAGCTCTCAAACTACAAAGCACAAAAGGAAAGCCAAAACTATTTAGCACTGATGAAGAAATGCACAGAATGGGACCTTATCTGCTCTATGTCTAAAAGAAAACATTGTTCTCCATCAGTTCAGTTCCACTAAATCCCACTCCTTTCCTTACTGCAAATCTGTCCTGGCAAGATGGACTGTTGTATGATCGAGCCTCCTTTTTCTGCAGTTTCCTTTCAGGACATAGAGGTTAGAAGCCCTTTCCATGATGGAGTCTATTTCCTGGTGGAAGGTTTCTAGGAGAGATTTAAGTTGACTGCTATTTGTTTCAGTGGCAGACGGGAAAACCCGCTCTCTCAGCAAGTGGTTTCGTCATCCTACCTTTGTTCTGGGAGCCTTAGGCTGTGTTCTGAGCTTAAACACTGCCTGCTCAGCTCAAACAGGCCTTGTTAGTTTTTAATCTGCAATTCTGAGAGATGCTTTTTAACCTTACTAGTACGTTGCTTGACAGACATCTTTGGAAAGTAGCCTGTTATGAAGAGAAAGAGACCACAAAGTCAAATGGGAGACTCTTATCTTTCTGCTTCTTTTTCTCCTTTAGTACCTGATTGCTGAATCTGTATTTGTGTGTGATCTTATCTTGCAAGCAGCCTGAATACACAGCTCCTGATTTCATTAGGCACCCCCTGTAAGTACTAACAGAACACATCTCAAGGTGCATTACAACACCAAGCTTTTGAGGCTGATAGAAAAGAGTTTGCTGGAAACCCAGCCCCACTGACAGCAGGCACAAAAACAGAATAAATTGCAGCAATATGCCCCCCCAGATCCTTCACCCACAGAAAATGGAGGCTGCCACATCAACCCCCATTATGAACACTCTTTTTTAGTGGTGCCCTCCTGGATAAAAGGCACAAGGAGCGAAGCATCACTTGCTACTCCTCAAGAAGGAGGAAGAGTCATTATTGGAGGAATTTCTTGTTGGTTTTATTAATCCAGACCCACCTGTTGTCAAGTCAGCTCTGTCCTTCATGCCACTGAAACAGCCACCAGCATACCTGATCTCCTCTACTAGCTACAGCTTTGGGAGTAAAGTTCACAAATTTCAGCACAGTTTAAGGGTCAAAGATGTTTATGCTACAACTACAGACTGGCAGATATTTACAGAAATAGCAATTCCTTAGTAAAGTGAAGGAATTCCAGAATCTCAATATTTCTGTAAGATATTTTTTTAAATGTTCTGAAAAGACTGTCTAAGGAGGCCTCATAGTTCACATGCTTGGTTGATAGCTATCCTAAGGATGAATTGGTACATTTAGTCCCTTCAGTTTACTGCACAGAAAATTGTGTTACCACTGAAAACCAATGGCAAAATCTTCCGGTTTAACCCACAAAGTAGTATCTTACTTGAGCTACAACTTGGCAATTAAGTAGAGAGGGGAGCCTACAGGCAAGACATCGAAGAGTTACAAATATTAAAATTACTTATGCAAAGAAACGAGAGTTTTTCCCTGACTTCAGCACACTCAGTCAGATCCACAATTAGTAGCTCTATAAGTGCAAGAGACAAGCAAACATTAGGCAGAGGAGCAGCCCTCAAATACTGCCCCAGGTACCTCACCTGCTGCTTTGTCTGCAGCCCCGGAAAGAGAAAGTTGTCTAATTACACCAGTGCACTCTGAATCTGCATTTCCTCCTGTGCTCTTTCGCCTTCTTCCTGAGTTGTTTATTTACAGAAACAGTAAACCCAACTTCCCCATAAATACTTTTTCCCCCCCAAACACTACTAAAGATGGGGAAGTACTTAACTAATTTAATCCTCTCATGGAAAGGTGCAGTTGGCTTTACTGGTGGTAGACTGTTATCAACCTTATCAGCCTCTTGGTTTGGCTGATACAGCTGCAGACGTTTCAGCAGCAAACCCTACTGCTTAATGCTCCTTTGCTTCTTTCTTTCTCAGTATCTGGATAAAGGCAGGACAAGATGAAGATACACCCATTTTTCCTTCTTGTATTGTTGTTTCTCACAGGCTTCCTGGCAGCAGGCAGCATAAGCCCAAATGAAGCAAAGCTGAAGAAAGCCAAGCTCCCCAAAATAAAAAAGGAGAACCATGTCCTCTTGCTGAAAACGAGCAACTTTGACAGAGCATTGAAAGAAACCAAATACCTCCTGGTGAAGTTCTGTGAGTATCAATTTCCACTCTCTTACCCTGGTGGCTCTGCAGAGAATGACTGATGTTGAGGCACTCAAGAATGCTTGTTTTACCATTGCTTTGTCCCCCAGTAGTCCTTGTTTGTTTTGGTTTCCTCCATGTATCTATTTCTGATCATAACTACGGTAATTTATTCTTTTTCGGGGTGGTTAAATACCAGTCTGCTACATAAGACAGTGCTGAGTTGGCATTCTTTGCTTCCACTGCCTAATTTTGCAAGTATGTGTTTCACAGCAGTGATGGGTAAAACATATTAAAAAACCCCAACCAAACAAAAGTTAATCAGAGAGTGCTTTTCTCCCTCTTACATTTTCATCAGCACTTTGTATGAGGTTTTTTGGATGGCGTTTCTCCTTTGGGAGCATTTGGGCTCCAGGGATTTTCTTTTTACAGTATTTTGATGTCTGTAGTTGCATTATATTGTTCTTTTTCCCTGAAATGAGCACTTGATTAGGTAGAGGCAGGTTTGTGGTCCTTCTTTTAGGTTCACATTCATTCCTCCTGGGGAGAAAACTAGTGGGGTTTTTGAGTAACTAACTTTGTTATTAGGTTTGGCCATCAAGTACATCACAAAGGCAAAAGCCAAGAGGTGGATTCTCGTGATCTGAAAGTTCAGATGCTGCATAATTTCCCATGCCACAAACAGGGATCTGCACTGGCCAGCAGCTTGCTGGTAGCAGAAACCCTTTGATCTGAATGAGGCAGTGAAATCTTTGTCTCTGTTGCTTGGGCTTGACCTTGCTCTGCTGAGCCAAACTCCCTGAGCTCAGTGCACACGCCCCCTTCACCTTAAATTATACAAACCCTTGCAAACCAGCCCCCCTTCGGAAGCAGGTACCAGACAGGCACAAGCTGAAACCCCAAACTGTTCCATATTTGGAAGGGGCAAATTATCCTAACTTCGCAGAAGTGCATCTGATTTGTTCTTTTGCATCACTACCAAATGTGGATGTTGCTGCTGCTAATACAATAAATATAATATCATATAATATCATATAAATAATAACATTTTGTATAAAACACAATATTCAATATTAATATCAAAATATATTAATACATACAAATATTATTATAGCAATAAATAAAACTAATAAAGAATATAATAAGGATAAAGATGATAAAGATGAAGATAATAATAATAGTAATAGTAATACTAACAATGATGATGTAGTGTAGGACAACCTGTAATGAAAACACTTGTATTTTTCCAACAACAAGACATAAAATACACCAACAGACTTAGGAAGCTAAAAATACATTTGGATCATACCAAACATTTCATTAATCCTGAAACAACATTATAAAACTTCAAGTGTTTTTAAACTTTCAGAATAATCACATTAGAAAATTATTTAAAACATAGTATTTCAAATTTTTAAATACTTCTTAAAGTTTTGAAATTTAGGAAGATTTTATTTACTAATTGTGGAGGATTTAAAGCTCTTTGCCAAATTCGATCTGCAGTTGTGAACTGTTTTATCTCTCTGAAGATGCATAATTTTGTTGAAAGAATAATCTATCAGAAAAACCTTAGTCATACTGTATTCTCATCTTTGTAAGAGCTGGTTCAAAGCACAGTATCTAAATGGCCATGTCAGAGCAGAGTTTGTAGCCAAATCTTCTTAGTACTGGCAGAGATTATCAACAGTGAGATATTGCAACACACTTCAGGATTGCAACCGAATATGAGTGGAAAACAAACTTGAAAAAATTCATGAAGAGACAGGAGATGGAGGAAGAAGTGTTCAGAATACAGTAGCCCAGGGACTTGGGCACTCAAAGGATGTGGGGATGTAAATCAGGCTTCCTTCCCCCTTCAGAGCAGAGTCTTGGACCTCTCTGATTTCCCACCACCCTCACAGCTGGCTTCTTCAGAAGGGAAGGACAATCAGACTCTTCCATTCCCCACTGCATCTTCCAAGATACAGAGATGAAGCTCTGCTCCCCAACCACACCTTGCTCCAGAGATCCTCATCACTTTCTGTTTTGGACCAAAGGCCAGCACGTCTGTCTGAAGGGTTTACTGAAAATTCACGGATTGCCTTTCCCCCACAAACCATAAAGGCATCCACAGTCCCTGGAAAGAATTATGGAATCACACCCAAGAGTGATGAGCTCCACGGCACAGATTCATTATCTGGAAACCACTGGCCTCAATCTCTATAGCTCCCTTTGGAGACGTGCCACTAAACAGCCTCTGGGGCAGAGAAAAACTATCCTGCAGTGAGGCACTGCCCTGGGGTGTAGGAAACCTGACTCCACAATGCTGAATGAGCCGATTCATCTGCTGTGATAATTTCATTGCCACAGCACGAGGAGACTAAAGATGGGACCTGCACAGAAAAGCCATAAAGCTCTAATCTTTTATATCCTACTCTTTAAAAGTCTATCTAAATAAACTACCTGTGTTAACAAGGAACCATTAAGGAAACTTACATAATGTGAGAGAAAACAATATTGCCCAGATCACCCAGGAAATCTGTGGGGCTGCCAGGAATTAGCTTCAGAAATCCAGAATGGATGCAAGACCTGAGACCTTTTTCTTCCTGACTCATTAGCAATCACAGGGACATAGAGAGTGGGAAAGAATCCCAAGCTTCCCAGAAGGTGGGATTTCTTCTGGTGCTGTACCAACATCAGAAAAGTTTGAGCTACAAACTGATTCAAGAGTGTGCCTTAGACCACCTACCAATTATAAGAAACCCCAATGCTCTCCCTGTTGCATAATATTATTTACTTACCAGTCCCACAATATTTGTCAGGTGAGGTCTGCTTTGATGTCTTCTGCCCAGCAACCCCCAGGTCCTTTTAATACCTGTCAGTTCCACTCTCACAGCGTCCCAGGTCTGCCTTCCTTCAGGAAGGGTTACAATAAATACGTGCTGACTTTCAGCCAGGCAGTGGATGGATCTCTCTGGGGCTGGGCAAAGTTCACGGGGCAAGCACCCAGTGTGAAAACAAAGCATTGTCCCAGAAATCCAGCACTCTTCCTCCCTCATCCCAGCTGTTTTGTGCAAGAAGACATGTCTGAAAACGGTGCAAGCATCACCCAGCAATGTGTGAGCCCTGCCCAGCAGCTCATCTCAGCACTCAGTTGAAAGTGCTCTTCTGCTGCAGGCTGTGGCATCTCCCAGTCCGTGTTAAACTCATCTAAATTCCACACAAATGCTTATGAGCACAGGGAATTCAGAACACTTGTCACCAGCAGAAGGCAGACCTTAGATCAGTGCTGCCTGCATGGAAGAGTTTCGCTGTTTACACTATCCACTGCCTAAATATAAGCACCTAAGTTGACTTTCACTGCAGAGAAAAGCAAATAAACAAACATTATAAAAAGTCTCAAGCACTCTAACAAATATGCCTATCACAGAGAGAATAAACTTTGTACAGTTACAAACACAAGCAGTAAAAGCACTGCTTTCAGAGCACATGCTAACACTATTTCCTCCAACTTATCAGAAGAATTCATGAAAAGACACAGACCCCAGTGAATGCTTGACTCCACAGGTTTCTCAGAATGCCTGCTGCTGTTCTTTCCAGTGAAAAGTTTTCAGTTCCTAGATAAACATGGGGATAACCTAAGGACAAGCACACAAGTGGTGCAGACATTGTGCTGCTGCTTTGTGTGCTAAGCACACTCTCGTTTATGAAAAGGTGATGTTTACCTTTTCTAGCAGAACATTTGTACATCTAGTGAGGCCCTGGGTCAGCCACAGTATTCCTGCAACCTGTGACTGACAGCCTGTGCTGTGATAATGACATTTAACAGGCAGGATGAGGGTTACTCTTGAAGACAAACATCTCCTTTTTAAGGCACAAAAGCTGAAGGTGATGCTATTGAAAAAAAGCCGCAGTTACCTGCTGCAGAATTACTGACTAGCATGGGTCCCTCATGTAGCTTTCTCTTACACATGCTTATTTTGGCAAATGCTCTGAATAATCCAAACTTAGAATAAACCCCGATGTTTACACAGCAGAAAATCTCAAATGAGCTGCAAAACTCAGTCAAAAAGTAGAGAGGTCAGCACAGGAGGTTATGGCTGTATCTCACTCTAGAAGAGAAGGGGAGAATTCAAGGTCACACGAGCAAGCTTGCAACTGCAGCAAGATTAACATCCTTCCACTCTGATACGTTAAACATGAATCTATCCTTCATCTCAAGACTCCTCTACAGAGAAATTTATATATCTGTAGTGCAACTGTAAAAGCAGCCTGCACAGAAGATGAGAAATGGGACTGCTGAAATGGTTTTGTGACCATGTCAGAAACTAACAGCCAGGAAATCAGTATCTGGCAGGACAACAGGCACATTCACAGTGACTGCAGCAATCCCTCAACCTCAACCACAATAAAAAGAGTTCAGACACAAAATGAGACTGGAGGCCACCAGCAATTAGCTAAAGGAAAATTAACTCATTGTGCTTCCATGTATACCCACTTCAAGAACACTTCAGGGTCATTAAACACATTCATGCGTCAGCAAAAGATTTATCTGTCCACATTTCAATATATTTTAGATCAGTGAACTGCACCATGAAAAAGAAGTAGCAGCTACTCAGGTTGTCAATGTACTGAAGAGGATTTCTGGTTCTCTTCCCACTTTTAATTTTCCAACCCTTAATTTATCCTTGTTTTTATTTACAACGCAGCTAAAGCTACTGATAATGGAAACATTCTCCCAAGTTAATACGATGCTGTTCTTGAGCTGACAGCCTTTGAAGTGGCTCTTGCCTCTGGCAGCTGTGGCACAGCACTCTGGTTTACCCAGGTGTCCCACCACCCACGCATGCCTTCCCTGGTGACCTTGTCACCAGCCCTGTTGCCTCTTATCCGTGTCTGCTCTTGTACCCTGCTGATGCTCCTCGAGTTTGGAGCCTGTGATGCCACATTAGCCCCAGCAGCTGCTTCCTCATCCCACGGCCTGAAGTGATCTGTGTCAATAAAAATCTCAACCAGAGGAAGCGAAGCAAAACTCAAGAAAAGGCTCCAAATAAAAGGAGTGATGATTTCCTGCAACACTCTAACGACTTGAAAAATAAAGCACCTGGGAGGCAAACAGAGAATGAGTGGAATGAAAAGGAATTGATGGAGAGCTGAAGAGGAGTCTAATCACTCAGGAAAGCAGGGGAAAGGTGCATGATGGATGTTTCCACATGATGTCTGGGTAGTCAAGGAAACAGTTTTTATCTGTCTGATGAAGAAGCCTGTTCACTCACCGAACTTGTGTCTCACAGTTAGCAGGTTAATGGTATTTAAAATTCTCCTGGTCTCTGAATGCAGGAGTCATGCACTTCTCCTAGCTCCAGCATGGAGCTCCTAACTCTACCAACCCTCATTATCTAAGCACGCTACTTACATTCCTAGCTACCTGCAACTCTGACTACTCAGGCCATTCAGTGATAAGAGATCATTCCTAAAATATCTGTTTGGAATTGAAATATTTCAGAGAAAAATGGATCCTATGCCCTCTTCCCCCCAGACAATCTACCTAAATGTCTAGTGTCTAAGCTTAATGTTTCTTTTACATTTGTGAAACTTCAGCTTCTGTGTCTGGACTTCACCA
Organism: Melanocharis versteri; assembly: GCA_013397845.1. Classification (NCBI taxonomy): domain Eukaryota; kingdom Metazoa; phylum Chordata; class Aves; order Passeriformes; family Melanocharitidae; genus Melanocharis; species Melanocharis versteri. Next base: position 18,720 of record VZTG01008464.1, read on the forward strand.
GCAGTTTCTTCCTCCCCTTCTCACTCCACTGTGCAGAAAGCATTTAAGCTTCCACTTTCCCAGCTGTGGTAAAACAGCTGTGCAACCGCAGGTTATTAGGACAAAAATCATTGTACTGAAATTGCCTCTGATGTAAAACACTGACTTAGAATCAGCTGAAAGCTGCTGGATCCTGATTTGCTGTGGGGTTTCCTGCTCCTTACTCCAACTGCTCTCTGTCCAGAGCCATGCACCCTTCTCTTGGAAAGCCCCAGAATAGTTCTGGGCTAGCCCTGCCACCTGCAGTCACTGTGTACCAGCACTCTCAAATTGCATAGCAAGTACTCCATGTCCTGTTGAATAGTCCACCTTTGCAATCATTTTAAGCAAAAATATTTCATAAAGGCTCGACATACAGTGTCCCTAGAAGCAGCAGTATTTTTGTGGGTTGACATGCAATTTCTTACATTGACGGGTCAGAATTGCAGATTTTTCTGCAGCTGCCTCTAGAGCATATTGAGGTACAACTGGAGATACTATTTTTGTTTCTTTTCTTTTGGTGCAAGGAGAAAACACATTACAACCCTGTTGAGGGAAAGGTTCATAAGACCATTTTTATAAATTGGAAATAGGAAATTAAAGATTGGGTAAAATTTCTTTGAAAAATCATAATAAATTTATTTGATGAAACACTAATTTTACAGGTAATTAGAACACAATTTGGGTTTGGACTGTTGTCTTAAGGCTCATTTACTTTATTTAGAGAAGCACCTTCTCTTCATCACATGGTATCTGAGCATTCCCTGAGCAGACACTAAGTTTTGTTCTACTAACAGGAACCCTTTGGCACATTAGCAGCTGGGGCAGCTCTTCCAGTGCAGGGGTTCTGTGAGCCCCTGCCAAGATGGGTCTATGCATGACTGCCTGTGGAAGGGCCTATCACTGTCACTTTCATATTTTGAGAAAATAGCATTATTTGGATGCTAATCTTCACACTTGCTCTAACAGTAAGGTGGAAGAAAATGATTGATGGCTGGGATTCAGAGCAAGGATAATGATGAATAATGCAAGAAATGTAACTTGGCACTGAGTTAGATGATTTATCTTTCATTTATTAGAATTATTACAGAAATGTCCATTTACTTTTTGGTTATAACCACACTGGGCAATGTCTTCACCAGGCATGCTGTTGAGAAGTGCATCCGTACTTTGGTGAAAGAACAAAAGACAGTTGTTTTGTTAGATTTATACTTTGGTGCCTTTGTGTGTGTGCTTGTGCAATTATATATTTGAACATGTGTATATACAAAAACACTCATATATGCACAAAAGAACAAACACAATTTTATGAATCCAAATTTCACTGCATGCCTTTCATCTGTTCCTATTTGCAAAGTGTATTGAAGAAACAAAAAATTTTACGCGCATAAACTAAAGAAAAAGGTTTTGTTCTATATAATAAAAGGAATTTAACAACACAGGGTATCTCAATTTCAATCAAAATTCAGGTTTTTTCAATCCAAGTTGCAAAACTGTAAAGCTCCAGGCCTTTATCTCTTACTTGACTTTGAATGCAGAGCAGCTTGTGTGCCTAGTTCCTTTCTCTTGTTCTTTTTTCATATTAATAGAACTTTACAGCTCCAGGGCCCAGACTAGGATGGCCCCTCTCCTTCCACCAAACACGCAGCTGCCATTGGAGCTGGAGGAGGGCTGGCACACAGGACAGCACCAGGAATACACTGCCAGCCTTTAAAACACCACACTCTGCTCCTCTCTTTGCCTCCTCCGTATCTCATGTGGAAAAGCACTTTCTGCATTACAAAAGTTTGCCTCAGTGAAGTGCTTATAAAAATGGTATCATAGAGTCTTAATGTGAGCAATATTTAACTCTCTCCTTCACCTCTCTTTAACTCATACCCAGCATAGTCAGCCAAGCTGCTTTTTAATTGCTCGTCATATTTTCCCAACAGAAGAATATTGAAATGTTGCTGGTTGTTCATCGTGACTGGTTCAAGGACATATGGAGTGGTGAAAAACCAGCATCAATATAAAGAAGTAAATATAATCCCTCATTTATTTCTGAGTCATAGAAGACCTTATTCAAACCCTCCAGCTACCACTTGACACAACAACCTCCACTAGAAAGCTTCACGCTGTGCCTTATGTAACCCGTTCGCTTTTGATTGGCCTTTTCCAGATGTTACTTTATCTCAATCATCTCAGAATTTGTCTGAAGAATTTGCTGAGGCTGCACGACAGCTTAAAAAAGAAGCTCCAAGAATCCAGTTTGGCAAAATTGATGTGACACACCAACACGACTTGAGAAAAGAATTTAATATTCAAGCCTTTCCTACTGTGAAATTTTTTGTGAATGGCAGCAGGGAAGACCCCATAGACTGCAAAGGTAAACTGTCTCATGCACTGATAAGATAATGATATGTAATGACAGGATGTACCCATCTATTACACTGCTGAGAAGAAAAATATAGATGCTCAGAAAAAAACCACACAAGGTGGAAAGCTGGTTTTGCCCACAGTTTTAAATATGCAACTGCATCTGTACCAATACAGGAACTTGAATCTGAATTCATCTTCTAATGGCATAACTGAATATCTTCTCAATATCAAGTTCACACAGCCAAATTAATTACTGTTGTTATTCCACTGAGTACAAAATCACCCCAACAAGACAGCTCACTCCCAATTGTTACAATAAACATTAATGAGTTATGCCAAACAAGAACTGGGTCCCAAAACTGCTCCATTACTCTTCTGGTCCACTGCAATTCCCATGGGCAGAGTGCCTACAGAAACAGGCTGGAGCAACACTACGTTTAACAATATATTGGGAATTCACACATACAGATATGCTTCCTAAGTTAAAGAAAATAATTTTGCAACTTAGCCATCAGAGGGAGCTCATATGTGGCTTAGAATAAAACATGGAATAATTTGAAGTACTTTACAGAAAGTTATTAAGCAAAGACAATGACAGACTTAAGCAATCCCAGAAATCCAGGTCTTATTAGACATTTTCGTAGTATATACAAGAAAGAGTATTTTTTTCATAAAATGATGAACTTTTGCAGAGGTAATAAAAATCGCATGACTTGGCCAAGCATCTGTTAGTGTACTCTGAGCACATACAGTTAAGTCACAAGTTTAATACAACGAACAAAACAAGGAACCCAAAGTTTGCCTCCTGAGCCTGTACACAACCAAGTGCTAAAATATCTTTAACTGCTGAGCCCCCTGTGGCTCCTGCTGAAACCCGATCTTCAGTATTTTTAGCAACATGCTCCTCCTCGCTATTGAATTTCTTACCAAGTTCCCACCATCTAGACTTGTGCAAACAGCAGCCTCTGCACAAATGCCACTGAAAGCGTGATGTGCCATACTGAACTTTTATTAGAGGTGCTGATACCCGAAAGCAAAAGCCCCTACCTTCAGTCTCTGATTAAATCTACAGCATTGACAAGAAAACCTCTCTTAAACTGGTAAACCTGACAGATTTTCTGGCGTGAACCAGTGAGTACAGAGTATTGTAACAACACTCACATAGTTGCCCTGCAGCAGAGAGCTGCTATTTCAGGCACACTTTCTAGCAAGATGCAAGAATTAGGAAACTGGCTCTGCTCTGTGCTTTGTACAAAGCAGATAGCACCAATCATTTGGAGGACATGTACTACCAACAATGGCTTAAATTACATTCTGTTCACTGGTAAATGCTTATGTGCAACACAGAGTAAAACCTCACGTACCATGTTTGACTTTCAAACCACTGAGCTCTGGCAACTGGACATGTGCACTGGCCACCCAGTGACTTCTCATACAGGACTTGGTACATACTTCACACCACAAAAGAAACTGCAGAACTTGCTTCAATTAATAAATTAATTCAACTCTTTATGGAAGATGGAACATTTGAATGGTTGCCCTGGCAATGGACATAACATGAAAGCCAAATTCTAGGCTTTGTAAAATCATCATTTACGACTGCAAGGTCAGAATTTGGCCAGTACACAAGCTGATTAAAGGAACTCTATAGAAAGATTAATCACATGGAAAATATACTTAGGGGTTATAGCACTGACATAAGTGACAAGACCTCAATTCTGCCTTTAGACAGGAGAAGTCAAGCACTGTGTGGCCACTAGATACTGCTCTGCGCTTTGTTCTGCAGCCTATACACTCCAGAGCAGATGTCTGCCTGCTTCACTTAAAAAAAAATAGTATTTTAAACTAGTTCCAGTGCTGTCTGCTGCAAAATTGATTGCAGTAAAATGTTCTGGGTCAATTTTGATCTTGTCATACTGCTAAAATGCACAGTACCGGGATTTGCATCTCTGATAATCCACTTGTACTGTACATCTTGACTCTAGCACTTAACATTTTCTTTTCCATGTATGATTTTAATTAACCCTTACTCTGGTCCAACAAGGCAGTCTGTCATACAGAGATGAAAGGGCTGATACTTTAATCGCCTGAGCCTCAATTTGTTGCCTCAAATTCCTCTGAAAACATGGTAGTTTTAAAATGTAATTTTTAAAGAGACCCAATACTCTAAAACTTCTGAAAGCTTAGGAAAATTTACCAAATAAACAGACTGACTATAATCTCAGTAAAACTGGTGGTAGTAATTTGGAACCCAAAAGATGGAACAATCCAGAACTAAATGACAACTTTGACACTTCAGCTTTGTTTCTTATGTCTAAACTGAAGTGATACTATGGCCCCTCAGAGGAATTTTAACATATCTCTGTGCCTATCAGATCCCTCCTGCAGCACCAAAAGAGCAATTTTGACACCTAATGTAATTGAACAAACAGTTCAATAAGATCTGCAATTGGTTTGAAGTCATTCTGGATTAAACCTTAGGTCGATAGCGCTTTATAGCTTACTGTGATTTTGGGACACATGAAATCTTGCAGGACAGGTTTTCTCCCTGCCTGAATTTCCTCATCTCTATTCTCCATATGTGATTAATCATTTAACTGGACATAAAACCATTCGCAGAGGTATCAGAAAAAGCTGTACTGATCCACTGTTGTCTTCTAGAGTCACAATAGTTTAAACGGTGACTAGAACCTGAGGTTGAATTTGGATACCTCAAGCCCCCTCCCAATCAGCTTTGACCTCAGTCCTAAGGAGTCCATTTGTATTCAGCATCCCTCTGCACCTCCACTGCCTCTGTCCTGATTGCACAGAAATTTCTGTCACTCATTTTGACTTTCATTTTAACTCTCTTTTCCTTCCACAGGAGTCAGAAAAGCCTCAACCTTCATTACATGGGTGAAAAGAAGAACAGGACCTAGCACTGTTTTAATCAACTCTACTGATCAGGCTGAAGGCATCATAAAAGCTGATGATCTGGCAGTGATTGGCTTTTTTAGGGTAATTATCTGGAAAGCTCAAAAGGCTGGTTTCTGTTCCAGCTTTGGGATATGCTGCTTGCCATCACCACCAAATCCCATACATCCAAAAGACCTAGAACTCACTAGAAAAATGCAGACCCTCAGTTTTCTCTACATTTGAAAAAAAAAAATTAACTGTCTCTATCAATTTTTTCACACTTCTAGACAAGCAGCCCAGGCAGAAATAAGAAAATCCTACAGCACAGCACATTTCCTTAATCAGTACCTGGGCAGAGAGACTCTGAGAACTGCTTCTGAGAGCATGATGCTTCAGCAGGGTTTGCACAGCCCTGGCTGGTCACAGCAGCATTTCCTGCAACTTCAGAGAAAGGGCTTCTGCCAAACCCTCCCGAATTTGGCTGAAGAAAGCCAAATCTGCATGGATAGGAAGTAATAAAATACCACTGTATATGATCCAACACATGTAGTCCTTTCTCAAGCAAATTCTACCAGTTTCCAGAGCAGAATAAGGTTCTCAGGATTTGAGCTGAATGCTAGTGAACAATAGTCAATAGATATGCTGTCAGAGTCAGTAAAATGGGAATAGCTTCTTCCTGCTTTTTCAACATCTCCTTGAAATCTTTAATATCTGGAAATTTAATCAAGGATTTTCTCTAACTAAAGAGACTTTTATTCTGGTATCTCTCTGGCCAGTTAGAAGCACAGTGTCTGGACTCATACCTGAACTGATAATATCCCAAATGTGCTGGCTACAGTAGATAGTCCAAGTCTTGTGGATATGGAAAACAGGATTCATTACCAAAATGCCCCATAGTAACGAAACTGGTGAGCACACAGGACATAACAGGACAAACTGTGAAAATGCTCAGTGCCCAGAATTTTGCTTTGCAGCAATCTGCTTGCAGCCGTTTAGGAAGGAAGGCAGTTTTCCAGTACTGGGAGAAATTGGGAAGCTCTTTCTATCACAGTGATGCCAGAGAGTTCCCTGAACCACACTGATAGCAGATATTGCCTGCAGATGTGTTTGACTGGACACTGGTTTTGCTTGGGGGCTGAAATGACAATAGATGAGCGTGAGCTAGGGCATGTCAGAAATTTATCGGGTGGAAGTCAGCAAAACAGTGTCCAAGCAAATAAAAAGCCGTATTTGGCCTTCTATTACTCACAGATTGCTCACAAACACGAGTGCCAGGATGTGTTGGAAGGTCTCAGCATATAAATTACTATTCATCTAGCATGAAATAATTGTCTGATTAAATCAAATCTGGAAGGGCTGTTGCCTTTCATCCTGCTTATTTACTATTAGTTTGAGGGTGGACAGCACAGTGACTATTTGACAGATGCAGGAGTCAAGGTCCCTGCCTTGAAGAGCACTGAGTGAAAAGCCCCAGAGGTGCCAGTCAGCTCCTCTCGTGAGCAGAGCCTTCCTCTGTAATCCCTCACCTCCTGCCGGTGTGCAGGGGGAGCAGCTGCTGGCACCATCCCTCCCATCTGCAGGAGGCTCTGCAGAGGGTGGCAGAGCCAGGGGAGAGCAGGGAGGATGAGATCAGTGTCGAGAGAACAGAGGGGATCCCACACCACCCGTGCTGACCCAGGCCAGCCAACACAAGGGGAACACACTAGATGTGTCACAGCACTCCCAGGATCTCCCCTTAGAGGGAATCCTGGCAAGAAATACTCACTTTACAATTATACTCTGCTCTCTACTTCACAAGCCTTTAGGGGCCTGCTTCACCTGGAGCTCCAACTCCTACACATCTTAGCAGGATGTAAGGCAGAGTCTCAATAAATACTCTTTCTGGGACTAGGAACTTCACAATGACAGTGTGGAAGTTTTCTGTGAGACTGCAAGAGATGTGCCAGAGATGCCTTTTGGGATGACAGCCAGTGAGGATGTTTGTGCTAACTACGGCATCCACAGGAACTCTCTTGTTGTGTTCAAGAAGGTAGGAGTACAAAAGTCTAGCAGGTAAGCTGCCATGACAGCTGTGGGCTATGGAAAGGCAGTTTGGGAATTTTTCAGGTTATATATAAATTTTATGCCTAAGGTTCTGGATATAATAGCTTTACTTTCCAACCTGCATTCTAATCAACATTTGCTGCCAAGTTCAGTGAGATTTGCAAACATTCACCTCTTTTCTTGTGTGTTGCTTTTGACCAGGAATCTTCTTCCAGTCCACAACAGAAGAAGTGGCCAACAACAAACCCCAAACTACACAGAGTAGCAGCAATATTTAGACTAGGAAGTAGTCAGACCAGTGATTTCCTGAGCGAGCATATCTCACAGATAGTGGGTATAGATGTAGGAAAGATCTTTCAGTATGTTAACATTACTGAACAAATTAAAATTGTCAGCTGTACCTTGAATTTTAGATATAATCTTGTTCTGCAATCTAGCAGTAACATTCATTTACAAGCTATGGAATTTCAGTTGCTGAGGATCATAAAATTCTCACTTTTAAAGCCTGTCATTTTGCTCCTATAGTTGATAAGGCCACCAACCTCACAAGCTTCACTATTTGTCCAGGGAAAACCTGTGCATAATGAAGTGCTTGAAGACGGTAGACAGAACAAAATGGGTCTGACCAGGCTAATCAAAACCTTTACCTTGGATTTGGTCACTGAATATAATATCGAGGTATGTGCATTTTGCTGTATTAACAAAAGCCACAGGAGAAAGACAGAAATCCATGCAGAAAGAGATCGAGGGAGCTATGCTGCACCTTAGGGAGTGAGAGTTTTCTTTGCTTGTTTGACAAGGCCACTCTTAAACACATCTAGAAACACCAGCAGAACCCAAAACACAGCTCTTGGTCTAACCCAGGCCTAATGATGCTTCCCTCTAGCCAGATGTTGTTTCCTAGAGGAGTTGAGGAGTGGCTGGTCCAAACATTGCACTCCAACGCAGCAACCGGGAGCTCTGGGCCAAGGCAAGAAGGAAAGAAACCAGCAGTAATTGTTGCTAGTGCAGGTAGGAAAGGAAAGACATGGAAATACCTGCTTGCCTGGGGGACAGCCCACTGCCTCTGATCATAGGGTGGCATGAGAAAAAGGGTAGTCCTGTGCAGGGAAGGAGATACAAGCTGCTGATGCCACCTAGAAGGGCAGGAAGTGCCCTACAGGGTTTTGTTCCTGCAGCTGCTGCAGCTGGGCCTCCCTGGGTAACACCAACTTTTACTTGCAGCATGAATTCTTCTGTGTGAGTTATACAGGAGGTCAGACTAGAAGATCACAGTCCCTTCTGACTGTAAAAATCTATGAATAATTATGAGGTTTTCCCTGGAACAGAGAAAAACGCTCAGCAGCTGCTGATTCTTCTTACTTTACCTTCTTTAAAACAATGAAACAAAATCCAATGGTTATGGAAATGACTGGGAGCTGAGTCTTAAAAAGTAAAATTTGCAATAGCAGAACCTGGGGATACTGATATGCTGAGCCTCTGATTCACTGTTCTGCCTACCAAGAGTGGAACAGATGTTGAGTCTTTTGTTTCCCAGACATCTGTGAAGATTTTTGATGTCCCTGTTGAAAATCACATCCTGCTGTTCACCCCAACGAACTCGGAGGCATTCAGTGAGATTTATGAAAACTACCAGTCTGCTGCTGCAGAATTCAGAGGAAAGGTTTTTAACGCTGAATCCAGAATTGCAAATAGGAATGCTGAAAGATCAGTGGAAAACCACTCACCAACATTACTGGTAAAAGTGCGCTGCTGTCAGTCCATCTTCTAACTCTAACTCATTTAAAAGCAGTTTCAGTAGCTATTACTTGAATTTGTTAAGGACAAGCTGAAAGATAAACTTCATTTGGAAATGATTCTTCGAAACACAAAGACCACAAAGAGGAGCACTAATTCCAGCTGCTTCAAATTAACCTGTTTCTGATTTTACAAATACAATTTTGTGGGAGCAACTTCCAACCAAAGCTAGTTTTAGCAAAATTCTGGCCATTTCTGGCTCTACCAGGAAATACCATGAGGGTGTCAGAGTATTGCTTGAACAAAAGGCTGGAGTCAGCTACAAAACCTGAGGAATATTGCAAGGTATGTGCATAGCCTTGCCTGCAGCCATGTATTTGCACGTATAGAGACAGTTACAGGCAGTCATACACACAAGTATTTCAGTTTTCCGTGGTGCTCCTCCTGCTCCAGGTACATGAGACACTGAGGACTAGTAAGTCATCTTGTAATAAAATATCACATATTGGTAAATACATATGGATTACAGGTGTTTCAGCTCTTCTGTCCTGTTAAGATTTATGAAGAAGAGCAATAACCACTTTGAGGGGTAATTTAGAAGTGTTACTGAAAGACATGATAGCAAACCACTGTGAAAGGACAGAGGGAAAAACCTCAGTCCTTTTGGCTGCTTTAGCATTCGTTATTAACTAGGATCAAGGTGTAATAAAGTCCACAGAGCTGCTGGCTTTTGGTCTGAGACCAAAAATGATTCTACACAGTTCCTTGAATTTAAGGATATATCCTAGCCCACTGCCAAGCTCCACAGCCCATTTCTCCAAAGTGGCTAAACCAAAGCTGGAAGACCCAACCAGATGCATGATTCTCTCTTTATTGTCAGATATTGTTTGTTTTGGTGGATACTAATGAAGGAAGGAATGGGCGGATTTTTGAGTATTTTCGCATCAGGGACATTGATGTTCCTGCCGTGAGGATCCTAAATCTGACCAGCGATGCCAAGTACAAAATGCCTGCGGATGAGGTGACTGTGGAGAACCTAAAAGAATTTTGCCAGAGCTACCTAAATGGAAAAGCAAAGGTATGTCTATTACTAATGAGACAGGTCTCTACTACACCAGCTAGAACATAACAAATTGGCAAAGCACCCCCTTCTTAAATTAGAACTGTGTGCTGTTCTGATCATTGGTTTATTAATCTACTGTCACCCTAATGCATTTATCTACGGCTGTTGACAGAGAATTCCTCTGTATTTAACAACTGAGGTGGACTACAAAGTTTTCCAGTCCTCCAATGTAAATACTGGATTGATCATTCATGGCCCAGTGTTTTAACTGATGCCAGCTGTTTTATTTTAGTGATTTAAAAACTCCCTATGTCTCAATCTTTCCAATACTATAACTATAATTTCCCTCCATTCATTGGGAGAGATACAAACAATGATTGTAACAGATTTTAAGGTTACAGAAAAATCCAATAAATAGAAAATTGTCAGTTTCAGAGGGGATTAAGATTTGGTATTTCTTTTAAGTGAGTTTAGCAAAGTGAATTTTCCCAGGGGGACCATTCCCAATGGTAAATACAGCATTTGTTGCCATAATGAGGCATCATCATACTCATGTGAAAAATACATTAAAATGATTTGCTTCTTCAGTGCTCCTCAGGGTGATTTACAGGGAGAAAAGATAAAGCAGTCAGTCTGAGAGCAGGCAAAGTTTAAGAAACTTGAGTAGGTAGATCCTGTATTCAGTGCTGGACGGGAGCAGATGGATGGAAGCAGTGGGGATGTGGCCTCTTTCTCACCAAGATCTGCTTGAGCGGCACAGTCCCACCAAGGACAGCTTCCACAGGGCACGTGTGCCTTTCTGCTGCTGTGCTGTGGTGTTAAAGAAGAGAAATTCCCAGCTACTGCACTGTGAATTGTAGGAGTCACGTGGGGACCACGGCTGGAGGTGAAGGCAGGGATTTAAGCAGCAATGCACACTTTCTAGTGTGTTTTACATCACTTTTGAGAGCCCACAATATATAAACTTGTCAGTAGTCCAGCTTCTGAACATTGGGCAACAAGAATTCAGGACAAGGAATACAACTGTGTTCCAAAAATCATTTTCAGACAGTCTGCTACAGAGTCTGTATTCAAGAGAGGGAAGACAAGAAATTCTGAGTACCAGCTACCCAAGGATGTGAGATGCCAGCTCCTGCTGAAGGGAGAGAAGGTGGAACCATGTGGTGGCTGACCAGAATGTAATGATATAAAAGAGTTTTCAGACAGTAACAGAGCAGATTAGGTAATATCCCATCAGTCTCACATTGACTTGAGCTGGAGTACAGTTTCTCAGTTCTCCCTGTGCTTTCACAGCAATGTTTCTGTTTCTGCTCAGCAATATCTCTCTAGTGAAGAAATTCCAGAAGACTGGGACAAGATGCCTGTCAAAGTGCTTGTCGGGAAGAATTTCAACAGTATCGTCTTCAATAAGACCATGACCGTGTTTGTTATGTTTTGTAAGTGTTGTCATTGAATTCAGATTTTAAGCTGCTTTAACATGATCAATTGGAAGGAAAAAACGAAAGCTCATGCTTATATACCAAACTAATCTTTGCACTTTACAGAATCTGAGCTCAATGAATTTTTATTGTTTGTTTAAAGAATTGAAGAAAAATTTGTGTCATATCTATGGAAACGCTGTGATACCTTTGCTGACTTAGTGTTGTGCTGAGTAGCACTGGATCCCTTCAGTAAATATTTGTCAAGGCCATATCAAATCTCCGTGTTGAAAGACAACACAACACTGGAATGTCATGGTGTACGATGGAAACGTGTGGCACAGCATGAGTCAGGCTGAGGGAGAGTTAAGTGAGATTGTCTGGTGCTAATGCTCTAGGATTAAATCCCAGGTAGGAATTTTGGTTTAGGAAATTGTGACTCTTTTTGTCCTCCTCTGTCTGCAAGGGAAGTGGCTTCCTTACATGACTCTTACCAGCAAGAAAGCTCTGCCCCATCCTCGTACCAGCCAGCAGGGATTAGTTTGTGCCTTAGTTACTTCAGTAAAGCAAACATGCAGCATTAACAGAAGTACAGACAACTGCCCTGCATTCCAGAAATTCCTAAAGGTAGTGCATTCCTGTCACCCTCCTTGCTGGCTGCAGCTGCGTCATTCACATTAATAATTTTTACATTTCAGTATCATGAACAAACTGAGTGATCTAAGCAAGAATTGAACCAAGTCCTCCGAAATGAAAGGCTGGTAAAGGGAATGTACTGTATTCAGTAAAGCGCTCCTGAAATTTTAATTCTGTATAAGCCCACTGTGAGCATTGTTCTCTTGACTGAAGGACTGCAACTGTGTTGTGAGCTATTTAAGGGGATGCTGGGCCCACAGCAGTTTGCCTTTCTGGTGACCTGCATCAGTGCAGTGCTCAGAGTCAAAACAGCACCATAACTCAAACTCCTCTTTCTAGAGTCAAAATAGCATGGTTTATGAACACAGTTGGTTTCAGTATGCAGGAAGTATTTTGTACTTCTGACAGGTATTTCAACACGGGAATGATGCAAGACTTACCTCGGTTGCACTGGTTATCTGGCACACCTCTCCAGCAAAGTTGTCCGAGTTTTGTGTTTGTTACAGTCATAAGAGGCTAAAGAGAGCTAAAGCAGTGCTGCTATCAGAAATGTGTTAGTGAATAACTCATTATCACTACATGGAAATGTGAAATTCATGAAGGGCAAATGGTTTCTAGCAGATACTGACCTCAACTGGAACCCCAAACCCTGTTAACCTGAAGGGCTACATAGAACCCCATGATTGCACCACCACGCACTCTTCTGCATCCTTCTAATTTTATTTTCAAATTTGCAGATGCCCCTTGGTCCCATGAGTGCAGAAAGCTCCTGCTGATCTGGGATAAGCTGGGAGAGCAATACGAAAGTCGCAAAGACATAATGATTGCAAAGACTGATGTCACAGCAAACGACATCCTGTCCGTGGGGTTGGATCACTACCCGTTCTTCACACTCTTTCCTGCTGGGTCAGAGTCCCAGGTGAGAAGCTGCTGGGGAAGATTGTGAGGGCACAGCTGCACACCGAGGCAGGGCCTGTGCTCGCACGTGCACATGTGTCACAGGGAGAGAGGAGTCCTTTCACTAAGAAAGCTTCCGTCCTTTTCTACTCAGCACTGGCTGCTGAGTAGACATTGCTGCCAAGAACCTGAATGAGAGGAGAAACCCTTCTATTGTCCCATCCTATGCATGAGGCTGTGGCAAGAGCTCAGGTATCATTTACTGACTGGACTACAAGGCCTTAGGACCTCACATCCTGCTGTTTAACAATCTCCAATCTACTCATTGGGTTCTAGCAACAGTCTCAACTTGGAGTGAATTTACAGGTACCTCCTAATGACTGCAGTGCCTTTTTACTTCAAACCATGACAAGAGATGTTCTGTCAAGGAACTACCTGTACTGGTTGTTTCCAGAGCATGGGTGACAATTGTCTCTAAAATGTTGGTACTGCTCTTGTTATTTTCCTCTACATTTTCACAAAACCCAAATCAAAAACTTTTTTCTGTACATTTAAGCCAGTAATTTTACTTAATTCCAGTATCCCAGCCTCCACTGGGAATAAATATTTGTTGTCAAGACCAATGATTTTTGCAATATGCTACCTAATGAATCAGCCATGTTACACAATAATTAGAAAATGCTGCTGAAAGTGGAGGCAAAGAAAAATATTAAATAGCTACATTCTCCATCTATGTAGATTATCTAATTAAAAAGAAAATATCTCTGAAGTAAAAAAAAAAATTAAGATACTGCTATAATTAAGGCATTACTAAGCTTTTCATTTTTCTTCTTAGTATTAAACTTAAATTAAATTCTAAGACATTTACCCACGTCCTCATTTAATCTTTGAGAGATTTTCCTCTCGGATGCGCATGCACAACTGATGAATTGAACTGCAGTCCTGCACACTCACACAATGTTTAGTCTTCATGCAGAAAAGCAGAAACCCATGAAACGCTCATAATAAATGTCAGTTTGCAAAAAACTAAGTAAACAAAAAAGCCCCAAACCAGTGAAAACTTTCATTAACTATTAAGGGATTGTTTCATACTTAAAAACACTCTAGAATTAAAGAATATTTGAAACCTCAAGTTCTCCCTTGTGCACCATGCTTTTGCACTACTTCCCTCAAAGGCAGAGACTTGACTAGCAGTGCAGGTTCCTGTAGATGTCTGTTTCTATGGGTTAAGTGAGAAAAATAACATTTACATACTCCTATGCACTGATTACTGTAATGAAAAGTGTTGACACACATCCCCAGTAACCAGCACGGGAATCAGCTGCTTCTCTGGCTTTACAGATCTTCAGGCTCTGAGAAATTGCTGTTCCAGCCATCATCAGAGTCAATAAAAATCAAGACTCATCTGAGAATGTTAATTGCCTCTGGAGAAATAAAATAATCTTTCTCAAGAAACTTAAACTTACAAACATAAAAACCATAAAAGAGTAGTTTCAAAGCTGCCTCACTTTTTAATAAAATGAAATGGAAATACCAAACTTTTAGTATACTGAAACTGTACAATTTTAGTGAACTCACCAGTCTGGAGGTGTTTTGTTTACAGTCCTTTGAACTCAAATCAGGTGTAAGAGTACCCAGTGTAAAGTAACACAACATTATTGGTCTCAGTGGTAGTAAGCTTCACCCAACTGAGAATAGGCATCCACCTATTTCTAAATACACTGAGATAACAGCAGACAATTCCCAATGTCAGGTACATGAGCGTCTACAACTTTTTGCTCAAACACTTGTGCAAAACCCTTTTATACTTCCAGAGAGCAAAGGTTTTTTGGGGAGGAATCATTAAAATACAATACGCTGCCTAGACCCACTCAGAAAATTTTAAAGCTCTGAACTGAAACTACTTCTTTCATTAAACTTCCTCAGAAGAAAATCCTCAGTAAATCCCCAGTTTATGGTGAAGTATAAGAAAATTAATGTCACTGCTCATCTTCATCCTGTTCTTTCAAGCTGTGCAACAGTGTATTTCAAAACTATTCCAGGATTTTAATTTCCATCAAAATCTTTGAACAGCTTTGAATAGCATGGCTGGACACTAAGAAGGCTCTGCTCTTCAGAATATCATTTCAATGTTTATCGTTAAGCACAAAAACCCCCACTGATGTCAGTAGCTGGCAGGATCCCAAACTAGTACCATAAAATAATGGTTGTTTTTAATACAAATCCTTTTCTTCTTGGGAATATACATCTATTTCTTCTTTACACTCAAATTTCAGATGATGTTGGAACCTGCTGTGCCTCTGCCCTTGCTTTCTAAACTGAGCACAAAAGTCTAGAGTTTGGTCAGTTTAAAGAACCAAAATCCTCCACCCGATTTCACCATTATTTCCAAAATTTTGTGTACAGAGTTATAGGCTTAACTTTACATTTTTTCAGGAAGTGGCCTATACTGGGGAATATACATTGGAGGCATTTTCTGAATTCTTAGAAGAACAAAGCAAGATGAAAGCAGAACCAGGAGAGAAGGTAGGCATTTGATCCAGACACTGCCTGACCTGCTGTGTAATCCAGGCATGTTGCCAGCTTGTGGAGACATTCCTGAACTGGCTGCAGCACAGCCACAATCCTGGGCCCCTGCTTGTGCCAGTGCTGGGGAGGTTTTACCAGCTCGTAGCTGGCTCCTTCCCCACAGCAGCTGCACTCCTGTACCACAGCCTGGCAGGCACACACCCACTCACATCCATGTTTGTGTCACACAAACCCCTCCTGTCCCACTGCTCGTGTCATCCCTGAGTCACTACACCACCACTGGCAGAAAGCACTGCGTGGAGAAAGGAGCCTGCACCCTGACAGGGGTAAGCAACACTTGCTCACGATTTTAGCTGGAAAAAACAAAGCCCCAGCTAAGAGTCAGCTGTGGCTGGAGTGGTTCAAACCTCCATTGGCCACCTCGTTCTGCTACATTCAGTGCAGCTTCTCTTGGTCATAAAACATGGACACAACTGAGAGCAGATGATGTCCCTTTTCTCAGCAATCTGGTTGTGATTGCTGTCCAGTTCCTCAACCATTTCTTCTCCACTGTAAATCAGGCCAGAGAAGTGTTTGCTGTCACGCGTCTATCTGCCTGTTATTTAATCACAGACACTTCACTGCAAAAAGACACATGGTAAGTGAACAATGTGACTGATCTGCACACAGAGAACTACAAGCAACAGCAAAACCCCTGACAAATGGAGACACTGCCCACCCAGTATAAGAATCCTGGGCCCTTTCTGCCCAGGAGAGAAGTGGAACCACAGGGCAGCATAGTTATCGACAATCCTTTCTGCTAGTGGGAAAACTGTCTGTGGGTGGAGAAACAGTTCTGAGTTTTCCAACTTATTTCCACCAGAGGCTTTGATTTTCTCTTGCAGTCAGTGGTTAAATATGTAGTTACTGATGGAGAGAGATGACTAAACTAGTGGTGGGACACAGAAAGCTGCAGAGCAGGATCAGACACCCACCTTTGCCCAGTCATTGCACAATTCTGCTTTCCAATACCCAAAGCCTACACTTGATGTTTGCCTCCTGCATGTTCCTTAGTGCTGTGTTTCAAGCAGATCTGTTGAGTCCTACACACAGCTTTTTACATGCAATATTCGAGCTGTGTATATTCTGTTGTCTCTTCTTCATGATTTGTTTCACATTAAAGAATAAGTTTAGAAATAAGCTTAGAAAATACCACTCAAAACCATGCTCTGTGTAGCAAAAGGAGTAAGTAATTGGCATTTTGTCATCTGTTCACTTTTTCCACCATTACCTGACACCCACCAAATTTTCCCAGAAGATTGCAGTATGAGACCATTTGCAGTACAGTGCTTGATATGAACTCCCCTGTGGAAGTAATTCTTCATCCTCACCTCAGGGCATTCACAAACACACAAACAATATAGATACAGTAGTTTCTTTTGAGATTGCTGAAGAAAGACAGTCTTGTGCCCATCAGCACACATGGTATTCTAAGTTCATATTAAATCTTCACACAAAGCTTCATCTAAGCTTTGCCATAAACCAGTGAAAAGGTTTGAAAACAAAGCACATTTTAGCAACAGCTGCACGATTTCTGACCTCATTAACAAGACCTCAAGTTCCTTGGTTGAAAAGATGAAAATCTGCATTTCAACTAATCTTAAAATGTTCTTTTTTTGGAAGAATTAGTAGAGTAATTGTCTTTGTGAACATCTGTAATAAGCAATTTTCCTTTTGCATTTCCTTTTTAAAAAGGATCCTTCGGGAGGAATCAAAGAGGATTTCAGCCAAAAGGAAACTGTAATAACAGAGAAAGAACTTTAATAGTACAGAGAAAGAGAAACATTCTGAGGATTGTGGGGAATCCTTCCTGGAAGGAGCTCACTGGAAGAATGACTCATCTCAAGTTAACACAGAGCTGAATAAAAAAATGAAAGTAAAGAGTTCAGTATCCATGGCTCGTTATGTGACTTCTCTTCTGAATCCAATTTAACTCCTAGTTTTACTGGGATCAGTTCTCATGGGTTCTTAAAATATTGTCAATTTTGCTTAAACAATGGCTTTATTATTAATAAAACTGTTCTTCTTTAGAAAGGTGTGTATGCCATGGCAAACAGATCAAGATATAAAACTATCCTCTCTGAAAAAAGATCTGCAACAGGATTGCAACTGATTGCTCTCCAATTTACCCCAAAACAGCCCTCTTGTTTTCAATGGAGTTTAACTGCTCCCAGAAAGAAGGGTCTAACACTGCAAAAAGCATTCCTAGAGTGATCTTCAGAAGAGGTAATTGAAGCTAGGGGCTGTGCCCAAAGGGACAGCAAGGCACAGTTCATGATTTTCTAATTATCAAGCAGTAAAAAATGCAGAAATTGAGATATAATTTAATTCCAGTTAGAAAAGTACCGTAGCTAAGACACAAAGTCACAAATATGACTCACATTTTAGTTAGATGAGGTGCCTTAACCACCCCTCACATGTTAAAGAAGAGAAACAGGTGAAACTGCTGGACAATAGTAATTTCTTCCTGCAAGGACCAGATGAAGCAGAAATAATTCTGAAAATTTGAAACCTTTTCTTACACAACTAGGGAATGAAGGACACTTATCAGAATTTCATTTCAGAAACGGATGTTCAAAATCTTTGTTTCTAAATTGTTAAGGCCAATAAGTCACTTTCTTATGTAAGCAGGGGGAAAAGTGGGGAAATTTAGAAAAGGAAGGAACACCTATTTGAGTGGAAGAAGGCTCCATCACTGCAGTGAAGAATACAGCACTGAGAGAAAGCATGGAGACCTAACCCTCACCTGTCACACCAGTCAACAAGAGAGGGACAGTTTTAAAGTACTGGACCTCTTACATTTTACAATGGTTTGCTAAAAAGTGCAGTTCCTGACAGGTGGCTTGTTTGCTATCCAGGTTGCAGCATGCAATTAAATAAGCACACTTTGAGATTTAAGGTGAATTATTAACTGTACTTCACAGTTCTTGCAAATAAATAGGACTCCACATGCCACACACCTCAGGAGGCTGTCAGCTGGTCTTCACTGATGAGGAGGTAACAAGGAGACACAGAAAGTAAAACAGTTTATGTTGATTCTCCATGGGCACAGTTTCATCTCTGCTGGGGCTGATGTTCATTGGGACTGCAATTAAATCCACTTAATGGAAGAGGATTCTTGTGGAAGCATGTTCAGTGCTAGACTACCATTCCCATATGTGGTCCACCCGGGTTTTTGCATGTCTTGGACCTGATTTCTTGAGCAGTTTACTGAGACTGTCTGAAACTGGTGAAGACCAGAGGCCAGATGGGCTCCACACATTCAGATTTTCTGCCAGAAACATCACCTATATGGGGAGGAGCTGAAAGCTACATAGGAAAACTGCAGCCTGAAAGTCAGCATGGTAGAGGTGAGAGATGGGAACTACAGCCAAGTTATTACTATTTGAAGCAAAATTCTTCTTTGAAGATGCCAAGTAAAGTTTAATTCTCATGTTTTCAGCACAGAGTAAATTTTTGATAGAACTGCAATACAGCAGAAACCAAATCATACTGTCACTTAGTGGCATGAGGAAAAGAGTTCAAGTTAAGTTTGCTGTGGGTGGAAGCTCCAGCTGCACAGTGTGGGTTGCAGATGATAGTGAGTGTTTCTCAGCACCCTTGTTAAGAGGACTTCATTCACAAATACCACAGAAACAGTGACTTGTCAGTTTTCCCACTGAGGTGTACCAAACTGCCTCTGTCGTACACACTGGAGTCAGTCTCCTTTGGACATCAAACACAAGTTCTCTGGGACACTCCCAGTGGGACCTTGGGCCAAGTAAACCTGATCACTGCTGGATATTGGATTTCATTTGACTTTCATTTAACATTGGGCATTCATTAACACACAGCAGCCTCCATTGATATCCTGGGAGATCAGATTAGGAAGAGAATGAGATGAACTGAATCCCAAAGAGAGGGAAGTGTCAGTGTGCTTCCCTTTGCTGCTTGCAACATGATGAAATCTGAATGGCAAGCAGTGCCACCAGTATATTTTGAACAACCATTAAACACAGAAGCTATAATCTTTTAATTAGTTTCCTTCCAGAAAAATAGAGCAAGCAATGTTCAGCACCACTCTGTATCTGTCAGATGGGTTTACCATTCAAGATAATGAAAAAAAATTAATTTCCACTGCATCTACCCACTGTACACAAGGCTCAATCCTGAAATTGCTATCTATCCTATTATGAGGTGCAAGATTACATTTTAATGAAAACATGTGCCATCTCAGCAAACGATGTTCTCATTTCTGTTCCAGCCACTCTCAGATGTGGTGTCAAGACAAGGGGCCAAGTGCAGACTCCCATGCCATGCCCTGACACATGACAAGAGCTGCAAGCTTACTTCATAAAACATGTGCTAAAAGCCTGCCTGAATCACAACTCTTCCTTGGCCAAAATTCTGCTTTGTTACTGACCGAGTTCCTCCAAGTCTTGACCACGGCAGAAGGTGCCCTTGGTGCCAAACAAGTGGCCTGGCACATTGTCTCATTCTCCCTCTGACCCAAGTCAGCTACACAATATATTCCTGGAACTAAAATTTAAAAGTGTCGCAAGGAGAATTGAGCCCTTCCTCAAGCTTTACCAAGTAAAACACTACTCCTTTTATTTTAGTCTAAATATGAAGTGAATCTGTTTAATTTTAAAGAGTACATCGTTATAACCATGCTCAGACATTCTAAATATTACTTAAAACTATAAAAAAATTAAAAATCAATATTTATTAGCCAAACTTGTATCTGTAAATGAATACCAATATTTTGAATGCCCCACTCACATGAACAATTTCCTCATGCACATAAATAAGCCCTATCAATTAAGACTGACAGGACTAAGTAAAGAGATATGAATGCATACCAGCAATGGAGCTGCTTTAATCTGCACTGTCAAGATGATTTGGTTATCAATATGGAGCAGCAGAAGCAACACTCCCAGCTAGGAGTCTTATTTATAAAAAGCATCACAAAGTTTAATACGAAGAAGGAATAAACTTGAACCATCCCCAGGAAATGCTGACTTGTTTTTTTTTATTCGATGCTAGCCTATTCTGCCTTAAAATACAAGCTTTGAGCACCTTGCAGATAGAAACGCACCTCATTACATTATTTTCTTAAATCCTGGGGAAGAAAAATGTTGTTCAGAATTGACAATCATTCATAGATGCTCAGATAAACAGGAAAAAAAATAATCAATCCTAATGAGAGCTATAATAATTCTTTTCCTCTTTACAACAGATTAATCCTAGCTTAATTTCCCTGGAATTACTTTCAGCTGGCATTAGCATAACAACAATACATTAAAAGGGATTAATCCAAACACAAAACAAATGCACCGACTGTGTGGCAGTGGCATAATTGGTATAAATCAAAGGTCTGGCTTGGAGGTCAGAAACTCGGTGTTGGTAGAAATAGATATGTGCTATATGCTTGAAGACAGATGGGATAATCAGAGAGAGGTGTCTAAAGCCAGTATTTCAGGCATTTCATTCAGAGAATTGCATTGTCAAGCTCGTTAGGAAGTTTGACACTCTTGTCTTTCCTTTCCCTGACACTCCTGATAGCGAAGAGAGGAGAGTTTGCTCCGAGGCCACAATGATTTAATGCAGATATATTAACAAGAAGGAACAGCTCACACGTTTATAAAAATGTGCTCTTGTGTTAACTGGAGTTTGACCGGTGGGAATCACTCAGCTCAGAGGTTTGAAAACCATGCTTGGTATGATCAGCTGTGACAGGGGGAAGGAACCTGTGTTCATTTGAACCTTTGTTGAGGGAAAAGCTTTAAACCCGTTTGTCCCCTGGGCTTGTGCCCACGCTGCTGTAGCTGTCAGGAGTCTCACACAAGCTGTCAGTCATTCACTCAAGTTTGTGTCCACCTCAGAGGGCTTCCAGGAGCATTTCGCTGCTCCTGTTTCATACTTGGCTCAGCGCATCCGAGCAATGACGCGACTGAAGGGCCAAGCCAAACGCAGCTCTGTCATTGGTTTTGGAGCAGGCAGCTGCTCCTGGTGCAGCCCTGCTCCTGCGAGATCATGCATTGCCCAGCGTGCCCTCAGATTGCTGTTCCTGAGAATCACCTTGGAAATATTTGCTTTCTGTGAAACATTGACAGAGCTAAAGCTGTGCCAGCGCTGCTGCCCACCCCTCTCGCTGCTGAACAAACATGCAGTGACTGCCTTTTCACCAGAACCTGCCAGCTGCTCCACACCAGGTCCTGTGTGGGGAATTTACTGCACAGGGACCCTCACTATTCACACACTGGACCTGCATCACCACTAAAATACCACACAGTGAACACAAACAGCTAAAGAACCATTTTCTCCCCCTCCCCTGGAAGAAACACCACGCTGTGTCTCATTTGAGCCCTCCTGGGCAAATGCATGTTACCAATAACTGCAACCAGTGAATAACAAATATTAATAAAGCATTTAATTGGAATCCTGTGGAAAAGCACTTTCTCCAGCACAGCTGGCAAGAGCCCCCTTGAACAAATGCTGCCTTCTTGCCAAGTACAACATAGGTAGAGCCATAATTAGCAGAGGTGAAGGACATATGTGAGCATCACTGCTGAAGCCTGAGCTTTTCAAAGCATGTATTTTATAGACTGAAGTAATTTGGGAATTCTGCCTAAATTTTCCTCCTCTGGCCTTGTCATTTTTGAGAAGGTGCTGGTTACTTCTTAGCACCCACACCATATGCTAACAGAGTCCTGAGCTAAACCAGCACCCTGGGAAAGCATTCCCTCCAGCCTCTCCGTGCCAGGACACATCACTAATGGCTGCCAGAAAAACAGTTCTTTAAGACCAGTAACAGATGCCAGGGTTCATAAAAACGAGTTAACTATCATTTCCCTTTACTTAATTTGACACTGGTGGGTCTCTGCCCGCCCTGCCTCACTCTCCTTGCCTCCAAAGAACAGCTATTTGCTGAGTCAGGAAGAAGACCCACCCTCTTCCACATGCCCTGATCCTTTTCTTAAACAGCTCTTGGCCAAAGTCTCGTAACTTCAACAGACCAAGGTATTTGCCCAGAAATCACATTTCCCTGGAAGAGCCTGAGCACATTGCAAAAATCTCTACCACTGTTTTAGCCTGGCTGCACAGCATCAGGTGCCTCCGGGAATACTTGGTTTAAGGGTGGCAATTACAGTCTTTGTAAGAGCCAAGTGTGGGTTGTAACAGCTTTCTAACTGGCATTAAATACATGGTCTAGTCTAAATTACTTTTGTTCTACTCCTTAACAATTTCCCATGTAATCCTTTATTAAGACTCATTGAAAGAAGAGACTGGACAACTTTTAATGCTCACTTAATTGACAATCTTTGCTGTAATTTTTTCTGTGTATTTTTCTACTTTAAACCCTTTGACTAAAATGCTGGTTGGCATAAGTATTCTTAGGACAATTTCCTCAGAGAGCACACCGGTGTGGAAATTTGAAGGATGTGCTCCCTCAGCAACCAGAGGACTTCAAACAAGACAAGGAAGACGGTCTTCTATGGAAAAGTCATTGGTGAAAGTGAACCATAATTTGCAATACATGAAAAGAACATCCCTTTGGATAAACGAGTATTTTCATTTTGAAATTCTGCAACCTGAAATCTTCTCTTCCAACTGACAGCCACTGTTCTTTTTGAACTGAACAAATTGTCGTTTATATTGGGAACATGCAAAATACTTCCCCAAATATGTTTATTCTTCTATAGCTTTCTTCCTACTAATTCATCCAAGCCTAATACAAGACCATATTTCAGTCATATGGTCAAAGATGTGAAATAAGGCCGTGTGGCTCAGGAAAATCCCACCGAGCTGTGAACAACAGGAGGTTGAGGCAATCACTCTGCACAAGACCTGGAGCCAGGAAAGTTGATCAGGCGCAGCCTTTGGGGCTGGGCTGGGGGGCGAGGGCGAGCGCGGCTTCCCCAGAGCCGGAGCCTGATTCCAGCGGCATTCCCACGGCTCCACCGCCACCTCCCGGGCAGCCCGGGCAGCCCAGCCCGGGCCGGGCCCCCGGGACGCGGCCTGGCCCGGNGAGCGGCCCTGGAGCAGCCAGAGACGCGTGTCGGGACAGAACACACCGCCCGGGCACGGTGCGGGCACCCCGAGGGCCACGGGCACCCCGTGGGCCCTGACGGGGGAAATGGGTGAAGATCCCCAGGTCCTTTGTGCCTGTTCGTAACACGCACCCCGAGCTCTGGGGCGGCCGGAGAGACCAGCAGAGTGCCAGAGCATCTGGAGTGCCAATTGTGTCAAACAACACCACTAACCAGGGACTTCCAGTTCATTAACACAGTCAAGCTACGTATGAGAAACTTCTCCAGACTTCTGAAGTTTTCAGGAGTAGCAGGGGTTCTTGCTGTCGCTTTTTTTTCTTCTTACTGACTTTTTGGTTTTAATTTCTTGCTATAGAATTTGATGACGACAGCAACAGGATCAGACACATGCTCTTCAACTCATGGAGCTAAGCTGATGGATACACATTGAGGATCAAACAATTATTTAAACTTAATTTGATTGATATTGTCCTAATTCTAATTTTTATTTTCTCATGAACATGACTGACCACTAAACACACTTAATTAAAAGTTGCTCAAGTTGCTGTGTTGGATCAACCGTTCCAGTTTCTCTGACTATAGTTTTGATTAAAGAAGCCAGTTTTCTTCTGCTTTCCCCTCTCTCTGAGGAGCCAAGAGGGGAAAAGGGTATGTTTCAGCTTTACACTTGCTCCCAGTGGGAATTAGGGAGGCAGAGTTTGTGTTTCCCTGCACAAATCAGCTTTTTTTGTACACAAACACCACTAATTACCTTCTCTTCATGTCTGAATATCAGAAAAATTATCTATATTTAGCAGACTCAATATAACATTAGCAGTAGGATGAGGCTTTGGAGCAAAACACAATGAACATCTCATTCAAGAGAACTCAGCGTTTCTCAAAGCTTAATGCTATCAATCCATTTGCTTATAGAGAGAAGAGAACGAATTTGATTAAGATTTCTGCTATCCTTTCAATCTTATGGGTTCTCAGCAGGAATCTTTTAGAGGACAACACAAAAGACTTATTATTCTCTGTGCATGTTATTCCTTCTGTGGATCACACTTCTCTACACGTACTACACCATGCTCAAGCAGATAACAAATGACACAATCTCTTATCTTCATCGTGTTGTATCCCTTCTTCCCTCCTGTGTTCTTCTAGTGTCACAATAAACACAGAGGGAAGTGCACAGAGTAAGAAAGGTGAGGAATATTTGTGGAATGAAGAGATGCCATGGGTCTGGTGAGAGACCAAGCCACTGACTAAATATGGGACTCCCAGAGGAAGGAAGCTCACAAGTGGTAGGCAGGACAGGACAAGCAAAGATCATGGGAGGGACTACATATAAGTATGAAGAACTGAAGGAGAAAAGAAAGAAATGGTATTATAAGAGGGGAGAAGCTCTGCTGCTGGCTGCTTCTGCATCCAGTCCTAAACACAGGCCTATTGCACCGCAGACACCTCACACACACAAGACCAACTATCAGTGCAAGCCTCCCTCAACCATTGCTGAGAAGAGCCTCTGGATTCCACTATGGAATTATTTTGGCTTGATTTAGAAAGCCTCTACTTCGGGGAAACAGTTTTAGTGCAGTTTTATTGAACCCCAGAAAAGTGTCAGACAGCAGAGAACGTTTCAGCTAAACCTGAAGTGAAAACTGTCAATAAGATATAAAACCAGTTCCCTGAAATTTTCCTGATCGTGAAGTTTCCATTAAAATTGTGCAGTATGCACTGTGGGTATGTTACACCAGGCTGTGCTGGGTTATTTCCCAAGCACAGCATTGTCAGGTTGTCAGGATAAACACCGAGTACAGCTGAGAGATTATGACATCCCGTGACGGCACTACCCTTGACTCAAGCTGTGAGGAGTAAAATGTTCATCTCAGGAAGGGGAGAACAGCCCTCATTCTCATTCCAGAAGACACCGACAAGTGGGTTTTAGTTAGAAGTACTGTAATTATCCACTTTGCAACAGATAATGTTCAGTGTTTCTAATTAAAGGTAGGTAACCGTACAGAACTTTGTAATTATGTGGGATAATCTTTGCATCAAAATAAGACATAGCCCACACTTCATTTGCATGGGCCATGTAGGTTTAGAGCATGCCAAAAACATTTCACTTCTAGCCAGCTACACCAAAAGCAGAGGTACAGACCTGTATGACGAGGATCATACCCCCTGTAAAATTCATTTCACTCAGGGAACTAGCACACACAGAGATACACATAAATTTGGGTGGCATAAATATCACCTTCAAGGAGAGTTTGCCAGGCAGATCACCAGATACAAACAGAAACTTCAACCATATGTGTCCAGCTTATTTCAATGAAATTATTGGGCATCACTTCGAGGAATAGAGCCTCTGGGGAGTGGCATTTCATCTTAACCCCCTCCACAATAGTTTCTACAGTCTTGAGACAAGCTGCTTTCTGCCACAAACCCTTTAGCTTGGCCAGGTATTCAACCATAACCCAGGCAGAGAAATCCCAGGCAGTCGCCTTCCTAAATAACCCCAAATTTCAGGGACACGAGTAGAAGCAGCTATGCCCCGGAATGATCTGTAGACCACCAACGTGTAAGTTATGCAATGATTTACTTGATGAGAATCAGAGCTGCACCTTCAAATGAACAATTGGCTCTTCATTTTCTGACTATCCTGTCCTCAGGGCAAATCACTTTGATGGTTTTGTATCCAGAATGAACCTGCCCCTGTGTGCTTATGGCTGCTCCTTCATTCTCTACATATTTTTCTCCTTGCTTTAGCACAGGGATAGGAAAAGACAATGATTGCTTTGAGACAGTGGTAGAGCAAGGTAATAGGGAGCAGTGATGAAGGAACGTGGATGGAGGTGTTACCATGGCAACAAAGGGACAGTTTTCCAGCTTTGGGAAAGCAAGCACATTTTTCATCTCTGTTTCTACTCTGAGTTCTGAGCAGCCCTTGTGACTTTTAGGGTGAGGGACAAGAGTGCAGACAGCATTTGTCCCCAGGGAGCTGTTCCATCATTGCAAAAGTTAAAGAGCAGCTGAGAAAGCAACACAGAAATTCAAACTGGTGTTCAGGTCAACAACTTCAGCATAAACTTACGTTACTGAATTGTATAGTAGATCCATAAATCCATTATTTTTTTCAGAATAATTTATAAAAATATAATTCCCGTACTCTGAAACAAAATGTTTAATATCACATTCCCAAGCACTGCCTAGATCTGCCATATGTGTTACATAGGCACTGCACAGTCAGCATTTCCCTGCCAAAACTGAGTACAAGAAGAAAAAGCAATACATAACAACAACAGTAGTGAAATGATCCCATTACAAGCAAGGAATATAACAGGAATGGAACAGAAATAAGAGAATCTGTTGATAGTACTTTAGCAGTAGTAACTTTGCCCCTTTTGGATGGTACAGGTTTTCCAGATGAACAGCACAGCATGTGGGATGCACAGAAAGCTACATGTGGCTGTGGCATAGTTTGAGTGCAACATTCTCTCTTTGACAGACATAACAGTGAGGGTACATATTACACACACCAGCTATCACTTACATTAACTCTTGTTCCTAACGAGCCCAGCACAAAGAAGGCCAAAACCCGAACTCCTTTCCCCCCAATAAAGTTATCAAAAGATCACAAGACTGACCAGCTAATGCAGCTGTACTATAGCAGGGAGCACCAATTTTCATTTAAATGTGTAAAAAAAATAGCAAGAAGGCTGCAATGCTTCTCTGAGTTAAGATGAAAAACTCACTGCAAGGGTGTGTTCTTTATGTGTTCTTAAATACAAAGAAGCTGTTAAAGGATGAACCACAATATAAAAAAGCCTAAAGGAAGAACCACATGAACTCTGCAAGTTGGCAGAACATTTACAGAGATGCAAAGCTGCCAATTTTCAGAGAACATCTCCTGGAGCAAGTAGCCTACAGCTTATAATTTCTGAAAGACTGTGGGAATGCTATTAAAGGGGAGTGTCATTTGGAGTAAAGTAACAAAATGCAAGAAGTTGTATTTGAATATGTAGTTCTCCAAATGGTAGATGTCTCTGCTGGTCAATACAAATACATTTTTTAGGAAATAATGGTAGTTC
This sequence comes from Melanocharis versteri, assembly GCA_013397845.1. NCBI lineage: Eukaryota > Metazoa > Chordata > Aves > Passeriformes > Melanocharitidae > Melanocharis > Melanocharis versteri. The sequence goes on from VZTG01008464.1 coordinate 46,456, forward strand.
CAATGTTAAGGTAAAGGCTGAAAATACCAGCAAGAAGATGCAAACCTTTCACCTTCTTGGGGGCATGATACAGCTGACAGTGACGCATGATATAATCTCTCCACCTGATTCTTAGGGAAGCTGAGCATGACAGATAATCTCACACTGTTTGTTCTGGAGGAGTAGATAAATTCACCTGGAGAGCCGTGAAGACCCTTGTTGAGGTCACAGCAGTTTTTGCAGCATGTAACATCATTTACACTTTCCAATTTGTTTCTGGCTCTATCTACCATCAGACCTCAGCAGCACACAGAGTGCAGTCCAGATAACTTTTAAGATATGAAACAACAGCCTAGGAGCAGGAGGCTTGTGGTATTAACACACCATCAGTAGTGCCCAGCGAGGCATTCAGGCTGCTGGTCACAGCAAACAGAAAACCCACAGATATTTTCCATTCCCACCCAAACTTTGCATGACCAAGCCATTGCCCAGGGTGGGTTGGAGGTCTGAGTAACTTAGACCTGAACAAACAGACGGTCCCCAGGGCTTCAACACATCTTCATCAGGGATGAAAAAGGGAGAACTGTTTCTCACTTTGCCAGCCTACCACCAAGCCCTGTTTCCAAGCAAAATGGGTGATGTTGGATAAATTTCTGTAATGCTGTACCAGGTGTTCCTGTAATACCACAACAGCAAATCAAAGTAAGATGTAAACTATGGTTGCCCAGTCTTTTCATGCAACTATAACCTTCTGTCTTGCTACAGAAAAAAAAAGAAGAAACAAATGCTAGCATTTCTCTTGGGGAAAACGAGAAAAGCAAAAGGAATCAAATAGAACAGATACAGGCAAACTCTGCCACATACTCTTCAAGACTTTTGAAGCTCAACATGGAAGAAATACTGAAAGCAGAACCACAAGCTGCAAATTTCTGGATTTGCTTCCTATTTCTCTTAAAAATCTTGTCAATCACATCTCAGCAGTTAAAGACACTGCTAGCAGTTTCACCTTACCATAGGCATCATCTCGTCTTCAGCCAGCAGACGTGAGCACGTTTTCTTTTGCACTGCTTTGGGAAATCCTGTAGATCTACTTGGAAAGGAAAATTCCCAGCTCAGGAGTCCCTCGAGCCATAAGCCAGCAGAAAAGCCTCAGCAGAAAGGGTTACTCTGAGCTGTTTGTACCAAGTGCTGCAGCAACACTTTCAGGGCTGCAGGACAGAGCTGTGGGCCAAGCAACTGAAATGCCCCATGGCCCAGACTCCAACTTGTCCCCTCAACACAACACTTGGCCTTTGTGAAGCAGTTATTTAAAAAGCACCATAGCTTGGGAGGGAAAAACCCTCCAGAAGCATGAAACTATCTTCCAGCTGCTCCTGCCTTTCCTGCTTTATTCCCAAGGCACACACCATCCAGGCTGGCCGTCCTTCCCCCTTCCACCACTGAATAAACTTCCAGGTGAGAAGACACACAGTTCAATGGACCAGCACATTGTGAGAATTGATTCCTCCCAGCCTCCAAGCTGACTCCTTGACTTTGCTTTATTCATTTAGTGCCTCTGACCATTACAGCACAGCTACTATGTCTATCCTCTCTTGATCTAAACTTCTTTACATAATGGTGAATTTAGGCACACAGGGGAAGAAAAAAATAACAGCAAATAATTTTTTTCTTACAGAACAATCTATTTGCAGGAGAAAAGAGATGGTAAATTGCTGCCATTTTACTGTCTTGTTTGAATAATTTTCTGTGGGAGAATTTTAAATGCCTTGTGCATCAGGAAGGGGCAGCTGCTCCGTTTTCCATATGGGTATTATGGTCCAAGGCACTGATGCAATTTGGAAGATGGACTATTGACTGTTGTGAAATGATGCTGAAAATGATGCAATCAATTTAATTCTCTAATGGCCTAAGTAAAGGAGGGGAAACTTTCTGGGCATTGTTTAACCTGCCTTATGAGAGACTGAAAATCCTGTTCTGAGTAATCAGAAGATGGATCTCATTTTATACAACTTTTTTTGATTCAGTAGCTGAAGGAGGAAGAACTGAATCTCAATTTATAATTCTAGTTCCTTCCACTATTACTCAAAATGAATAAAGATGACAGTTTTCATTCCAAAATCCGGAGTTCTTCAAGCCTTTAGATGACCTTCAAGAGAACAGCAAGACAGTCTGACTATAGTCGTCAAAAGATTTCTGGTTTAATTGTATCTTTTAGAAGCGTGCTCTTTTATTAAATATTTTGTGGCAATGAATTGGTTTGAGGTTTTCTTTTTAAAAAAACAAGTACACAGTGAGATGGCTATATCATAGGATGAAGGGAAGCATCATTTCAGTTCCCTGTTCTGACCAAGTCAGGAATATCTGGGATGAAAAATGACCTAAGAATGTGAACCTCTGTGTGTGAGTTAAAAGGCAAGTGAGAGAACACACGCATCTTGGTGTCCAACAGAAAAATGGACTTTCGTTCTGAAAATATAAATGATGGCAATTCTACATTCACATTTTAAAAAAAGGGTCCATATTGCTCCATATCAGAATTAACATGTATTTCAAAACATGAAAACTAGATGAAATTAGAATTGCTGCCTTTTCATCAATAAAATACTGACATCAAAAAAGAGGGAAATTGTCACATCCTCTAGATCAATACAGGTTGCTTCAGGGAGTGTGTGTACTACAGAAACCATCATTTCTGTTATGTCATTAGGTACAGAGGAAGACAAAGATAATGTTACCGTGTTTCTCTTTTTTTTTTTTTAATGAAGAATTTATTTAAATGAACAGCAAAACTACAAAAGCTAGTTTTACCTCACAACTGGTGAATTGACATGGACACATTAAAAACAGGTATCATTTAAATGAGCCAGCCCTAAGTTCAGGGCATTGTCTGCTGCTCTACATCTGGAGAGCTCCTGTGCATCTGCAAGGTCTCTCCTGAACCATTCCCTGGACCATACTATGGGGACGGCCCTGGAATTTCTCTCTGCTTATTGCATCATGAATTATCACTTTGTGATGTTCTTCTGACCCTAAACCTATGAACCTGAGCTGCTCTCAATCACACCAAGGTCCAGGGAGAAATGCTAATCCAAAATCTGTCTGTTGGCATTAGCTTGGTGCTGTCTCTAAAGGAGACTCGGATTCATGAGTTCTGTTTTTAATTCTCAGTTCCACTACAAGTTTCCTGAGCAGGGCATTTAATTTCATTACAGCTGTCACCTACCCAAGCATACACCTACTGTTAAAACTGTAAATTACCCAAGACAGGGCCACCTAACCCTGAGTACCTGTAACAGCTGGCAGAGAGCAGAGAAGGAGTCACAGCTGGACTCCAGTGCAATACTGCATTACAAACATTACAACACAAAGTCCTCCCAGCCAGTGCATCCCAACTGGGCATTTCTCCCACTGTTTCACTGCCATTCACAGGCTGAACATGCAGTGAGATGCTCTGAAGTCGGGCTCCCAGCTTTTTGCATGAGGATGTGCAAGGAAAGCGTCCAGGACCTGATGCAAACCTTGCTGGTTCAGCCTGCCTGCCCTGGATCCACCACATATTCTCTTTATAATGAGTCTTCAGGATAAACAATGCCTGAACATTTTTGATTAAATGCTTTTCAAGCTCTTAAAGTCCCTAGCAAGTGAGTTAGTTTGGGCTGTGATCTTGCATTATACAAGAATGATTGATTGAAACAAACCTTTTCCCCTCTCACTCCATAGCTATTTCCACAAGTATTTCGAATCTGGCAAGAAGTATGACATTATTGATTTGCTCTGCACTGCTTGTTCTGGAGCCTCATCTGCAAACACATTATTCTTTATTGCTTCAATAATTTCCCTGAGTGCACAGAACTCCATTGTATTTTTTTTAACTTAGCATGTAGTGATTCTTTAAATTTTTTATGTGCTCTGAAGCTGAATATCAGCCATTTGCAGAAATGCACTGGAAGGCAACCAGAAATTCAGATGTTTTCATAGATATGCCACTACTACTTTTGCTGATCCAAAGTTCCCCACAGAGGTTTTGCTTAGTCTGGGACACTGATAGCACACTGCATTTAGGCAAGGCTTTAAGTGATGAGGGGAACTGGGTAGAGAAGAGAAACTGATTCTGAACTCAGGACAGAACCCATTTCTGTGCTCAAATGGCTCCTGGCCAGTAGAAGTAAATGTAATGTCCTCAGCAGACCCTAGCAATGGGGCTCTAAGCACCTTCATTTTAATCCTTTTCCTTCCCAAAGCCCTCTGCTCATGGTGCTGAATGCACAGCACAGTCTTGAATTGCATGAAATGCACAGTCTTAAAAACCCTGGATGATCTGAATGCCTGTTCCTTGAGAGGGGAACTGTAAACCCAATGGGATTGGAAAATCAATGCAAAGTCAGGCTGTGAGGCATTCCGAGAAAGCCGCTTCCATAAGGAGGAGATAACAGACTGACACCGGGGTCAGAAACATGCTGGAGACTCCAAGGAAGTGCAGTCCTGGAGCCCACTCAAACTAAGGGAAGCCCAAGAACACACAAATCCAGTGTGGTGAGACTTGAAGGAGCTTTGCTCCAGTGGTTTTGTGATGGGCCAGACCTGTCAGAACCACAGACTGCTGCTTATTTTCTCAGGCTGCTTCCTTGTGTTTCAGCCACCTGCTGTAACCCAGCTTGCAGGCTGAGGACCAAAACAACTACAGTAAGACAGAAAACATCCCACTCTCATTAGAGATGTGAAAGAGCGGTGGTCTTCACATTTAGAAGCATTTTAAAGTTTCCAGGATACTGCAACATACAGAGTTACTTAGCAGCCTGGAAAGGTCACATCTACTCTTCCTCCCACCACTGCTTACAGAGCACAGTAGGCATCAAAAACAATAGATCATGTATTTTCATGCTACAGATTCAGAAGGAACAGAAATTAGAAAAAAAGAATGTGTTTGCAAAATAACAAAACTGTGAATGGGGCAAGCAGACAGTAAAATCACATCCTCTGTCATGAGAAAGTGACCTTTCACTGGTCTTAAGAGCAACACTGAACATTTTCCACGTCTGAGGAATCAGATTCAAGCCTTGAATAATGAGCCAAGAATAAATCCATAAACTAAGATTTCATTATACACAACATCTGCCCAGAAGCCATTTTACACCTCAGTCTTTGCTTTATGACCAAAGAAATTAACAGCTTCATGTGAGGTGTTGGGCAGCAAGTTCATAAAACCAAAACCCCAAAGCTTCTCTTTGTCAAGCTGCTAACTTGTCTATTTTGAGTAGCAAAGGGTGTTCCAAAATAAAGAACAGTTTTACACCCCAAGGTATTGCAGTATGACACTTTAAAGATACATGGTCTTATAACTGATTGTGTGGTAATCTTCCCATGTAGAAGATATATATCTTTAGAGGGTATGTTTAGAGGAAGGAGAACGCTATAAATTGTGCAATGCTGCAAGCATATACTGAAACTCAATATATAAAACCTTCTCACATGTTTTTCCCTCTCCCGGAGCAGCTGGGTGATGTGATGCAACTCGGCTGACTCATTCCCATTGCCACTAACCCCAGACAGCTTTGCCTCGCAGGGTGGAGGCAGAACATCAGCACAATAACCAACCTCACTGGCTTCTACAAGTGCTTCGCTAAACATCTCCTTCCCTGCTTAAAAAATAGAAGATCTCCTTTCAGGGTGGTGGAAATCATACCCAAATCCTCCCATAAACAGCTTTCCCATGAAAGCCCAGAACCTGGTGCTGAACACACAGAGCCTGGCCTGGCCCGGCAGCAGGGCTCTGTTGCAAAGCTTGCTGCAGGCACACAGAGGTGCTACCCAGAGGGTCAGAGCAAGGCTGCATTAAAGCACCAAGTTCTGGTTTTGTATGAGTGAAAACTGGGTCAGCTCCATTGCAATCAGCAGCGTGCTGCCTCTACACCAGTGAGGAATCAGGCTCAAAACTAATTTTATCATGTTTTTAAATATTGCCTCAGTTGTTTTAAATCTGTTTCTTTGGTTGTGCATTTTTTGACCTTATTTAAGAGACTTTTCAGCAGTTCTAATCTGCCCATCTGTTCAATGCAACAACAGGGCAATTACAAAGGCAATTTCAAAAGATACTCTTAGTATTTAGGACTGACAGATTCTTGCAGGTGACAGCTGTTTTGCCACACGGCCAAGTTCACAGCAGGATTTGTATCACACCCAGAACAACTCCAGGAAAACTATACACGGGCCACGAGTCTCTGAGGTGACGTGAAGACTTTGTCAATGGGTAAAACACCACCCGGTCCTGCCAGGGCACGGGGGAGGCTGGGCTCACCTCAGCTCACCCCCAGCACTGCCAGCTCCGTGGCACCGCTGCCTCCTGTGCCAGCACCTGCCTGCTTTCTGGACACAGAGACATCCTCCTTCTTCCAGACACGTTTGCTACATACAGCATCTTTCTAGACACCCTTGGGAGAAACTGAAATGGGGGGCTAAGGGGAGAGGGCATTTTTTTTGTCTTGTTTGTACCTTCACACATTTAGGCTCAGCCTTTTAAAATAAGGGGTACACTTCTGCTGATTTCAGGGAAATCGGCGGCAGTTTAAAAACTCTTGAGCATTTTTTCCCCTTTAAATTAACACTTACATTTCTTTTTCCACGTTTAATGCAAACCTTGCTAATAACAGCTAGATATGACTTACCATCCTGCAGGTCATCAGCCAGCATCAAGCTCAGTGGAGGAGAAAGGCACTGACTGCACAGCTGCAGCATCTGCTGCTGATCAGACCACACCAACAAACTGGGGGTGTGCTCTTGATCACAGCTGCTCTTCAGTGGCCCGTTAATATCTGCCCTGCTTTAAACCCTCTCTTCTGATTTTAAATCTTAGGGCAGTCACTGTCATTATAGTAAGTGGCTTGCTTGTCCCCATCCCTGCTTATATTGTACTGAATGATGTACTTTAAGAACATCTTTCCAACTCAAACCTCTCTTTGCTGGGGGAGCTCAGGCTTTCATATTGTATCAGAAACATGTTGAATCCTCACCCTGTTGGGAATCAACTAAGTTTACCGAAATATTGTAAGAGGCTCTTCTCTAAGAAGTCATTAGAGCAAATCACTTTCTCTGTAAGTAAACAGGTATAGTTCCTATGAAATACTAAACATTTCCTGCTTTCATTACTTCAGTATGAAAATTGTGCTTTTTCTAAGCCAACAGGTCAGTTTGAAGGTCTAAATGAAGCTCAGATGTTGTAATGTCCCTGCATCTAATTTAATATTTACCTCTACTGCAAATGTTCACAGTTATTTTGATTTTGGATTTGTGAGTCACAGGAATTTATCTGCTCATTGTTTGCAAATTCCTCCACAGGAATGGTACCTAATATATTTAACGAAGACTGGAATACAGAAAGTAAAGTTAGGTGGGAACTTTGTTCCCTCTTTCTTGCTACTTTCCCAATGGCATTCCCTGCTTCCCATCCTAAAGCACCAGCTGCAGATAGCTACATGTCAGGCACGTTTCTAGAGGCCTCACAACTGCCAGTCACAGAAATCTGACTTCATCTGTTGACTGTGAAGTGCTGTAACAAAGAACAACTCCGTGGCTAACAGCAGCATCTCTTCAAAATACGAATCTTAATACAGTAGCTTTAAAAGCTGTTGCCTGACTTATTTTAAAAATCACATATGGTTCAGAATATACACCTTTTTTCCATTTCAAACTGCTTTTAAAATGAAGAAAGAAGATAAATTAATTACTAGTAGGGAATTACATAGGGACCTATATAATAGAGACCCAGAAAATCACTGCACAGCACTGGAGAACAATACAACCACTCTCTCACACCAGCCAGTCAGTTGACTGAAATCACCATTTATTATTCCATTTGCATCATCTGAAATGAAGCAGTGTGTTAATGTGCTTTGTCAAATAAGAAATGGTGGAGATCTGTTTAGCACTTCAACAAGCAGATGGTGCATGTGTTGATTCCTGAACTCAGTGTGTAGGTAGCATTCAGTACCTGCCCCTGCTCTGCACCAGGAGGGCAGACTGGGGACTTTCCTCTCTATCCCCTGCCAAAAATCTTCTCTGGTAGTTGTTCATTTCTCATTGAAGCTCATTACCTTTAATAAGACAGGAAAACATTATCAGACTGCAGTAAGAGGACTCACCACCCTCTTTGCCAGTCTGTTTTCCCCATAGCCTGTGCTCCTTCGGTTGTTTGTTCCTCAGTAAAGGACAGCAAATCAAGTGTGGAAAAAAAGCTGCAGCCCTTGGATATTTTTTTTTAGACACTTCGATGACATTTTGAGAGGGCCTGCTTTCACAAGTTGAGTTCATTCCCACTACACTTGTGCTTTTATTCACAAGTATAGCAAAAGCTCCTACTCGCTCTGCATTTTATCTGGCTCCATGTGCCATTTAGTTAGGACGAGGTGCCAAGTGTTACATTTTCCTTGGCTAAACGTTTTATAAAGTCTGTATTTCACCTACCCAGGACACACTGATCAATCCAAAATAAAACCTCCTGCTTTTGAATGGTCTCTGTTAAGTAAACAGGAGCAGGAGACCCCAAAACTGTGCTAATGTAGCACTGAGCACTCTGACTGCGGGGTGTTTCGGGGGCTTGGAGAGCCTGCTGCTTCTGCTTGGACTCCAAATAGAGTAAGGGCAACTGGAGCCTTGATCAAAGCTCTTTACAGACATTTACACTAAGCTGATCCCAGAGGATAACAGCTAGGACACAGCCATGCTGGATGGCAGAACTTGGCCCCACAAGTACAGGGAGATATTCCAGGATGTTTCATGTATTAATTTTCTCCAATAAATTTGCCCAATGATTTGAAGGAATTGAGACTTTTTTTTTTAATCTGAGGTCAGACCAGAGGATTAACAAGTTTCCTGTCAGCAGTTTGTGTGTGTTTACTGCCTATCTAACTATTTACTGGATTTAGGCAGTGTTATACCCAGTCTGCCAATATCTGACTTTCTGTCTAGATTTCTGAAGGAATATAAATCTGGAGAATGACTGCAGATCCTTTTTTCTAGAAAAATCTAATTTTATTTTCATCTTAGTGCTGATTCATATAATAACTGATTTTTAAAAAGCACATTTTCAGATATTTTGATCTTACAAGTGTTTTTGAATTCAAGAGCTTCATCCACATTGGAAAACCACTCAGAGAATACATACAGAAAATTAATTAGAGTTCAGTTCCTGACAGAAGCTGAGCATCTGCTGAGTACACAGATCCAGTTTCCAGTGGGAAATAAATAAATAAAAATCAAACCCTAAATTAAATCAATTTGTATTACAGGCACTTAGAAGCATTCAGAACTGGGCATTTGTGATCTAACTTTATCATAAAGATGTTCAGAGCTAGCTGGTGTAAGCAGCTTTTTCACACCAGGCTTAACATCAGTATAGCATTAGCACTAAGAGTTTGGGACAACTTCAGAGCAAGCAGGAGCTGCCTGTTAGCAGTGACCTGGATCAAGCTCAGTTTTGATGAAGGACTCAGGATATTTTATCACATACCATGATAATAGTATGATAATTACTATTAAATGCAGTTGTTTCTATAACAGAATTTTGCTCCTTGTCAAGACACAATTAAACCCTTGGGATACGTTTTTAGCATAATCCTCAGTGATTTAGCTCTGCAATTCATTAGAAGTCACTTTCCTTAAAGCCCTCTATGCTGACTGTGAAATTTTGGCTGTTGCTTCAGGATTTCCTGTCATCTCTCCTCTCTGCAGTTCATATCAATAGATCCCTTGCAAGATCATCTTTGTACTTTATTCTGTGTATTAAGGACACCCTTCCACCTGGGCCATTAACTCTCAATTGCACATATTCTTATCTTCCCCTCTCTAACCTCCACAGCAAAAGCATCTTATGCCTTATAAAAGATGGTAGCACAAATCCATGTACGAATGTGAAGATCATTTAAGGAAACAGGTTTTTAATACTCATGACTCATTCAAAGACAACACAGTTACCCAAAAGGTATAAACATGAAAGTTTTAACTTCAGAGGGTCATTTGTTCATGTGAGCAGGAAGGAACGGGTACAATTTTTTAGGGTAATTAACTTTGCAATGCCTGCAGACAGGCTGCTGCTCCAGATCAAGGCACCACGCTCACTGTGTTGTTGCATGCTGCCAATACCAAAGTTATTGATAACTTGAAGTGTCATTATTCTAACTAGGTTATTGCTGACCTAAAAATGCCAATAAATATTTAAGACCCATTCAATATGATAGTCGAGTCTGCTTGTGACACACTGGCAGGGCAGATAAGGTTTGTGGGCAGAGCTTGGAAAATAGTTATATCCACAAAGTCTCCAAAATTCTGTCCTGGACAGACAGGCTTTGTGTGTAACATGGAAACAATGCCTCAGGAGAGAGAAATAGTAATAAATTATGCAGCTCTTACTGCTTTAGGATGCTACTGTTGCCTATTCATCCTTTCATTCTCTCTGTTGTCTTTAAAAGATAAAATCTCTCACTAAGCATTCTGTTGATAACATTTGGGCATATTTCAATATGGGATCAGGAAACAAAACCAATAGGGAAATACGCACCATCCCTACTCGATAATTAAAAAGGATGACCAGTTACAGTCAAAACCAAAATCTATCACATCACTGAAACAGTGCAGGATGGTAATTAATAGCAAACAGCAGCATTACTACAGCACTAATACAGTGCAGTCGTGTGGGAATACTGAAATCCCTGGAATGTGAGAAGAATTTAAAATCCAGCTGATAAGGCTGTAAATCATCACTCAGTCAGTAGGGCTGCAGGTATGAATTGTGGTGAAGAAAGAGAGAGTGGCAAAACTCCATCATTCATGTCATTATATTCTTTCCCCTTCTGTGTCTCCCTCCCTCTTCCCAGTTTGACTTTCTAACAAAATTATGGCAAAATTCATGTCCTTTTCCATCACTTTGACTATTCTTTTCTAGCCAGAACTGTCATTAGAATGAAAATTGCTTTCTTGCTTTTTCACTGCCTTTAATAATAGACAAGACTAATTATTTATTTTGCCACAGATTAATTTGCAGCTAGAATACAACGAAGACACAGTGCATGACATGTTGCCAAAAGGAGAGGGTAACAGTAAACAGGATGATCAGTTGACATGGCCAGGGACAGGCCCACAATTCAGAGAAATTTTTATTACCCTTCCTTTTTTAATCAACCATGACTACCAACTGATATGTAAAATGGACCCAAGACTTTTTTTTTTACATTATTTTAGTTTGGATTCAGTCAGAAGAAAGAAGCTGAATCAAGTCACTGTTTTGTGAAGTTTAGAAAAATCTCACCTGAGCCTCCAAATGAAGATAAAGTACTGAAATGTCAGCTGAACTAGGAGATTCTGTTCTTCACAAAATTAGATAACTGTAGGCTTCAATGAATTTTTAAGTGACTGAGTTGGGCCTACTTCAATACAGTTCTGCCTTTCTAGCCAGCACTCCTGTACTTGCTGCTCCTCTGACTTTGGAGGTGGTTTATGGCATTCTGTAAATAATTATCTGGGAAGTTAGTACTGGCAAAAAAGCACCTAGAATTCTGGAAAGTCTTTTTTTTTTTTTTAAGTTGATTTGTACAAAACTACATTAAAAAATCTATGCATAAAAGCTATTCCTACTGTACACCAAATAATTTCCACACCCCGTTCTATTCTGCCTAAATGAAAGCTTTCCTTTCAGTGGATCTTTAGCAGGGTGGGTGCCCTTGAACTTACAGAAGACTTAACCAACCCCCTGAGAGGAAAATAACCATAAGTCAAGGAAAAACATCGCTTTCCAGAAGCCAGGTCGTGCCTGGAGAAGCACCACCTAAAGCAAGGTTTTGCACATTTTGTTGCAAGCAATGAATAATGTTCTGCACACATACAAGGTTTTGTGAAATCAAGACCTGAATAACTTCAGAAATACAGATTGAAACATCCTCTGTACTATTGATGTATCACACAATGCTGAGTATATTTTAAGATGTTCTTATTTTCCACCAGCATTGTATGAAAATACATTTACTATTCATGATACGAGAGCATAGCAGAATCATGGGTTTATTCAGAAGATTGGTGGCATTGCAGTATATTACCAAATCCATGTTCCCACCAGATCAAACATACCACATTTTAGATTGGCATTTAATACAGATATTTGTAGCCTGCAGGAATAATAAATGAAACTAATTAAGTTTAATAATTCAAGAGAACTTGGCATGCCTGATTGCTACATAAAGGCTAATTATCTTTCTCCTTTTCTTCCACATCTCCCCCTCCTCTCACCAAATTAATCTGGAAACTTCATAAAATATGAAAATATTAAGAAAAAAAAAATCATAATGGTAAACCTTTTCAACACACAGAAAACACCCTGCAACAGATTTACAGCTGATGCAAACTTGACTAAAATTCTACAGATGTTTTAAAGAGTAATGCCTGTTATTACAAGTAGTCAGCTTAATCATAAAGGAGATTTATTTTCTTATACATCCTTTCATCACAGAAACAGGACCCAAAAATTGTCTCAGGCAGATCTTACTAAATCCAAGTCATCAGCAACACTTCAGCAGAGATCTCAGATACTGCAGTCTTTGTACCAATTAGATCACATGTGTTGGCACGCAGTAACTTTTATTAAAGATCTACTTCGTTCAGCAGTGGAATGTTTAAAAGCACTAATATTTCTAGAAAATTACTGCTCTCTGCTTTTCCCATATTTCCCAGACAAGGCCAATCAAAACACGAGTTTAAATTAACTATTTGAAACCTTAATAGTATCTTAGGCTGAGAGAAAAACAATTCATCAGTTAAGAGAAGATAAAATTGAGAGAAGGTTTTATCAGAAGCACTGGACTCAAGAGGGGAAGTTTATATAAAAAGAGTTTGCCCTGGATGCAAAATACTCAGTGTGAAGCACTCCAGATCAGCAGGTACCCACACAGAAAACAATATGCAGGGTGTTTCATTCTCACACAGAATGTACCACCAAATTACAATAAAACCCAAACCCCAATCCCTGCTGCCTCTATTATTTTTCTTCCAAAATCCACTTCTGGCCAATAGTCTTTTTCCAAGGCGAAGAGTTAAAGAAAATACTCTTTAACAGATGATTAATTTTGTTCACAATACAGTGAAAATCTTTAGAGCCAGAGGTTGACTTAGATTACCTTGCTAACTAATAAAGAGAGCAGGTTTTTAATTAGGTTGCCTAAAGCTCATTCTCCCTTCATTATTTATGATTCTTCCTTTGCACAGTGTAATTACTACCAGCAATACATACATATATACGTTACAAAAAACCCCTACACACACATTTATATGTATACAGAGAGAACAGCATGCCATGAAGAAGCTTCCTCCTCCTGCACAGGCATTTCTACCAAACAGTAACCATGCAGAGAGTCTTGGCACGTGCAAACATTGGTTTTCCTTTTCTTCAGGTCCCTCTTCTCCTGGGACATCTACAAGATACATCAATAGGAGGGCTGCTGGGCAGTGTAACAATTACCATGGCCTTTCTTCTCATTGTGTACATCCATTTGACATTCATGGTTTGACTGGAAACTCTTCCAGGCAAGGCTGTTTTCTCTTTCAGTGCCTAGCACACAGGGCCCTGACCAGCAGTGATGGATTCTCAGCAGCATCATGACACCCACCACTTTTTGTGTGTAAAATATGTACAGCCTGATAGAATAACACTGAACAAGGCTGGCTCCCACACTGATGTTTGAAATTACTGGAACGGTGTGTTTCATGTGTACGTGGTGTGGGATGTGCAGAGAGCTGCAAAAAGGCTTTGAATTATTTACAATTTTAGCATTATTCATTTCAGAGGAGTTGCCTTGGCTCACTAAGTCCCATGTCTCCTCATTTACTATGACCATCAGGGAGGCTGCGTTAAGTCAGCAAACACCAACCCAGAGCCTGTGCTAGGCTCACATCTCACCGAGGGCTGGAAGAACAGCAGCTCTGGGGAGAACTCTGCTGTGACATGCGAGGGAGGTACCACAGCCAGGCAGCTCCTCTGGAGTGTCAAGCTGTCATTATTTTCATTGTTTTCAGGCAGAGGTGCCTACTGAATACAGGCAAGAAGAATGGAAGCCTACACACCACTAAAATTTACTTCCCAGGCTAAAAGGATTGTTTGCCAAGGCTTCAATTGTTGCAACCATTGCTCATCCCAACACCTGCAAAGGCTCCACACTCTCCACAATATTTGGTTTGTGAGAGTTTTTGGGACAGGCTTTGTTTGTTTCTGTATTTCACCTGTGCAGGTTTCTTCCTTTTCTTCAGCTGTGCCCAGAGAGATCATTTGAGGCCAGTAATTACATACCCACAGCACATCCTCCTGCTATTGTATACTATGCTTTTTCAAAGTTTAATAAGCCTCTGAAAAAAATGAGCATTCCTGCTCAATTGCATTGGGGTACAATAAAGTTGTTTATTTTTTTCCCCAAAGGTTGAGTTAATTCACACTAGCCCCCTGCCTATGCAGATATACTGCCACCATTATTTGGGCACAGGGAAAAGGAAGTTTGTGGCATTGTTCATTTGCATTGTAGCAGTCCTAAAAACCCTGTCCTTGACCAAGCAATGCCTTTGGATCCTAAGACACCAGGAAGAGCAACCCCAGTCAATGAGCTCATAATCCAATTTAACAGGGAAATTTTTACTGCTTTTCTATCTCTGGCTTGTAAAAAAAGAAAGCATATTAGACTCAGGGATGACTTTTCTCCATGTACTTTGCACGCACAAATCAAAAACCCGGGTGCCAGTCCACTGAAAAAGAAAGACCAGAAAAAAGAATTAAACCACCAGCACTACAGAAAAAAAAAAAAAAAAGAAAAAAAAAATACAAAACCATAATTGCTTTTTGCTTTAAAGCACATGAAGGGGGTAGTAGAAGGCACCCAGGCTTGCTGCTAGAGTAGCTTATAAACGTACGGTACAGCAGCTCCGCAGCAGAGATGCAGGGGCTCAGTTTTCTGCTCAGACACAAAAATGGCATGCAAGGTCCTGCTGTGAGAGGAAGGACACTGCCAGGGGCTATTTCTTTGCACCATGAATGCAGAGAGCAGCTCAGGACAGCCAACGCCACAACACAGGCATGGCTAGAGTGAAAAATACACTTAGTGGCTTTTCTTTTTCCCTACAGTCCATGTCCAAGGACTCACACTACATTCTCCTGGCTCCAGGTATCTACAACTGTAGTAAAGACCTCTGGGGCCACAGGTGCAGGAATAAATTAGTACAGACCTGTGCCTGCCTTGATGCAGGGCCCTCTCTTCTGCTCAGATCAGCATATTTCAGTTAACTGTGAATAAAACTGGACAGTAGAGAGGTCAGGCTGAGATGGCCAGTGACAGGATAGACATACTGTCTGCAGGAAACGCAGGGAATTGCTCAAGGTCTCCCTGGTTCACTCCAGAGAGCTTTTCCCCCACTGTGGCTAGAAGATTTAAATAACCTAACCCCCGAATGATTCTTGTTAACTTGTTACTTGTCTCTGGTATAAAGTTTCCCTGCTTGAAGTGGGTCAGATCTTCATGCATAAGATTTTCTGTTCCTATAGGGAATTTCTCAGCAGAAGTTTGGATTATCAGCAGAATTATGGTACACTCAGACTTTCCCCCTCTGATTCTATCATAAGAAGAGCCCTTGCCCTTCTTTTTGCAGCTTTGTTCATTTGGCTAGTGGATCCTCAAATATTTGAATTTTGCTTTCCTAGAAGTTTGGTATTCAAGCCCTCAAAATATATCATCTCCCCAGAAAAAATGGAATGTATTTGTGAGACAGCAACAAGAGCTTTTCCTACTTAAGCCTGATATGCTAAAGTATAAATTCTTGTTACACCTACTTACAACCAGTACTGCAGGCAGACTTCAGAAGAAGAGCCACGGAAACAGTTAACATGTAAGTTATGATAATTCCTGTTTTATTTTGCTCATGAGCTGGTGATAACCAGCGAGGCTTTCCTTCGTCCCTGAGCAGAGATAAGTAATACAGAAATTTGCACGTGTACACACATGGTTTTAAAGCAGGGAAAACGTACTGGCACTACTGAACTCTGGACATTCAGTGCACAGAACATTATTGCCTACCATGCATTCAGTCATGTGCCTGCAGTGCTCCTGGCAACGCTTATAATTGCCCATAGTTGATTTACATGTCGCATTTTAAGCACTAGAGATGAGTGTAAAGTTGCCTGAAGGTCTGAATCCTTTTGAAAACATTGTATATCATGTTAGGGGAGCTGGATGAAACTGTTCTCTGACAAGGTAGCAGCAGGAAGAAAGCTGCCTCCAGTACTTGTGCAGCATCTCTCCCATACATCAATGACTAATTTGGACTACTATAACTTCACTTAGGCCCACACGGTCGCATTGAGAAGAAGAATTATGCCATTGTGCCTGTACAAGGGCCTATTCCATGCTTATTGCAAAAATAAGTGCCTTTTAAATATATACATATTGGTGAATTCAGCTTAGGCATGAGGAATACTGATACACCCAGCCAGCCAACAACAGGACAGATTCCAACTGATTTGGGTTTGATAGTCTGTTACTTCAGTGGGGCTGTTGTGGGAAGTGTGCACTGCTTGGGACAAGTAAGACTACCCAGAACCTAACCCTGGATTAGTGATTCACCCTGGAAATTTCGTGAAGCAGCATCCTTTAAAATTTCAAAGGTATATTCAAAAGTAAATGCATATGTGGAGTTGTAGGTATGATTCTGCCAGATACTGTCATAAAGATTTCCCCCCCCCATTCTGGATATATCCTTTGTAATATCTGCTTAACTTTAAACACATGCTAAAGAAACCAGTGAGAAATAAATGCCACCCTTTGAATAGATGCTTCTGTCCAGCAAGTCCGTTGGATCAAAGGTCTATATTTACCAAAATGACTGTTATTACTTATCAACTCACCAGGAAAAAAAATTAATTAATTCAGTATCTCCCCATGCAAATTTTAATCACTTTTTCAATGTCAAACCTTTAATTAGGCTGTTCCTAGGAAGCAGTGTAACCAGGCCATTAGCAATGCAGCCATAGAACAAAACTCTATTAGGAAAATGACACTTTCACTTCAGCACACTCAGACATTCACCAATGTAGTTAATCTAAATCAGATTCTAAGTAAAAACAAGAAAATACTGCAAGAGAGTTCTGAATGCCCTCGACTGCTCATCAGAACTGTAATTTGTACATATATGATACAGTAAAACTGTGCAGAAATGCCAAAGAGAAAGTCTAAGTTTACCGAAAAGAAAATGTGACACTATGTCTTTTTTGCAACTGTTATGAAATTTCTGTCAGAAGCAGCACTTCCTTCATTTGCATCCACCACAGGGAAACAGACATTTCTTCATTTTATTTAGGAGAGCACTGGGACAGCTTGTGGAACAATGAACTTGCAGTACTGAAACATGAACAAGCACATGAACCACGATAACAATTGCTTACATTAATTACAGGGTTGACAGACAAGGAACTGGACTCTTTCAAAACACGCTAGTCTGTAGTACCTGACAATAAATCTAACCACTATCAGAAATAATGCTGTCCTCTTGGGTATTGGGAACTACTGCCCTCTTCTTTCTTCAGACACACTTGTGCATTCTCCATGATTCAATATGTATTGCAGAGAATCAAAGCAGAATACACCCTCACAAGAGCATGGTAAAGCAAGAAAGACAAGCAAGGAGAACAGGGAGGAAAAGAAAAAAAATACCAATTATATTCAAGTTATAAAAGGGTGAGCAGAAAATAGATTTTAAACAGTAAGTGGAAAAAGCAAGAGAGCTATAGCTAGAGATTAAAAGAGTACAGTGGCTAGACCTTGATGACTTGAAGAGAGTTTCTTTGAAGAGCTTGAATTGAAACAAAGGCTCGTCCATTTGTATTAGAAATGGAACAATAATCAAGCCTCTGGGCAAAATATGAGAGCAAGGCACATCAGAGCTCAAGTGCAAGATGTGAAAATTTTATGCTCAACCTTAGAAGTGAAATGTTTTTATCCGAGGAGGTTATTGTAAACAGTTTTATTTTAGGAGCTGCCCTTTGAGAAGCTACTACACAAAAATGCACACAGAAGAAAGCAAGATGCTTTTCTCTATTTGAACTTTGCCTTAGCAGAAAAAATGCTGTTTGCTATTTATAAAAATATCTGAGAGCTGGCAGCTCTTAAAGCATGTCCCCATACTTAAATGCTTTTATAGTTTCAAAAATCTCAAATAATCAAGTGATGCTCAGATGAAACTTATGAAGAGCTGCTGAGTCTCTTACTGTAAAGCTGTAAGTACAGCCCATGAGAGCTCATCTTCGCTTTATGCATTTAGAAATATGGATGAGTTCAATTCCAATTTTAACATCCATGGTCAAAGCAGTCTATGAACTTCTCATGCACCAGAAGAAATAGTTCCCATGAATCTTCCACCTCTTCAATAAGCAATAAAATGCATCTTAGTTGTTAATACTTACCATTTAAAATGGCAATGTGGAAATTGCCAAGTGACAGAAGGGCAGAGACATTAGACAACAGGGTGCAATGAACTTTATGGGAGATGGCAATTGCCAGTTTTAGGAGAATTAAATTTCACAAGCATCAGAGCTCTGCTGTGACTTTGAGTCTGGTACAATGAACTAGCTCTTGCTAAGGATGGCAACACAGAATATCTACCCAAGTTCACCTTAGCTGTTTATGTGACTCCAGTGTAGAAGTTGCTTGTACTCAGCTCTGATACTCAAAAATCAACCCTAACCTAAAACACTGGTAGAAGATAAACTCTCCTCATGTAATGATTGTTTTAAAGTCAGAAGGCAGATTTCTGGAGTCCCACTCCCCTCTATTTCCCATGTCTGATAGCAAATCCCCTAACGTGGTACTGGGCTCTGTAACATGGGCCAAGGCACAGGCCTGGGGGCACTTTCTCTAAAGCATCACCTGGAATGTTTTTCCTCTTCAGCAGGTTATTTGACCAAGCTGAGTTGTATGACAGAAGAAATACTGTTCATGGATTTTTTTTCCCCCACAGTATTTAATAATTGATTCATTTTTTCTACCATATAGACCTACAAAAATGTTTCACCAGAAATTCCCTGCTTCCCCACAAGCTACTCTAACTCCAGCATCTTGATTTAGTCCAGCTAAGTCCAGGAGATAGAACAGGAACTAAACAACACTACCTTCAGCCATTAACATCCTGAAAATGCACACTAGAACATGGAAAAGTTTCAGGCTCCACAATGGAAGTGGACACGTGCCACCAGATCCAGCAAGGCTCTGCACTGTCAGCCCAGGCAGGGCTGTCCCCAGCACACATCCCACGGATGCCACTGATGGAAATCCTCCTGGGAGCACGTGCCAATGGACACTTGTCAATTTGCTGTGCAAGTTGCACTTGGCCTTCCTTCTCATGTGAGAAAAACAGCCAAAGGGGAAAACAACTGGTGCAGAGTGGCAGTTTTGGGGTGGCTGGTGTGCACATACAGCTCTTGCCTTTGGGAAGGTACATAGGGATACATGAGGATTTCCTCCCAACTCCCAGAGTTGTGGCTGCTTTTCTCCTCTCTGTGTCCCTGCCTTTAGGCTGTCTGCTAAGCACTGCTGCTGACACGTGCCATCCACGCACAGCAGCCAGCCCTGGCTCTTACCTGTCACTGAATGAACAGCCTTTGACCCCAAGCCAGACCCAGAAGGGAACAGAAACAGGTATGTGTTGATCTGAGCCCCAGGCCCCAGTGCAGTTGTCCTTTTCTCAACAGGATGAGAAGGTCCAGCAGCTACAGCTCCGCTCAGAGAGGTCTCCTCCACCTGCACACCTGCTCCCTAGGGACTGGCACTCTGCAGAGGGTTTGATGACCCTGAATGTTAACGAAGATTTCTCTACACCACCCAGGTAACCTTGCTGATTACCTGGGGCGATGATGGTGCCCTACCCTTGAAAGTTCTCCTCCCAGAAATGTCTCAGTTGCTCTATAGGAGGCAGCAATAAATTCAGTGACGTACTCGGCATGTACAGATCCTGGCTGAAATGTAAAGTTACTGACATGCATGAAGTTACATCAGAATTGATTTACTCCAGTAAGTTAGATTTAACTCACTGTCTGCCTCCTTGCTGCCTTTCAGAAGTGTGTGTGCAGTCAGCCCAGCAGGACAGACTCAGTGCTTGCCTGAACTCAAGCCCCAGGATGTGCTCCCACGGTCAGGCAGAGCGGGCTCAAAGGCCCAAGTTCACCTGGTGCCTTGGAAGGTCGGAAATATTTTTTGAGGGGGCCAATACACCACCATGGAATGCCCAGACAGGCAGGCAAAGCCTCCAGCCTGCCACAGAAAGGCAGAGAGCACATTTTGGCTATTCCTGAATA
This sequence comes from Melanocharis versteri, assembly GCA_013397845.1. Classification (NCBI taxonomy): domain Eukaryota; kingdom Metazoa; phylum Chordata; class Aves; order Passeriformes; family Melanocharitidae; genus Melanocharis; species Melanocharis versteri. Next base: position 66,791 of record VZTG01008464.1, read on the forward strand.
TGAGCTGTAAAAAAATAGCCTCTGGGTTAGATCTATAGCTCTTATATTGCGTATGTTAGGACTCAGTGATCCAAAGGATCTAAATGAATTTCGTGGGAATGCTCCTGAGAATCACCGATTTTTTAAAACTTTTTTTCTTAAAGAGTACAAAAGATGTCTTTCCAGAATCTCTTTTCTTGTTGATGGTGAGGTTTTGTGTGCCCTTGGCTTCTTGTGATCAGTGGGACATTCAGCAGCAAGCACTCTTTGAGTTTCATCGATATTTTCAAGGGTAGCAGAGAACTTCACTCCTTTTGAGTACCACTCAGACAAAGATGAAAAGCTTGTGAGAGTGCCAATTATATAACCTGGCTGAGCCGTCTTGCCAGTGAAGAGCTTTGCAGGGTGCATTCCGGCTTCACAAGATGGAAATTCAGCTTTTATTCAAGTAGTTTGATTTGGTGACTTCACTGTTTAATCCGTGTAGCCACTGTGATCAGTCAGGAGCAGTAACTGAAAGGGAGGTAGCTCAAATTAATTCTAGCAGGATTTTACAGTGTTTACTACTCTGTATCCCTCTGGCAGCATGCCAGTGAGACAAGAGTTCAAGACAACAGTTAATGTGTTCTGCACTGGAGACAACATATTCTTACTCTACATGACAGAGCCTTAAGCTGAGATGCTGGATGGGCCCCAAGTAGGTTCCCACAGTGCAGTGGGCAGATCTGGCCTGGAAGCTGCATAGCCACATTTGTGCTGAATTAAATCCAGATCAGTAAAACCTGTCTCCTGGCTTATTATTGTGGGCAAGGTACCAAGTCATATACAGCCAGTACTATTTTCCAGTCTAAACTGGCCTGTGTGCAGCTGACTGTGGCACTCAGAGACAGCGTTTCTCCTCTCCTCAGTCTGTGCACATGTGGACTTTAATTAGTAAAGTGCCTTGGATTGCCAGGCCTTTGGGACAGGGACAGTCTTTTTCTTACAGGTCTGGGTAATACCTTCCATCTCGTGTCTCACTCTTGCAGTCGAAGCAGCTTGAACAGCAGCTCTTCCTCGTGTAGCAGGGGGACTGAGCAATAAAAGTGCTGCTCTGATAGAAACTGGGAGACAAAATATCATCAAAATGTATGATGGAAAGGAAGGAAAACCAATGCAGAGCTTATTAACCAAGTTGCATACAAGCTTAAAAAATCTACCAGCCTAGACCTGGAAATTTATGTTCAAAGCCACGAATTCAGAGTTAATTTATTATGCAGTAGATTTCCAGCTCCACTGAGCTAATGGGATTTGTTATTCTGTTAAATGGGCTTTTCCCTCAGAGCACCTTGTTTTATTAGACCATTTAACAAAGGTTTGGGAGAATGAGGTGTGTAAACACAGCACAGCCATGCCAGCTGCCTCTCTGTTTTGCACACTAAAGTGCTAATTCCTCTTACAGACTATGAGTGCACATGTGTGCATTCTATGCAGGAGGCAGGGGGATTTCTCTTTACTGAAAGCTACAGAGAAAGTGCAGAAAATTTCCCAGATTTCTTGAGAGAAGACTTTTGCTGGTTAACAGTCTCTGGTGTGTTTAGAGTTAAAAAGTGGAACTATCTTCCTTGCACTAACAGTGTTGATGACGGGTTCTCCAGGAGCTAACTAGCACTTTGTGAAATGGCAGATGTAAACAGAACTGTCTATAATTAATAACACTTTAATTAATAGCAGGACTAAGTGGACCAGACAAAATCAAGGCCCCGAGAGTGTCTGTTTCCTGTAAAGAATCAACAGCAAAAAAACCAAAAAAAAAACAATCCAGGAAGGTGAAAGATCAAGCTCTGCTTCATGGAAGTGAAGCCAAGTCATGGAAGAAGCACACAAGCCTGGCAACAACCCCAGGAGTGAGCTCGAGCCCTGCTGGTTCATTCAACACCCAAATGAAACTCCTTTTCTGATGTTCCTCACAGCATCCTACCCCAGTGTGCCCAAACGACATGCTGTTCTTCTCAATATCCATATCCGTGGTGAGAAAAGAAATGCTTTCACTCCAGGGATAATCGGAACATTAATTTTCTATCAACTTTAAGCTTTTAAAATGAGAGTTCTTTGCCATTCTGATCAGCAGGCTGAAAGCAAACGCTATACCCTTTATAAAGCGATGCATCCATTAAGGAGACATCCTGCACCTTTTCAGGATGCAATCTTATACTATAGAACTGACTGACCTCCATATTCCCACTGTTTACAATCATTCAATTTTCAGTTATAATATTTTGATTTTTCCCAAGGAAAACTTGAAAGCAATTCCAGCAGCTATTAGGCATTGTCAGTGAAACTCCATTTATGATGGAAAGAATAAACCAGACAAAACTGTCAAGGAAACCAGGAAAGTCAATGTCTGCATTCCTGACAGCATCAGGAATAACAAATCTATTGTTAAATTGCATGAGTTTTCCCCAGATATCCATTTTGTAACTGGTATAAAACAGAAATCTTGTTGAAAATAAAATTAATGTACAGAACCAGGACCGAAAAAATTAATAAAAGCTGTGGGACTTGAAAAGAAATGGTTTCTTTCTCTGTCGCTTTCATTTGTGTGTGTATTCATGACTGTGTGTAAATCTAAATACATTCCCAAGCCTGAGGGCAATGTTGATTCAGAAACACAGAATAAAAATTAAAGAACTAATGGTCTGTTGAAATAAATGGCAAAACTCCCTTGACTTCAGCAGAGACAGAATTTTGCCCCAGATATTTGGACCAAAGTTATCAACAGCCAGGAGGTAGTAAATTTGACCTTTGAAAACCAGTGAACAGGAGAAGGAAAATGGCCTTTGGATTGTCCACCTGTTCTGTAAAATCTTCCTGAAAATGTAACAGAAAGTGCTCAAAACTTGTTTTCCTACCCCCACCTCATTTCAATCTGGTGATGCTTCCTTCTCCACTACCTTAGGGGTGGTGTTAGCTCATTAAGCAGATGTGTTGGTCTGGAGTAAGGTGGGGTAATTACACCTTCAACTTCATGTGAGATCGGGCAGATCAGAATTTACTTCTGAGACCTCTCAGCTGACTTCACACCTTGTGTTAGGAGTGTGCAGTGGAGGGGAGGAGTGCAGGCTGACTCATGGCGCACACATCCGTGGCACCCTGCACTTCCACACGGACACAAGCCTAAGCTGGTCACCCCGAAGTTTCTCACCTTCTCACACCTACCCCTGCAGCTGCTGTGCTCAAACATGGAGAAGAACTGCGGTCCCTCCTTTCCAGATGGAGGCACCGAAAAAAAGAGAGACCGTAACTCAGCATCCTTCATGTATTTACACTGATTTCAGAGGCTGGGTTATTGAAAACACAGGTTGGAAGATGGCCTAAGAGGTGCCACTCACACTCCGGGTGTGGGAGGCTGGGAGGGACAGCCATTCTCTTGAACCTGGGAATAGGTTTCTCCAGGGGACAGTGAGGATGGTGATGGGATGTCACCAGCTCCCCACAGACCCTGTACAGTGCCCCTGTACACCCAGAGGTTTGGCACCTGCTGCTGGTGGTCCCGTGGTCCCAGCCAAGCTTGTCCCTGGCACCCAGCCCCTGTGGCTGGTGGGGATGGCACAGCAACAGGCTGCTCCCTCTCTGAGGTGTACGGGAAAATTAGGTGAAGTAGGCCAGACACTGGCTTGTTACAGGAGGCTGCCTGATCTCACAAATGAACCTTCTTTCTATTGGCATGAGCCCAGCTCTTCTCTCTCCTCGTTACTGTGAAGCAGCAGCCACCAGACAGGTAGGATTTAACAATGCCATTATAGTAATAACAACAGTCTTCAGGCAGAGAGGAAGCCCTGGCAGAACAAAGCCCAGCAAAAGGTGGAATAATGCATGCCTGGGACAACCCCTACTGCTCTAATTTTTCTTATGTATTTATGTTTAATTAGCTAGTGATTCAGAATGGCTCTGGGAGTAAACCTCTCCTGGATGAATCCCAAGGTCAATTCCTTAGCTGCAGGATGGAGAAACACACTGAAGCCTGGCCAGCTGATAATCTTTTGCTTGCTTATACCAATTGAATCCTTTTTTCTGTTGGATGAACTTATCTGGGAGCTAGCTAGGCTGTAGGCCCCTGTTAAATAATGATGATTATGTTCTTTTTGCTCACTGTCGACAAAGAATTATAGCCCCTCATTTAGAGCTCATTTCAAAACCATAAGATTCTGTAATTGAAAGTGGCTGAAGCTAATTTGATAACCCAGTTCTGAACACAGCCGAGTAACTACTTTCCCTTTGTCCTTTCAACAGTAATGGCCTTGTCAGGAAAGTCTTCTGTGCTACTTTAAAGAGAGCAATTATGACAAAGGTTAAAAACTATTGTCCTGTGACGCTGTGCAATTTCAACATTGCCTTCAGGTTCCCAGCAAGGCCAGAGCATGGCAGGAGGGTCAAAATCCCTGCAGCCCCAGCTGCCCTCTCAAACCCCCACCCAGTGCTCACCCTCTTGGGTGACTGACTCTGTCGTGCTCCCCAAGCTACAGAGCTCCATCCAGGAGAACACCTGGCTCTTCCTCTGATGACACGGATGTTTGCTGGGCTCTCCCAGGATGGGAGGGGGAAGAGCGTCTCAGTGTCTGTGTCTTGCCTGGCAGCTCCCTCAGACACACGGGACCATCCACCCTAGTGATTAAAATCCCACACCAGCACACCCTGAAGGCTCCTTCTCCCTTACAGCAGCCACTGCTGACTGCACTGGTGGTGCAGGAGAAAGTGAATCTTCCTCTTGTGCCTGAGAGATGGGTAAATTCCTGCAGCCCAGACAGGTAGGACAGAACTCCCCCACTGAACAGCCCCACATGGATGAGCAGGACACCCTGGCCCTCAGCAAGGGCAAAGCAGCCTCATACAACACAAAATAAAGCCGAAATGGGATGCCCACCCAGTGCTCTGTCTGCTGTCCCTCAGACTGCCTGGCTCCTGTGATTAACCCTGATCCCTGAACACATTTACTGGTACAAGCAGCAGTGCAAGAAAGCCCTTTTGCCTCCAGTTCCTGGCTGTCTCCTGTGCAAGAAACACCTGTGATTTCAGTGGTTTCAGGAGATGAGAGCAGCTTGCCTTAAGCCTCCTTTCCAGTGATCACGGAGGGAAACTCACCGACTGCAAGATGAACATTTCTGATATCTTAGTATATTTTCCTCATGGGTTTTGGATTCTGGGCCTTTCCCAAGGTAAGTGGAGGAAATGTAAATAACACGGCAAACGTTTCTCTAGCCATAGCCTGGAGCTGTGCTCAGAACCGCTCTGGCTGTTGTAGTAATTAGCATAAGCAAATTGCTAAATTGTGTGCTGTGATAAAATGATGGATTACAGCGTGGAAGAAATCATTAACTCATTGATTAGCAGCACATGCCTTCAAAACCATTATCTAAGCAAATTCTGAGGATTGTGGCAGCTTTGTAAATGTTACAACTGCTGTCTCCCATAAGCAAGAATCAGGAAATATTAATAAATAAATCACCAAAATTAAATTTTAACTATTAAAATTGGTTCTCAAATGGTTTCTAATATTTATTGTAGCTGTTCATGTGGGGCTCCTGTTCTGTGTCTCCCTATGCTCACAGGGAGAAGGTGGTGGTGTCTGCATGAGGCAGGGTCTGACACTCCAGGAGCTGCTTCCACATGTCCTGGTGCGTGTCCCCCTCCTTTGGTATCTTTGCTGCACAAGTTTTAAGCATTCCAGAGCAGTGGATGGTGCAATGGTGTGTACATACCATGCAACGTATACCTTCTGGCATAGGAAAAGGATCATTTAAATAATTGCAACATGCCAACATGCATAGTACCTTTTTTTTTTAATGGTTTTGCTTTGAATCTGGTGAGACTTTGGATTTTTTATTGTTGATGATGTTTTGCGTTTTTTTGAGAAAGGAAATGCTTTCCTGCACTTCCATATTGAGAGGATCTCCTGCTCAAAGTCAGTGTGGTTCATTGGCAGCATCTGTTTCTAGGTATTCCCTCCTGGTGGCTTTAATAACCAAAGCAGCCTGTTATTGCCACATCTAATAGCAGTAGGCTTCACTTCTTATTCAGCACGAGTGCTCAGTAGTTTATAAAATTACTCATTTAAATGGGCTTCCTTTTATGAGGACTAGCAGGCCAATCCCATCCCTCCCCCCTACATCTCTCCCCCTCTTGATAGTATAAAAACGAGACACTCACATTGAATATTAGTACATTCTTGTAACAGAAATGTGTGTGTCAATGGCTGCTGTGAAAGTGGGGCTCAGGAGCCCTGCTCACAGCTCTGTGTCAGCACGGATCCCACACCCAATCCCAGAGGATCCCCAAATTCATTATCAATAGAACAGAAAATCAGTACCAGGCTGTGATTTCACCTGTTGACCTGGGTACTGCCACAGCAGAGAGGAGTGAACCTACAGGCCTTGCTGTGGTGCTCACTGCCAATCTGAACACCCACTGATGGTGGGAGGATAAATCCAGGGGCAGGGACACCAAAGGGTCAGCCTAGGCTGCAGAAATGCTCAGCTGGGTCCTTCCCCACCTCTAACCACACTCAACACCCCTGACCAGTGTGATGCAGGGAAGAACCCCACCTGAAAAGGGCCAGGTTACCACAGCTTGGTGCTAGGGAGGTTCCCTTTTGCTCCCACACTTCTCTCTGCCTTTGTCTGCTGGCATTTCTAGCACTTCCCTCCAGCCAGCTCATGCACCTGCCTCTGCTTTATCTTTATTTCTGACACCATTCCACCTTTGAAAATGTGCTGGTCTCTCCCACAGTAAGGCCAAAGGTTTAGCTATTCTGATTATTTTACAGATCCCACAGCCAGGTCATTACATCTGTTTCTGGGTCCTCCAGTAGACTGGAAAGGAAGAAAAGAAAGAGATCTGAAAAACATTTGCATCTGTTTTGTCAGAGGTGAATATCAGGGTTTCCCTTTGTTTCTGTCAGATTAACTGTCAGATTAAATCATGGACATGGAAACTAGTGACCAGTGATTTCAGGGTCTGCATCTGTAAATGAAAGAGAGCTTCAATAAGAGGGCAATTTATTTCACTTAATTAAACCTACTGATTTGTGGTATGAATCCATTCAGTAAAATGCCCTTTTAATAAGTAAAAGAATACCTTTCCGAATTGAAAGATTTGCAGTTGTGATCTTCAGTTCCCATTTCAATTCTGCTGCAAGGCAGTTCTCGGAAATGAGAGAAAAAGCATTCCTCTCCAAGGAGAGTCCATTTTATGAGTGTCTGGTGGCATACTTATCTGCTCACTCTCTCTCTCCCAAAATCTAGCATCTCATTGGAATTCCTTTTTTTCTTAACTAATTAGGCAATTTTATACATAGTTCCAGGAGTACCTCTTAAGACAGCATTAATTTTAATAGCATCTTAAAATGACAAATTCAAGATATGCCGCTAACAGTGAATATATGTAGTTAATAGATTTTCTTCATGCTGCTCCTGCTTGACACTACATTTGTCATAGCAGTGGTCCTGCTTTGGCACCATTCTCATCCATTCTTTACCCACTGATTTTTCTATCATAACATATCTTTCACAAGCAGTATAATTTCTGCATTACCATACAGGCGATGTCACTTACTTAACAAACTCTGCATAAACATTTACATCAGCAGCTGTCTGTTAGACATCAAATGTTCTTTTCTGGAGGAGTCTGCAGTTTCAACTATTATTATGGTAAATCATCTTCCAGAAACAGGAGTTTTCCCTGTTAGGAGTATCCCTCACAAACTGAAGCGTTGTTACCTTCCACAAACAGCCTTCACCCAACCAGCTGCAGGAAGTTGTCCCCGTCCTCTGTCAGCCATAAGGAATGTGCAGGCTGCAGGCAGTGCTGAGGAATGACACAGCAGCCAGCCCCTCCACTGGATAGCCCCCATCAGACCAGCCTCACTGGCATAGCACAAGTCCCTGTTTTCCTATTTTTGGTAGGATCTTCCCTTTTTTGCATTTCTTCAGGGAGTCTGGACCACTTGACATTTTTTGTGGCCGTTTGAAAAAAAGTGTTGTTTTGCAGTGACACAGAGCAGCACAGTACTACTGAAATTTGTCTTCCACCCTGTTTTTGTTAGGAACGCTGGTTTGTAAGACAAGGCTCGTGGGCACTTACTCAATTGGGGTTTGCACCCAAAAGCTACACAAGAGCAGAAACAAAGTTTGGTGCCATTAGTCCCAGAATAACGCAGACATTAAAAATCCGAAACCCAGGAAGAGCAGTTATATTTTCAAGATATGTTTGAGTGATTTCATCCGAGTACTTTCAGTAGTTTTCTGGTACTTCCCGCTGGAGGCAGCCAGGAACAGCACAAGACTGCAGAGTTGCAATGCCTGCCACGCTCTCCAGCACACCGTAGCTATTTGGTTACCCACGAAACCACAACACTTACGCTCCTTCTAGAGCCATCTCAAATTTGGTCAGCTGAAGAAAAGAAAACAAAACCACTGATAAATTTTTACAGTACAAAGTTATTGCCTGAGTGTTTGACTTTGGGTTGTATCTCACTGGAGCCTGGCCATAAAGTCTGCAGCTGGAGACCTAATGCTATCCAGCTGGGGCCAGGAGCAGGAATGCACAAGAAATGGAGGCTGCAAAAGGGCTCCTGTTTTCTTCCTGCTGCTAAAAGTGCACGGGGACAGTGAAGAGGGGAAGAAAAGCTGATTTGTCAGGTCAGGAAACTACTCCTCAGGAGTGTCAGCTGAGGGAAGTTGTCCTAGAGATCCTTGGAGAAAACGGAGGGGAGGATTTTTATGTATGGAAAGAAAACATCCCTGTAGGTTTAGGGAGATGAGGTGAGGAAGGAAACAGCTGACCTGGCTGCAGAAATGGGAGGCATGCCAAGGAGCAAGGCTTGCCCTGCTGTGCAGGTTTCCCCTGCCCACGCTGTTTCCACCTTTCCCAGCAATCACCTGACAGCAGCTACCAGGACCCAGCTGATGCCAACAGCAAAGAGGAGTTCAGGACACAGCATCCTCCTTAGGAAAAGCACTATAAAGCTGTGGTGGATTAAACATTACAGCTGATGAAATCCTCATTCCATTGAAGGCAATGCCAAAACTACCTCTGATTTCAATGGAGCAAGTATTTTTCCCATCCCACTGCCTCTCCGATCAGATCTCTGTTCCCTTTGTCACCCACTCTATTTTTCTGAAGCTCTTTCAAACATTTTCAGAGGAAATTAACTGATTTCATCTCTTCTAGTTTTAACATTTCTGTAATATAATTGCGTTCTTTGTCCTAAAATGGAACTCTGACAGTATACTTTTCAAGTTTTCCATCTTGCACAGTTCATTTCTGTAGGAATCAATAAAGGTCATGCTATTTAAAAATGCACAGCCTGAGCAGAGTGCAGAAAAGACCACAGAACTGCTCAGTGTTGCCACAGCAATGCATGTATTTTTTTTTTCAGCAGCAGATGGTAGGGCTGACATCTGCAAAAGCAAAGGGCACAGCTGGGTTACATCTCAGGTTATGGAAAGCAACAACATCTACTATGTGTCACCTGTTTTGACTGCATAATTCATTTTTCTCTGAGAACAAAGAGCTTCCCCTATGCATAGAAAATGACTCTGTGTTTCCTATTTAAAGTGATGCCTCGTAGCCCAGTGGGGATAAAAAGTCAAGGGCCTATAGTACTAATATGACATTCATAACAAAAAGCAAAGCTACCAGCCTCCAAGGTGTTTTCTACATTCTGGAATTAAAACCATTTTCATGACAGATGTTAACCTAAGAGCAATAATCAGTATTTTAACAAAAAAGGGAGGCCATTTTCTGTGGGACTGCATGTGTTTTGGTACTGCACTATTTTATAAAGCAATGGTGATGCTTACATTAAGGATGTCAGCTGATGTGGTCCTGGTGTGGCTGGAGCACTGCAGGGGCAGTGAGAGCTGGGGAAAAGAGGTGCCACACGTCCAGGGGACACCAGGAAAGCCTCAGCCATGCTCCCCCTCCCCAGCTGGCTGCAGTCTTTCTACCCAAATGGAGAGGAAAACAGCTTTTTGCCCAGGGGAAGGAGTTAGCAAGCAAACCCAAAGAAAGCACACAGCAAGTTTCCAACCACTGAGCAGAAACTGCTGGATTTTGGATCACTCTAATTGTATCTTTCTGGCTTTACTGTCCAGCATTGCTGAAAAGAGCTTTTTGTAACTCTGTTGTGATTCAGTCTGTGCCAAGTGCTTCCCAGTCTGGATTCCACCCCAGGTATTCTGCTTCTGTGCATTACTTGAACGCCCTGACCCAACATACAACATCACAGATAAGGAACATCTGCAGAGAAGGATATTCCTGAATGCAGAGCAAACAGCTGATGCTGTCAGATGCTCTAATCTCAGTTGTGTGCATTCAGAGCAGCTGATAATGCAATTTGGTGTTTCCCTGGAAGCAGGCAGAGGGCATGCACTCTCAGAGGAAGAGATGGCATGGCTGCAAGAGCACCCTGAAGTTCAGTCCCACCCCCTTATTTGTCCTGTATTAAAGATACTCTGTGTGCTTTCTGTCAGAGACTTTTCTGCATGCTGGTGATAATGTTGCCTTGTTCAGAGGGGTCAGCAAGAACAGTACAGAGTATTTTCCAATTAAATGGTCGGAATTACCGAGCTGAGTCCTTTTATTTAAAAAATAAGAAAAAAGTTGCTTAACATTTCAGCAAAACAAGATCTCTTTGGCTTGATTCAGGCTTGCATCTAGAAACAAAAAGGGCAAGAGTGCAAATGGCATTCTGTTCTTGGAGTGGGAAATAAACCCAAAAGTGAGGCTACGCCTTCTGCAACTACCTCCAGGTTTTAACTCCTGATGTCAGAGCTCAGCACTGAGGTGCCCATACTTGGTGAAATGCAGGAATGGGCTCCCATCTCCAAGGACTGCTGTGAGCTAAAGGCCACTTTCCAGCTGAAATCAGTGAGAGCTGTAACAGCTCCTGTTCTCTACTTCTCCCTAAAATGTCCAATGAATTCTACCCTAGAAGAAAAGCCTGCAACACTTTCAGATATTTGCCTTCTAAATAGATTTAACTGGACTTGAGGTGCCCATTGCCCTTCCTCCTAATCTCCCTGTAAAAGGCAGCGAGGTGCTCCTGTCTCTGAAAGTGACATAATCATAATAAATTCATTTGCTGGAAGGAATTAAACAACAACAGGTGTCCTTCAGAGTCCTCAATGACTGTTAAAGGAATTTACATTTGTGAATAAACAGCAGTAGAAATTATTTTTCTGACAGCTTCTCATTATTAAAATTAGGACCCTGCTTAATCCTGCCAACGTCAGTGGGACCCAAGATGACCTGCTAAGTGCTGGTCACAAAAGTCAATGTTGAGTAAGGGAATTATTAAAGGAAGCAGCCCTTTTAAAAAAAAAAATAGTATAAAAATATTTTGGAGCTGTCTTTGTGGATGTTGAAGTGAACAGCAAAATCCCACAGCTTTCAGTGAAGCAGAGCTTTTAGAGACTGTCTGCCACCAGCCCCCTGTGCAATAGCACAGTTTTAGGGACTTACACTGGGAGGAAAGTTGGTCCTATACAGTCAGATGAGCTCCACCAAACAGTGCCCAAAGCTGGAGCTGCACATCCATCTGGAGAAAATTCCTTACCTGTTCCATGGCCTCCCTATCACCTTGACAGACCTTTTTGCCCCCCTGCCTGCAAAATGAGGATGTTGTGGTCATCCGTACATCTCATATGCTTTCAAAGTTTAATATACTTGGAAAGTTTCTCCCTAGTGTTGTTAAATTACCCAGTCTGAGAAATAAGATATCCCACAATGCCATAATTTTGAGCGAGACCTTAAATTCAAACCCTGATCACCTAGCAGAGAGCATATGCCACATGTGCTTAATGAGGCTTGCTGTGAGCAATGTTAAGGAAGATAGGGAAGCTTTTATGCTGACTAGCCTTCCGTTTCTTCTTCCCTGTAGATTTTATTGCTACTCAAAAGTTAAGGATTGATAGGAAAACCATGCATTTGCAGCAGATTTGTCAAAAGGTAAAACTATTGATTTTTGAAGAAGCTTGCCCACAGTGTAAAAGTAAGTCGAAGTTAAAATCAATAGGGATAAATTAGGAGTTCTCCAGCTCTAAAAATGTTACAATAACAAAACCTTTAATGCACAAAAATACTGTACATCAGATGACAAAAATAGTTTAAACTTACTTTTTTGCTTAAATTTTAAAAGGCAAAGTAAAACGTCCATTACCTGCCACTCTAAATTTTGAACGGTAGAGTAGGTTATTTTTTGAGAGATATTATTTTCCAGATATGCTATTCTTCCAGAGCACCAAGAGTCCTCTCAGTGCTTGTTAACCTCACACGGTCACGCTCAGCCTCTGCTGTACCAACAGCAGACCAACAGGGACTGCACAGCTTCTTTTGCTGGAAGATGCTCTTGTCCCAGGAGTGCAGAGAAACACCATCTGGGCAAATTTTATAACCCTTTTTGTGGCCACCTCCAAAGGTTTCCACCTGTCTGTTAAGCCCTTGGCCCAAACTCCAGAGCCATGTCCCACACCAAGGGGGCTTCTCAGCCCGAGCTGTTCACCAATGGGATTTAGTGAAAGGATAACCCTGTTCTGAGCCTTTCTGCTAAATTACATGCCACCATTAGGGTGATATGTCTTTAATTACTTTTTCCCTCCAGGGTGCATGAGACATTGTCCTTCAGTAACATCTTTGCTACTCCTGGACCCATATTACACCTGTTCCCATCTTGTTTCCCCTTTTTGTTTTTCAGAAATTGTAGCAAGTTTCTTGCATAGCCCCTTGCTTGATCAAGTTCTCCTCCTGCATCTCTCCAATTATTTTAACATCGTGATGTCTGGCAGAATTAGTCTAGACACCACAGAAGAGTAGGATTTCCCCTGGAGCAGCAGACGTGGCCACTCCTCTGACCTTACCCCATCTTCCTGGGGATTTTGGTCTGGTAATTTCAAATGTCTCCTTGTCTCAGATCACTGAACAAGTGTAGCACTGCCTCCCAGGCACTTTTTGGCACCAGTATGAATCATATGAGTCTTTTCCTATATATGAAATTCCTCTAGTGACCTAAAGAAACATTGTGGGTTGTTGGGAATACCCTGTGACTGACCACAAAAAGGATCAGCCCCACAGCTGGTCTGAGAGCTCAGGTGTGGTGGGTGTTTGCAGGAAGAGATGAGACAAAAATTCATCTTCCAAGTGCTGCCTGTCTTACCAACAACTTTACATTCAGCCAGAACTGTCCTGTGAGAGAAGGTCAGCAGCTATTCCCCTTGGGTCTGAGAATAGATTGTTTAAATACTTATGATGGGCTTTCAGACCATACATTTTTGCTGCAGTTATGCTATTCATGAGAAGTGGCTCAAAGGAGACTTTTCAATTGCTTTTGTGGGAGGAAGCATTTGGCAACCAGACAGAGAAAAACAGATTTTTTTAGGAGATGCCTTATCCCCAAAGTACAATTGTTTTGTCACACATTTCTTTCAGTCTCTCAAGGTTGAAGAGTTTTTGGCAGCAATAACTGTGGAGATTGCAAAAGACGTGGTTTCCAGCCCATTGTGTCAGATGACCCTAATGAGAGATCCTTGGTGTCTGTAAGCAGGTCCAGCTCCATTTACAAGGGGACCAGACTGATTTACACTGCAGAAGACAAGACCCATATGTTTTAAACTTGGAGGCTACAATTATAACTTTGAACACAGTTTAATGGCTCGTACCTTTACTCTGCTTCAGTACTGTGTATGATGCCACTTCCATGAACTGTGGTAATGGGAATTATACCATTACAATAGTTTTGGTTGGCTTCCTCTTTCTCTGCTTTTTTTTTTTGCTTTTTTTTTTTTGGAAGTAGTTGTAAAATTGCATGTAAATAGATTTCTTTTACAGTTCTGGATGTAAAATGTTTTTTTTTTTTAATGATATTTTCATTGCATCTCCTCTAGTAGATGATCAGACCTGAGAACAGGGAATGTTTACTACACTTTCTTGACTAGAGGCTGGTGATGGTCCTGGTGCCAAACTGTGCAGAGGTATTGACACACAGTGAGGGATGCAGAGACATTCTGTACAGGTTCAATCATCCTGTGGCACTGCCTGGTAATATATCTTAGGAAAAGTGGGCTCTCAGGCTCTTTACCTGAGAGGGCATCCCACGCTCACGGCTTTTCCTTGCTGGAAAGCGCATAATCAGGCCCTGAGTGTTAAGCAGAAATCAAAAAATTTATTTTTCATGTTTGTTAAAATCCAACAGTGTTTAAGCTCTCTGAAGAGTCATTAAGTGCACTTTACACAAAATTTAATTTAACTAGTTTCTTTATAAAATTCTCCATACAGAGCTTCCCAAAATGTTTGCTGGTGCAATAAACCATTACATGGATTGTTCTAAGTCATTTGCCTCCAGACAAAACAGACATTTTAGAGCATTTTGATTTCTGCTGTCTAATAAATGAAGTGCTACAATTCTAAACTTAATATCTGTCATCACCGTTATTTTTCCTTACTTTACATCTTTCCTAGAGGTTCATCATGACACAAAAAGATAAATTGTTGTAATACTTTCTGCACATAGGGCAACATTTATTTTTTCCTCCAAGTTTGTCTTTCAAGATGACTTACTGTAGGCTGCCTTTTTTTATTTTCCAAGTATCTTTAGTTTATAAAAGCTTGACCTCTAATTAGAGCCTAATTCACTGGAGCTGAGAAATGTTCTGTAATAATTGAGAATCGTGGATTTTTGGACAGAATCCCACTGACTGTGAATGGACCTTGTCCTTGAAGAGCCTAACACAATTGACATTTCTTAGTTTATTTAAAGCATTGATGCTTTTAAATTCGAGCTATTTTACAGTTTTGCCTGTATTTGTGATTATTCTAAATGAAAATTAGCCAGTGTCTTTATAGTATAATATAAACACTCCCCACCCTCACCAAGGATATTTTAATTGATGCAATTAAGAATTATGGCAGCTCTTTCCAGACTGGGCACTTTGGCAGATCATCATTATTTTACAATTGACCAAAGCAGTTAAGTTTATGATCTCCAGTTGCTGAGTCTGAAGTTTGTGGCAGAAGGCCCTGTAGCCTCTGTGTCCATCTTGTATGACACAAATGCTGGGACACAACCTCGTGGCTCCTCTGGAAAGGACCCCAGCTGTTATCCTTCACCCCTCAGTCCTCTCTCATCTCCCTGCCACTGCCAGCACCAGCTCTGCCAGTGATAAAGCCATTTCAGCAGGGATCACCAGCCTCTGCCAGTGCCAAGACACAGAAGGTCTCTTTGACCTTAAATAAGGTCAGAGAAGCAGACTGTAAAAAAGTCCATTCCATTATCTTATTTTCTCTTCTCAGTCTTGCCATCTAAACGCCAGCAAAAATGAATGCTTTACCTCAGACATGGTTCCCATGTCTCTCTATAGAAACCTACTGCTGTGGAGCTGTTTAACCATTCTAGCTGCACTCATTCATTCATCACACATTATGTCACTTATCTCTTAGCTTCCTGCAGCATTAAAGCTTTAAGACTCATATTGTATGGGCTGTAAATATATTTGATGCAGTTCCCCTGCTATTGGAAATAAAACTAAGAGCTTGGAAATGGGAAAACACTAAGTCCAAGCACGCTTTACACAAATTATATCATACTATGCCAATGATACTCTGGGAAAAAATTGCAAAAATTAAACTGAGTTTCAATGTGTATCCCCTAGTACATAGAATTTAAGAGACTTCCTTTACAGGGAGTAAAATATTTCAAAACATTAGTTTAAAAAGTTTGTATATTTTACATTCTTCAAACTTAAGTTATCATCTAGTGCAGTCTATTTACATCATCCCTCACCGAAAGTTCCCACGTGATAATTTAAGACTCCTGTGCTCAGTACAGCAAAAGCCCCCTGGTCACCCGGTTTCCCAGCCTGATGGGGGTTACTCCAGGCTTTTTGCAGTCTCACCTGTGCCTTGCAAAATACTTCACAAAAATATGCAAATCCTGCTCCCTGATCCACTGCTCCTCCAGTACCATCTTCAGGGTTTTCTACTTACAAGGAGGATTAGAGTCTGGAAGAACCATGAATGATACGTATTGAAACTATGAAGACTTGCTCATCTACATCAAAGCTTCCTGAAGGAACTCAAGACTTCGTTTTGCAGAGGACTAATACAAAACTGGATCAGAAATGTACCATGATCAACAATGAACTGCAAGACATCTTTAAGCAGAGAAGTTAGTTACCAAATTAGAGCCATTCTTGACCTTTCTCCTCAGCCATTTGCATTTCCAAAAAGTCTCAGCTCTTAAATACTGCCAGAGGACATGCCAAAAAAGTTTCTCTCTCCATAACATGCCGTAGTCCTAAAACTAAAACTAGAAATCATTTTTATTACCAGTTCCAGAGCAGCCACATCGGAATTTTACAACTTCACCAGAACGGAACCCTTCTTAATTAAATGTCCCAATGCTCACCTGTAACAGTGTCAGCTCTCTCAGTAATCTTTTAACTCAAAACAGATTGTCAGTCTCTATATTCTGGGATTAGATTGACTGCACTCATCAACACTATCAATGCATAATCACGACGTCTGGCGCCAATTTGCCAAAAAGTGACTTGACACAAACAGAGCCAATGTTTGCATGCCTCAGTATCTGGTATGTGCTCAGCTGCACTGGAAGTGGGCTTGAAATAAACGCGGGGAGGAGATGGCAAGAGCACCAGAGACTGAGTCATGCAAGCCCTAATGGTGTTTGCATAAAATCTGCCTGATTGGCTCCCTGATGACGAACACCTCGAGCTGCCACTGATTGTACCTGCTCCCGCATTCCGATCGGAACACGCAAACTCCACACTCATATTTAGAAGCGTTTCGACTGGACCTCTAGGAAAGGATATACACAACGTATTAAAAATGAGAATCTCTCGTGCAACTGCCCAGGTCAAAAGAAACGTAGGGATGTTCCTGTTCCTTCTTCCTGGGAAGCTCTTCATCCCCACTCTGTGAGTAACAGCACCATCAGTTAGGATGGGTTTTGTACTTTTTTCTGAAGCAAAGGTCCCTGTGGATAGTGCCAGCACAGCCTCCTCTGTAGATCAAAGACGTGTCCTGGAAAGCCTGGTGTGTTCACTGCACTGGCTGTACTCACATTTTGCAATAGCTGAGACCTGTTCTTCCCTCTGCCTCCATGTCACTATCTTCAAGGAGATGAAATAAAAATTTAGACAAAAAATTTTCTTCAAAGCTTAAGCTAGAGGATTTCATCTGCAGTGTTTGGCTCTCAGTGGTTGAGATAGTAAAGAAAAAAAATTATACCAGAGCCAAGCTCTAACTTATCTCTAAGACAGAGGAACACTGGCCTTTGTATTGCAGTGCTACACTGAATAGAAGGAAATACAGCAGAAATTAACTTGAGCTTGTGGAGTTTCCTTTATTTTATTCAAGACTTTATTGAATGCACTGCTTTCTAAATATCCTATGGTACTCTTCTTGTATCCAGTTTTGGTTTAATTAAAAAAAAAAATCCCTTCCACTGTCATTCCTGGAAACATAGGAACAGTGCCTCAGCAGAATGCTAAGAAAATGATGCAGTGAAGTATTTGGAGACAAGAATGTACCTTGATATGAACAGCTGGGATTAGCCTCAAGTGATGTGATAGGAAAATGCATGCAAGTAACAAACTCACTGCCATTTTCTTTTTCTCCCTTTCCTCATCTCACTAAAAAGTCATTAGTATGAGGATTGCTGAAAAAGTTGTGGATGCTGAAAGCTTGGTGGCAGAGAGATTTCTCAGTATCTGCCTGTATCCGTGAGTGTTCCTACTTTCTCACGGAACTAGCTGCAAAACAGCTAGTCGGCTTTTGTAAATAACTTGCCTATCATGCACCTGTGAGATGTTTTTGGACACTGTTATTGCAGGACCAAGGTCTGTTTAGCAAATGTGGGTTTTCAAGATCTAGCCAATAGCCCTGGTGGGTGGTTAGCTAAAATCCAATGGCTTTCCTGTAATTCCGAGTATAAAACTCTACTGTGTGTAAATAAAGATGGGCTTTTCTATTGAGCCCCTCGGGGAGTTCAGTTCTCTCTTTTCTCTGAGCCGTGTCCGTACCAGCGACAAAAAGTCAACACTCTCCCCAAGAAAGGGAAAACAGAGGTGCCAGGATTAGCCAGTTTCTATTATTTCTGCTTGATTAAGTAGATTAAGGGCTGACAATCATGCAGGACACCACAACAGGGCTCCATTTTTCTATTTCTGCAGCTAAGAGCTGACATTTACAGTCTGCTGAAGTACAGGACACAGCTCCCACCTCTGTAAACTGGCACATCACAATGACTGCAGTGGAAAGAATTGGTTTATACAAGTGGAGCACTGGCTATAAAAGTCAGGGTAGGTGCTTGTCAGAATCTCCAGCTTTTATTTCCAAACACTGGGGTAGTGATGACTGATCTTGTCAACTTCTCATCAGTACCAGACAGCTTTATGTAAAGTGCATGCTTTCATTTTTTTGCTCCCCACGTTTTTCTACCTTTGAAAGTCTCCCTCAGGGCCAGCAATTTATCTTCAAGGCTACCAAATCTCTTTGAAGAGTAGCAGCACTCTTGCTCAGGATTTAGGATTCCGCCAGGTCAGTCAGACTTTAGTTTAAGAAGCTTAATAGAACAAATATTAGTTATTAATGAGTTTTACCCTTGAGAACTCCACTGCAAATCTGATACAAGTGCCTAGATGGATCATTAATCAGGCATCTTCATTTTAACACTGAAAACTACTGCTAGAGTGGAAACAGAAAAAGGATATGCAGAGGAACATTCCTCACTTTCAGTAATGTTATTTACCAGCCCATTATGCCACCAAAACATCATCCAGATGTTATTGCAGCCCTTTCAGATCTCTATACATATGTCTCAAAGCAGAGAAACTCAAGCTGAATACATAACAGCAATTACAAGAGACATCTGCAGCACTCCTTTTTCCATTTGAAAATTCTTCAGCTATTCTGTCCTGGGTTTCTTTATGTTCTTTAAACATGATTTGGCAAAATAATTACAATCAGAGATCCGAACAACACTCTGTTGGAATGCACTGTCTTTTATTTCTTTGAAAGTATATATTGCTTCACTGGATTTCATTTCTGTGTTAGTGTTTGCCGTGTTCATTCAGATTTTGTACATCATGCCTTAGTATTAATCTTTATTTCATCTGTCCTTGATCAGGAATCCCAGGGTCAAAGGATTTTCAAATCTCAGCAGCAGCCTCCTCATGCCTGCCATATGTATCAGACAGATACCTGAGAAGCACAAAATGCTCCTCCCGAGGAGAAAGCTGACGGAGAAGTTGCTTCTCCCTTCTGCTCCTCACTAGGGCTTTTCCCAGGAGAGAGGGACTCCCTCAGCACATATCCAAACCTACTTTGCAGATCTGAATCTCATTCATACTCCCAGAGCACTATCAAAGAATCCTTTGGGTCAAAGACCCAGAGCCATGCATGGGCCCCTCCTGTGAAGCCAGGAGACAGCTGTGACATCCCACAGCCTCCAGGGGACAGCTGGCACTGCCGAAGGGATGCTCCCCTCGTGCTGGACCTGCACAGCCAAGTGAAGCCCATAGAGAGCAACAGCACAAACACAGCCCCCTCACCCAGCCCAGCCCAGCCCATGCACTCTGCTACTCAGTGCCATTCACACTGTTTGCTGAGGTAAAAGCAGTTATGCAGCAACAGGCTAGAGAGAAGGCAGCCGAGTTCAGGACATTGAGAAATTCCCTGGATCTGGCACCGAGCACTGAAGGTAACGTGAAAACCGCAAATTCCTCTTCCTTCAATAGACTACTGCACAGCCTGTCCACCACTCCAAAACAGGGTACAAACTTTGCATCACACCAATACTTTAATTGACAACAAAAAATACTCCTGAACAAGGTAAACCCTGACCTGTCTGCCCTAAATGGATGCTGGGAAGAATCTAAATTCAGAAAATCGTAACAGAGGCTGTGAGTAGATGCAGACTTCTACACCTGAATTTATTCTGACCAAGGGTTTCAGAGCCATCAGATAACACTGAGAAGGGGCCTTACCACAATTTAACTTAAAATGAGCCATCGAGAGAGGTGAGCAGGTTATGCTGCCTTCCATTCTTTTCACTGGGACAACAAACCAAGTGCAGTGCATGCCTTGATGCTGACAGAGGGATCCTTGAGCATCCAGCTCAATGAAGAGATGGTAACACACACCCGTATCAAAGAGCAGGGCCTTCAACTAGGAAATGTCCTAAAATATTCTCTAGAAAAGACGCTTATAGTGTACATTTTGAGAATAGCAATACCCTTCCCCTCTCCAGTCTCTTCGCTAGCCTTTACCTGTGACTCTTGCTACCCCAGTCTCAGCTACACAGATGTGTCAGGTTGGGTTTGTCCTCCCTGACATTTTCCCTTTGGAACCTTGGCATTTGACATTTTAGAGGACTGAAAACAGAATTACACAGAATAACAACTTGGCCTAAATGCAACAGCGGAAGCAACACAGAACAAGGGACCATGGCTGCTGTAGCCAGCCTAAGTGCATGCCAGTCTTTCCAGCAGTCACCCAACCACCTGCTCACTGCCAACCAGGCTTCAGTCTGGGTTCTGGGTGAGTTTGGGTTGCATCCTCAGCCATGGCAGTTTCTAGATACTCTTGTTCCCTTTTCTCCCCTCACCTAAACTCTCCCATTTGCAGGTACAAGCTCAAGAACAAAATATGGCTTAGTCAGAGCAAAGCCTTCCAGAGGACAAACCCCTCTCACCGCTGAACTGAGGAATTGCCTGTTCTGTCCTCAGCATAATATGCAAACAGTGCAGTTGGCATCGTAAAAAGAGCCTGGTAGCAAATCTACAGGAAAAACATGCAGTAACAGAGAAAACTCCACAAGCTTTATAAAGTCTCTAGAAGCTTATAGTCTAACACAAATACATACCTGACCCCTTGTTCTTGATGTCCAGTGTTCAAAATGTCACTTGGGAGAGCCTTTGGAGAATAATAAAAGCTGAAAGGAAATCACTGCCCACCCAAGTATTTCCAAAAGCAGTCTGCTGGTGTTGAAAGCAGCTGTAGGTATTTTCAGGGCTTTTTGGTGAGTCTGTGGGGCTAGGGCCAATGTGCTGTAAATTACAGAGTAAGATTAACTAATTAACTAATTAAAATGAGATCAGCTATCATATACTTTCTTTACAAGCATGGGGCCATGGAAACATGCAGTGCTTCTATGGCCTGAAGTCCCGCAAAAAATTGTTATCTGTAGGGAGTTACTCCTCCATAAGCATGTAGAATAATTGCTTTGTAGCCAGAATCTCTGATTTTAAAATGATTTTTTCTTCTCTTTTCATCATTCCTTTTATTAGGACACACAGCACTCCTTGTCTCAGCAGACAAAGGTTTGGATTGACCAGAGATGACCTTCTGGAAGTGACCTCTTCTTTACCTCTTGTACAGGTGGTAGGAACTGGGGAGCCAGAAAATAGCATTTATCATTCAAAGGAGAGTCTTCTTATATTAAAGTATGTTAATAGCACCTAATGGGGGGAACAGAGAGAGCAGATATTCCCCCCAGCTGAGCTGAGCCTGATTGCAGCCTGACCACCTGTCGTGTGAACCTTCATGACTGGAACACACAACTTGTGTGACGTGGCTCCCAGGACAAGCAGGAACGTATCTTTATGCTGTGCAGTCGTTTTGACCATAATGACAAGTGAATGACATTATCTGGTGCTGATCACGCTTTCTGCTAGACAAATCTGGGCCCTCGAATGAACATTAGGCTAATTTGGTACACATTGATTGAGGATGAGGCTAGAGACAGCCATCTAGTTTCTCTGTGCCCCAGCTTCCCATTTGTAAAATGGATATGATATTACTCCAGGGGTGATGCGAGGACAAGCGAATTGCAGTTTGCAAAGGTCTTCATAACTGTTCCTGATGGGAATGGGAATAACTCTGGTACAGCTGTGACCCTGACCAGGACAGCCTTCCCTGCAACAGCACATCCAGTGCTCTGTGCCCAGGGTATAGGCCACATCTCTGCAAACCCCACCAAGGAATAGAGATATATATATATATAAATATAGCAGTTCTTCTTTATGCATGATTCTCACTGTGTACACAGCTATGCCTGAGAACTACAGGGCTAGGTAACTCCAAAAGGTAACAGACAGCTTTGTTGAATAGCACAAAGTGATCTTGATTTTGATGTCTGGTGCCACCTTAATCCACCAAATCATCACAGTTCACTTCATTGCACACGGGGGTTATCCATCTAGATAGGTTTTCTGCTTGAAATTAGACTCCATTCCTAGCAGGTTTTAGAAGAATATATCCGTATTTTCAGGTGGCTTTAGTTATTCTCATGAAGATTTGATGACACAATTTACCTCCTGATCTCCTGAAATGATTTAGCATCCAACTAACACTACACATTTGACAAAAAAGGTAAATAAATCAATATATAGACACATAAACATACCTATAAAATCTCTTTTATTAAAATCTGTTAATAGAGCAGTGCTAACCTACAGCTACAGAGTATGTTCATGATACATTAAGAGCCTTAATGTACACTTAGATCTCCAAAGAATAAATCAAGAATTAATTTCCATAAACAACTGGGCAACTCTAATGCAGGAACTATTTCAGTGACTTCAGAGGATCTGTCTGTCCTGAGCTGCACCAGCTGATGCATCAGCTCACTGCAGTTAATTATGGCTGTGAAACTGCTGAATAAAAGCCTCCAGAGAAGAATGTCCCAGCACATTCCTCAATTATTTCAAAAGTAGCACTGTAAAGCAGCAAGGCTATCTACACTGGGTTTTAGGCTGAGCAGATCCTAAGCTTTGTGTTGGTTCATTAATGCAGGAAACAACTGGGGTGTGACTGCTCTGTGTATTTACTACACTGGTTGGAAAAGCTTCTTATATTGCTGCAGATAACGTTGCTCTGTAGCTAGGCTTCCTAATAACCAGTTTTCCTTTGCAAAGATATATGAGAGCTAGGAACAATGGTAATACCTGCAGGATCATCTTTTATTATTCTTTCATAGCAAAGCAAACTGGAGCATATGAATATATACAAGAGGCAATAAAAATGGGGAACAGATAATAGGAGGCTGTTATGAATCAAATTAATAAATTAATGTAAACCTATGCCTACATTGTTATGCTGATGGATGCAGATTTTTTGGTTCATTTACAACGCCACCAGGTTAGTCCCTGGTTCCCACACCAGGGTATCATCCCCCACCAGGCATTATTGGTTTGCTCGGGTGAGCTGCAATCCAAACACAGGCAGCTGCAGTGATGCTGCCATGCAGTTACCCCAGAGCACAGACACAAACACAGTTTGTTTTGATCTCCTTTCCCTACAGTCTCTCGTCACCACAGCACTCACCTGTTGCACATCATGGTTGGAGCCACCTCCAAAACGCCTCAGCAATGAATGCCAAATTCAGCTTTGTGGTGGTGCCAGGGAGAGAACGGCCAGGCGCGGGTGGAGTGAGGAGTCTCTCTGGGAGATCCATGGTTTCCAAAGCCTGTATGGGTAGAAGTCAGGATATGGCAGTGGGGATAAGCAAGGCAAACAAGTGACGGTGACAAGAGAGGCAGGGAGGTTTGGTGAGCGGCTGGGACAGGAGGGCTGGGAGGGGTGACTGGGATTTTTGAGGGAGGCTGCGGGACGGTTTGGAAATGAATGTTTCCGAATCCTCTCTTCCTCTCCTGCTGTCCCAGGCATGGGACATTTCATGTCATCATAGTCCAACCCCCAGCCCAGCAGCAGCATCCTCTGCACTGAGGCTGCAGAAAGGACACAACCAAGGAGGGGACAGAACCCCAGAGATTCCTGTTTCTGCTGTCAGGGAGGATAGAGAAAAGAATGAAGGCAGCACTGGAAGAACCCGTGAGAGCCTCCTGCTTCTCCCTCCTCCCCCGGCAGAGGGCTGGGGGATCTGAGAGCAGTGCAGAGCTCTTCTCATCCCTCCCCGTGACCTTCCCATCTCTGCAGCCCTGGAGGAGGAGAGGTGCACCCTGCAGCCTGGCAGACTTGGCTCCAGCCTCCTCTGCCTAAGCCTGGGACAAGTTCTCTTCCCGGTTCCATCTCGAAATATTATTTTTAGAATTACATAACTGAATTCATGTCTAATTCAGCCTAACCTCATCAATGATTAAACAATAAAACTTATTATTGCTCTTCTATCTAATCCAGGAGGCATCATAATGAAATAGCGCGTCTGGAAGAAACGCAAACAGTTGAGCAGTTGCAGACAGAGGTCCAGAGGAGGGATGAAAGCCCAAGCAGGGTGTTTAATGGGTGTCTGGGTTACCACTTCAAAGGCCTGCATTCTTCCAGGCTTCCCTGTCCCTCGGCATCCTGCAGACAAGGTCACTGTAATCAGCTGCCAAATGCTGGCTGTGAGCACGAAGTACCAATGAGTGCAAGTGTTGATCAGAGAAGCTGAGAGGTGCTGGATCCTTCCCATCTGCAGGTAACAGCCATCCCACCACTCCGAACTCTGATGGTTTGGGGCCTGGGCAGCAGAGAGCTGGCCCTTCCTCTGGAACAGCTCAGCTGTGACCCAGCAAAGACAGGAGAAGGATTCAGTTTTCAGGAGCCACTGGAGCCCACTGACATCGCTACTCACTGGAGCTGCTTTGATATAAGAGAATATTCAGCAATAAGGAATCACCAGAGAAAACATTTCACCTATGGAGAATGCCTTCCCCTTTTTCCTGCCAGATTTTCTTGGCATGCTGTATCTCTTGTCTTTTCTCTCACCCATTTTGGAGAGTTGGCCATTTAAGGACAAGGAGGAAAAATCAGTGATGTGCTGCTTTGGCAAGGCTCTGAAGCTCACCTTCATTTAAAACCTGCCAATAGCACAACCAAATACAAGAAAGTTTTCATTAAAATATTGCCAAAACTCAGTTCATTCTTTTAGAAGATCATATCCATGTTAAAAAGAAAATTGATGCAGAATTGTTAGTCAAATCTTTACATGTCAAACATAAAACTAATACGTCTTTTTCAAATTTTCTAGAAATCTGGAGGAGGTTGAATTAAAATTCCTGGACCAAAATCCCTCTTCAAATCTGTTATTCTGTGTAGCATTCAAAGCACAGGCTCTCATCACTGGCTGTCATTAGATGCAGCCCAGGTAACAAGTATTATTTGTATAGTTGGCATCAACAAAACCTGAACCTTTTCCTCTAGCTCACAACTAATGCTTGTAAAGCCACTGCAGAGCGTAAGGCTGCTTCCTTACACATCTGGTTTGTTTTGGTTCAGTTTCATCCTATTATTTCCCACAATCACATGGTATAATTATCTGATCTATAATTTACGCTGCTATTGAAAGCAGTATAAATAGTTTACTTTATTGCTGCAGGAGCACAGCATGTCCAGATAACACCTATATTTTATTTATCTCTATTTCTGTCTGTGTTTTGTTATCTAGGTGCTTATTAAGTATGGAATTATTATAATAGTGGAGAATAAATAGCAACTGAAAAGAAGCAAAAATAAGACTGGAGACAAAATGTGTCTGAAATAGTGTCTGCTCTTTCTGTCCCTCTCCTGTCCACCAAGTATCTGAAAAAGAGAGCATTTTCAGGGGATTTCCAAAGAGCTACACCCACCTCCATTGGTGGGGATGGATTATTCTCATTAGTCGTGTCTCTCACATTTCCAGAAACTGCAAGAACTTTGTCTTAGCTGGCAGGTCTGAATTTAACCACTTGCATTTTCAGGGTTCTTAAAAGCAAATGAAATCCTTCAGGGTGTTTGTTAATCACCACTTTAAATTTCATCATCTTGACAGTGATATAAAGTGACACCCAAAATTCAAGCAAGAATTGAGTTGACTGGAACTTTGTACAAATAGACTTGTTTACAAGAAGTGAAACAACTTCCTAATTTATTAAAAAGTGACTCGGGTAATTAAACAAAAATTGGAAAATTCTGTGTTGGTTCAATTTTATCTTACTACAGCAAGAACATTAACAGCCCCCGTCTTCTGACACATTACACAGTGATGGTGGCTTCTGAAGCATTTAGCTTTTAATGTGGATTCCAAGTTAAGTGGGCTAAATACATGCAGAAAGCAGCAGAAAATTTCACAAAGTTTATGAGCCTGATCCTGCATTGCTTGTGCATCATGAGCTTAAGCAGATCCAATCCCATGTGCTAATCTATTTTATGAATTGTTCAATCACATTTACATTGGATATATAGATGGAAAAACAAACATTACTCCCTAATGGATGGGAGAAGGAAAGCATAACCAGCACCAACAACTTGCTATTCAGGGGTTTGATTGTTGTCCCATCAACACAAAAAATTAAAGTATGTGAATAATAATGCAGGCACATAAACATACAATTATGTTACAACAATATACCCTTGCTCAAAAATCACTTAACTTTTCCCTTTTGCACATAGAAATATTTTCTGGAACCTAAAGACACTCATGTAGAAATAGCAATGGGTGATTTCAACAAAACGCTTTTCCTGCAGCTGCTCAAATTTTGTCAAGTTTTAAGAGAGAATCTGCAGGGGGTTTTCACTGTTACAGATAATGAGGAAGTAAGAGAGGAAAAGGTGCAGATCCAACACTGTAAGGACAAACTATACTGAACATTTTGGAGTCGCTTGCTTAGCCTTGGAACTGGTTGAAATTCTGAGCAATTAACTTATTTTCAAAAAAGTCTAAATAGCAAGTAAAGAAATGCAAAAAAAAAAAAAATCCACTCTTAAAATAATTTTACCTGATTCTTTTCCCTTCCACACAATTTTCACAAGCTTCCCCAAACCCAAGTCACTTCCTGAGCTCTCCAGGTACTGTGATACATTGTCATGACTCTCCTGTGGTGGAACATCATCTTTCATGCCACAATACAGCCACCATAAAGACAGGATCCCATAGTGGGACTGCTGTCACAGTGTGACATAAATAATTATAAGGATTGCTCAGAAAAGAAATTTCAACTCTCACAGCCCCTCACCTTCTCTTCGAGAAATAAAGGTGGTTCTGAAAAAAATAGGCTAATATGATTTATGTACAATATTATTCATTTGTTTTGGGCGGTTTTTTTGTATTTCACCCATATTTTCTAATATTGAATTGTGGTTTTACTATTGCCTGTGTAATATAAGCTGCTTAAAGAACAAATGAGTACCAAAGGGAGCTGTTTTCTGGGACATATATATAGGCTTGTGCAGGTAGCCCATCATTACCACAGTTAGCATTACACAGTTCCCATCCCACTAGAATATTCAAGTAAAAAGTACTGTAGGCAGCAAAATAGCCACCCTGCCAGCAGGCCATTAGTTAGCTCATGCCAGACACTACATACATTATTTGTGGCAGGCTTCTACTTTGGGAATAATGATAAAAAAGCTTGTGATGAGGACAAGCCCCAAATGGTCCATCACTAAGAACTTCATGGCTTTTGCAAATACTTCAGTCAGCCAGCCTGATGTGCTGGATTATACCTGGCACCAGCTGGATAAGATAGTGAGGTCTTGAGAAAAAGAATGTGATTTATTTGAAGAAAAGTAATGTTCAATTTCTCTAGTGTCAGAAAGCTCCAGAGCAGAGGACATCTTTGAACCCACGGTTGAGAGATTTCACCACCAAGAGCTACACCTTGTCTGTGAGTGGGTTAATTCAAAATGTTCTTACCTGAACCTGGACACACTTGGGAGCCCCAGCCACGAACAAATCCTTCATACAATATGTCCTACAGAAATACACAGAGAGCAGAGATCCCCAAGTCTGTTCTGCCTGGATTCACTCCAGAACCAGGAATGCTGGTGCAAAACCATTCCAGTGGAAAACAATCATTTAGGCTGTGAAGCTGTCTGGTTGCACCCACAGAGTTCCCCACTCTATGCATGCACTGTGCACACAGATACACAAGCATGAGTTAAAAACCAAAATCTAAAATCATCAGTACTGAAAATGGAGCAGGAAAGCAAGCCATAGGCTCTTGAAATGATTATGGGGACAGGTTCCTTTATGAAAAACTGAGAATGTGCAGAAAAGCAAAACCTGAGCTTCTCACTTGGAGGATTTTTTCAGTTGCCCGAGCAGAGCTCTGTCTCTGCACAAACAATGGTGTTCAGAGGCAGCAACAACTGCCACACAATTGATGGGCTCAAGAATAACAAGCTGACGAGTGGATTTGGCATCCCCACAGCCAGAGCCCAAAGATTTATTGCGCTGGAGTGGTGCACGTCAGTTTTCTTTATCACTGGAGTCCCACAGCAGATTTATACATGGTGACGTTAATTGAAAACGAATAAAGCCACACATTCTCCTAACAACTGGGGCTCGCTCAGCATCTCTGACTGGCAGCCCAGCAACCACTGCTCTCGTCAGGGTCAGGCACCTGGCACTGAGAATAGCCCTACAGAGAAACAGGGTCACAGCTGGGCTCTCTGTTGAAGGATGCTTTAACCAAATGCCAGCTACTTCCAAGGAATCTATTCATCTTCTACAGCTCTAACCTAGAGTCCATTAAACTTCCCTTGCTTCTCAGGACCTAAATGGTCTATGATATCTTCTTTATATGCCTAAAAGAAGATGGGCTTCCCATTTGTTATTTAGTTTACTCTGCAGAGAAGAGAGCCCTTCCCCTGCTTTACACCAGTCCTTGTTTCCATAACAGAACCTGGCTCTGGTCTGGTTGTTTGAGTCTTCCCACTGCCATTTCCATTACTACCAGAGAGTCACTCCATGTGTTTTCTTCTCTGGGTCACTTGCCAAGCTTGTGGTAGTCACCGACCGCTAGAAAGAAAACCTGAAAACCAAGCAGAACGGAGCAAATTAGCAGCAAACTGTTCCCTCTTCTGCATGCTCAAAAATAAGTGGGAGTTGTGCTCAATAATCTTTCCCTAAGGCCAAGTGCTTCGGCAGGATCACAGAGCCTTCTTGCATAAAATACAATTCCAGTTCCTGCTCCTCCACACCACCTGGCCACGGGACGCACCAGCCTCGCTTTGCTCCCTTTGAAGCCACAGATATTTGTCTGGGAGCAGAGTCAAAGCAGCTCCTTCCCTGCTGAAAACCCCCCTGGAAAGCCCAGGCTCAGGTCCTGCCTGGATACGGGGTGGGCTCACGGACTCTCCTGGAAGGCGCTGCTTTCACGAGCTCAGCTGCAAATTCCTGACTTTGAGGGTGAGCAGCTGCTCACGGCTTCGGAGAAGTTTTTTAGGGTTATTCGGTCCTGATGGATACCTGTGAGTCCTGCCACTGAGTCAGCCTTCCTCGCCCTGCGCCAGGGACCAGCCACCTCCCTGCAGGGAGGAACAGCAAATGCCATCCCAGGCAAAGGCAGCTTTATAAGGAGAGAAGCCTTGTTATTTCTTCCCTGGACCTTATTGGCTTTTTGTTGTTTCCATTAACTTCTAAGAGTTTAATAAACAGGCCCAATTTTAAAAAATACAGTGTTTTCCCTGCCTTGGAAATTGGATTTTCCATGTTGTCAAAACACAACAGCTGTTTTAAACTGTTCACCGGGGGAAATCACTGAAAAACCACTTTTGAATATTTTGTGTTATTTCACTGTGAATAACACACAGATTATTTGGAATATAGTCTCTAAATTGATTGTGTTCATTGTTGCATAAACCCAGTGAAAGAGCAAAACCAGCCAAGAACATCTTTACCTATGGGATGACTTGACTTAAACTCTTTTCTGCTCAGCTACTCATTGGCCGAATCTTAAACATAGTGACTCCATTCATAGTGCATTAAATCTCTTTTGTGATGGTAAAAGTCAGACTCAAAAATAGCAGGACTAACACAGTGACTCAATGAGACTTTACATAAAATCAGCTGGAAGTGTTAATGGTGCCCCTGTCTCAGAAACATGTAAATGATGGCTAAGAAAAGAGATCCTGCCCAGATATAATCTAGTTTCCCTTGCAGTTTTCCTTCGGATCTCACCAATCTCACAATTACTGGAGCTCAGTGGTAGCTCAAAGTCACCTTTGTTAAACCAGCCAAGCTTCACTCTGTGCATGTCCCTGCAGCCCCAGCTCTGCACCAGCGTCTGGCTGAATTAAAATAGGTGTGAACCCTTCCGAAAAGCTGAAAGGTCTTTGCAAGGACTAAAAATGTTACTTGATTACAAGTAAGGTGTCAGCTGAGGAAAAAAAACCCAGCTAATTTAAGGATCGCCGGAGCTGAAAGGCAGCCCAGTTGTCCAGGGGGCTCTGGCAAGTGAGGTCAGGTGCAGCACCTGCCTAATTACTCGCCCTGGGCTAAATGTGGACATGAACATTGGGTCACTATTGAAAGGCAACTCCACTGACTCTCAATAGGTGCAGAAATTAAATAGCAAATTGCTAAAAATCTGCATTTCTTTCTGAAAATGCAGTACATGTTTAAATGCCTCTCCAGTAATCCCAGAATTATAATTTAGGAATACCTGGATTTTCATCTAGCCTCTGTGGAATTTGGCTTTATCTCTTCCAAAACAAACCTAATCAGTTTACAGCTACTGCAAGCCCCAAGAAAAATAATGGGGAGTCTTTGATAGAAATTGAGCTGCCTTTCCTGATGATTCCCATGTTACTGCACTGGGGTAAACTGTAATGAAATATGGGCAGTGAGATGAAGGCCTTCCCCTCTCCTCAGCTCATGTTCAAATTATTATTATAAAACCATTTCCAACAAAGCCATATTTATTTGGCCCAGGCTCTAGGGCAAAAATTCTCTATCCGATGTTTAAATAATGACAACCAATTTGCAGGATACTGGTAATCTTAGATCAATTGCCCACAAGCTGTTAAAAAAAAATATTAAAACCCCTTCTCTGCACACTGTTCAGGAGAATGTGAGCAGGCTGCAAAGCAGTGGGAAAGCTGCAGAGCAGGGAGAGAATGGAGAATCAGACCAACAGGCTTTGTGACATTGTGCAACCAGCAGCTGCAATCCGGAAGAAAATGCTATTTAAAAGTCCACTTCCAATGAAAACATTTGTCTTCACCCCTGTAAGCTATACACAGTAACTCACTTTCTCCCACTATTTTCTTCCTTTGGTTTTTTTTATCTTCTGGCTGAAGTGTTCAGGTTTTGGGCCAGCAGGAACACAATCCCCTTCAATGCACTTCTTCCTCAGTAAAACAGGACGCGGTGTGGGAGAAGCGGCTCTGAAGACACCTGGCATGGCACAGCTCCTCTCCCCTGAGAGGCACTGGGACCAGCAAAACCCTCCCTGCAGGAGCAGCCCAGGCAGCACAGGGTCTGTGAGGGACTCTGTTGGTTGCAGAGAGGACAATCCTTGCACAAGACAAAGAAGCCAGGAGGTCAGAAGACTTTTGAGCTGCTCCCATCCCGTGCAGGCAGGCTCCACCTGCCCCAAGGGGGCTGCCTCCCACGGGCAGGGAAGTGTTCCTGTCACCCTCGGGAAGGAATAATAGTTATCTTCCCCAAGGACTGTAAAACTGCCCAACGGAGTTCCACCACAGGGACAAAATTCTCTGTAAAAATCTATACAGCATTCAAGTCATCTCTACAGAGCTCTGCTCTCTTCAAGTTCATTCCAATTAACAAGCTGGGTACTTACAGATGAAAAAAAAAAAGGCAGTTATTTGGTTTTGCCTCATAAGCAAGAGTTAGTTACAAAAATACTTGGTATTTTTAGTTCAGTCTGGGATATTGTAAATGGGCTACATAAAAAATCTCATTTTCTAACTTCTGTTTCTCAGCATCAAGATTAACTCTGTCCCTCACTCTTGCTCTCTATTTCTGCAGCCTGTGGGCTGTCACCGAAACAACTGCAAACTGGACACCTTGATTTCTTCTTTCTGATCACATCTGATTAACTTAAGGTTCTGAATTTCAAAATATTCCAGTAAGAAACACATCACTCCGCATTCTCAGTAGGTGAGGACAAAGCAGGGTTGTAGCCCCACTGCTGCTGTCATCCACCAACACGCCTGGCTAACAGCTGCCTTCTGCCATAAAGCCACATTTAAAGGCCTTGATCAGCCCTCAGCTGCAAGAAGGAAACTTCAAACCAAACCTGC
The DNA here is from genome assembly GCA_013397845.1 of Melanocharis versteri. Classification (NCBI taxonomy): domain Eukaryota; kingdom Metazoa; phylum Chordata; class Aves; order Passeriformes; family Melanocharitidae; genus Melanocharis; species Melanocharis versteri. The sequence goes on from VZTG01008464.1 coordinate 98,792, forward strand.
TGATTTCAGTGACGTTTCAGTGAGTGGCTGGAAGCAGGATGTGAGTGTGGAGCTGTCTCCCCTTGCTGGCCCACAGCTGCCTCCCACCACCAGCACCCACAACGCGGCACTGCGCCAGGCAAGGTGGCCCCTGCAAAGGCTTCTTTACTTCTTGCTGCACGTCCCAGCCAAAGCTGGACCTTTCATTTTGGGGAATATAAGAGCCCTGAGCACAGAGCTGTAGGATTCCCTCCAGCAATAATTCAGCCTCACTGGAGACAACCAACTTAATGCAATCTTAATGTGATAAACTGCTAACTTGATTGGATTCAATGAGATGTAAATTATTAGATTCAATAAGTACACAGAGACCATTTCACCTTACATTCTGCTCAAGAGGGCTCTGCCTTCAGTCTCTTCATCATTCCTCTTAATTACATGCAATGCATCATAGAGATGGGAACAGTTTGGGACTTAAGCTGTCCTCTGACTCCTCACAAGCATCCACAGTGTTCCTTTCTGTGGTAAGGTATCTTTTATTGACAGCTTTTTTTCAGAACAGCTGCCGTCACTTACAGACACAAGCTGATCTTCAGCATGGTCAGATTTGAGCTAAAAAAACTCTGTTCACCCATATTTCTGCAAAATTCCCATATGTTTAAGGCAGAGAATGTCTTCCCGTGTGGATTAATTTTTAGTAACCAAAAACTTTGTGGCAACCAGCAGACTTTTATAGCTTCTTATTCACTGAAAGATTCTTTAAAATCTGTTCTGCTGAGCAAAGAAATCTGCACTACCATTCCAAAAAAGGGAAAAAAATGATGGGACACTATTTAAATATGTACAAAGAGATTCACAAAAGTATGAGTCCAAAGCAGTGTCTCTGGGCTTGTAAAACTCAAGTGGGATTTACATTCCCCTGTGGTACATAAACATTTTGAAAAGATTTCTTCTTATAACCTTTTTCAGATTCTGACTCAGACAAGTGATTTTTAAAATTATATTTAGCTGGCGCATTTCTAATCAAAGGAAAGTGTTGGTTTACACTTTGTGCTGCTCACCTTCTCCTCACCTTTAACTTCCCTGTCTGCCATTTGGAGGTTTTTTTACCACCCAACTCCTCACACAGTATTTTCAGATGTTTCCAATTTACCAAGATGTAATTCATAACTACCACCCTTTTTGACAATTAACCTTTGCTGTGAGGAAGGCACATTTTCCACTTTAAACATGTTGCTTTTTCATTGAACAAGGTCCACAGAATTTTCTTGTTCAATATATAGTCCTTCATGTTAAAAGCCTTTGAGAAAATAACACATAATCTTTTGATCCTATTAAGAACATCATAGTGTACCATTTAGCAGAGATCATAGGTATTCCTTCACTTCAGGCATCTGTGAAAGGAATTCTTTAAACAAAAACAACTCCTTCTTGAATTTGTTCAACAGTTTTATACTGAACAAGGCTCTGTCAAAATAAAGATTCTGATAGATGTTCTCAAAGGATTTGTTTAAGAGTTCAAAACCAAATCAAAACAGTCAATTTCAGGCTCCACACCTCAAGCTGACTTTTTCATTTTGCCTTAGAGGAGTGCTTCAGAGATCCCAAGTGATGTTAAGGCTGTTGCCCTACAGTTCCCCAAATACAGACACTCAGCATGACATTCTTCATGTCGTCTGTGATATTATTATGTGTTTCCTTGACAAATGGGAACCAGGTAATTGCCTGTGCAGAACAGATCTCTTGGGACAACATCTAGGGAAGAGAGCAAGGGATTTCCAGTTCTCCTATAACTCAGTAGCTCCCAGAGGAGAGGCACAAAGCCTAAGCAACTGCTCCTAAAAGTCTGCAGCAGCCAGCCCCCTTACACCCCAACTTTGCTTCTCATTTTCCTGGGCTGATTTTCTGCTGGCTTGGCCTGGATCAGAGCTGCTTAGGGTCTGCCATCACTAAAATCAGTTTTTCAGAGTCCCAGCTGACACCACACCAGGGACACCACCACAGCTGCCATGGACTTGCCCCGTCAATGTTTTACAGCCTGATGAGAAGGTGGATTTGTCTCTTCCATCTGCTGAGAATCCAGCTTAGCGTGAGAGGTGGCTGCTGGTCTGTTCAGCTGGCCCTAGATGACTGGGGTTTCACATATGGCCCTTCCCATGGGACTTTCAAAAGGATGCCTAAGGCACTGATGCCTCCCACTTTGAAGTTATCATCTCTGTTTCTCCTCTTTCAACTTAACACAGAGTTTTTTGGCATTTTAATGGGCAGCTGCTAAGCAGAGGCATGGCTAAGAAGTCAGCAACATCAGCAGTACCTTCAAAATGACACTTCTGGACATGTAAGAGCTGCTCACACCTCTTTTTGCTCAGGCTAGGACTGAGTTTCATGCTCCCTGCAATTCTCAAAAATGCAGCCTGCCGTCTGGCTTTGTGGGCATTCTCCATCTCATTTGTTTTCCTACACTCACTGACAGGTCAGTTATTTCTAGTTTATTGCTGGTGAATAATGAGCAATTGCATTCCCAGTTAGAAAATCCCTTTGGGAAGCAAAGCCACAAAAGCTGCAGTACGGACAGACAGATAATTAGAGGTCAGCTCAATGCAAAATCCACTGAAATCAAGACACAAGAAAGGAGGAGGTATAATGAGTAACTGCTGCCCAAAAATACAGGTGCAGCTTCTGCAGGGAACTTGTTGAAGTATCTCTAAAGTATCTGTGGAGTTGGATTTGGGAAAAGAAGGCAGAAAAATAAGGAAGAGATTCAGAAATCCATCCAGCTCTCAACCAGGACCTCTACAGCCATCTCCTTACCTTGATGGTGAAGGAAAATGTGAACCTCTTGACGACAACCTGATCTGAGGGAGAAGCATTTTGGGGTGTGAGGTAGCTTAGAGAGAGGTCAGGCCTGAACAGGCCCTTAGCTGGCAGTGTTTTTACATTCTCTGCCACCAGAAAATTAACTTCTCATCCAGAACTGTGTGTTTCCTTCCTGAGTCCATGCTGCCATGTGCTACTCTGAAAGGTCAGAGAGAAGCATCAGAGCATCGTTTTCACACACGTTGTTAATACTCAGCCTTAGAAACCCAAAGGAAGGCACAAAGCTCATTCTGCTAGATGAATGCAAATAGGGACTTTTATTTCCCATTGACTTATGTGTACTTGGCCGTATTATCACGAGGTACTAATGTGTAGCCCAAAGGACAAGATTTGAGCCCAGCTTTAATTAGTTTACTGTAATGAGGTAAACCACATTTCACCTTTCCAAGGAAGTAATTATTTGCACTCTTCTTGCTTTTCAGTACTTGCACCACCTTCTTCATTTGCAGTGGGGTGAAGCTACTGCCTGATTTATCAGAAATTCAGCAGGAGCTGTACATATATACAGAAATGACAAAGGAAAAGCTCCTGAAAACGACACAGTGCACCAGAGGTAAGCAAAAGGACAAACCCAGCGATGAGACAAAGTGCTTTTAAGACATGTCACCTCATTAGTGTCCAGCTTTGGCAGGGAAGAGGCCAGTCTGCTGCCCTGTGGTTCTCCAGTGTCCCCATGTGCTGAGCTTGACATGAGCATTTCCAGGACACCCACAAGAGCCGGGGCACAGGGAGCTCTGCACCTGGCAGAGAGGCTGGTGGGGGTGTCCTGAGCTCATCCACCCCCTGGCACAAGGCTGCAGTGCTCCAGGGATGGCTCAGGTGCACACCACCTGCTCAGCACCACAGCCCTGCTGGTGTCAGCCAGCCTGGAGGAAGGAAGGAAACAGCTCTGCAGCAGAGCTCATGGAAACTAAACAAAAACGAGGGCTTTGGAGTTGTTCTGGCTTCACAGGGGAATGAAACAGGGCAGTTCCCCACACCTGGGGATTATGCAGCAAGGTGTTTTTATGCTAGGATCCAGAGTACAGGAATACTTTCCATTTTCTGAATGCAATAACATGAAGGATCCCCAAGCTGGGGCTTCTCCCCCCCACTTACCCTTAACTCAGAACACAAGAGTGTAAAAGTAAGCTAAAATAAGAAACCCAGACCTTCAAAAAAGTATTTGGGTGTCAATAAAGTACATTCAAGATAGTTAGGGATGACATCTGCTAAAGGAGAAGCTTTTAGTTTTTACAAAAGAATAGGACAAATAAAATATTTATTTTTAAAAAGGGGGCATTTTTCCTTAAAAGTGGTTTAGATCCTGCTTTCACACAGTGCTAGCCCCTGCAGGTGTTAAGCAGCTCCTGCCCTCAGAGGAGCAAATGGGCCAGGGCTGCCCTCTTAATAGGGATTTTTGTCTCCATATGCAATAATCACCTGTTTTTCAAAAAGTATTCAAAGGGACTGTTACCTAAGCGATTCTGAAAATCCCAGTTGTTAGTCTCATCTGTAGATATCTAAATATCTTTCAAAATTTTGTTCTAAATAAAATTGAGTAAGACCCCCTCTGGCTCAGTAGATTTGGGTTTGTTCTTTTGTTTGTTGTGGTTTTTTTTTCAGAAAAGGTATGGCTGCTGCAAAAATTTAACTCAGGTTTTTAAACCACCTCATCTATAAAAAAGGATAATATTAAACAAGAGAGCCATGAAATAAGAATGATCAAATACTTCCATGGCTTATCATCAATAAGACTGTAAATCTGGCCACACCAGTTCACTTCAGGGCATCTGCTCACATTTAATTGAATGATTGTTTTAATTTTTCATTGTTTAAAACCACTCAACCACTTATCAAAAGCCAGTTCTGCTCCTAGAGTTGGGCATAAAAACTTCTTGCTCAGCTCCAATAAAAGGTCCCCATTTTTTCAGGAATCCTGGACCCTGTGAGAGCTGCATAAGTCCAGACCGTGGGGTTTCTCAGGCAAAATTTTGTATGTGGGATCAGATCCTCAGACCTCTCCTTGGGACTGTTGCTTGCTTTTATCAGAGGAAAGCTGGGTGCTATTTCCTTCCCAAAACTGTCAAGAGGCTGTTTCCTCTCCAGCTTTTTGTTTATATAAGGAATCTCAGAGGCTGAACTTCACATGAAATAATGCAGATAAAGGATTGGTGTCCTTCTCCAAACAGCTTTAGCACACGGATCATTTTCTGTAGGGTCAGATGTTTCCAGAAAGTCTGGAGCGACTGTCAAAGCAGCGTGGATCAGCGCTGGCACTGGAAATGTAGCAGGTACCTCGTTAATACAAATGATGGCATCATTTGACACCTACAAAGTCTGAAGGCCTCAGCTTATAGTGGACAGTGTACAGAAAGCAAATTGACCATTCCTACCCTAAAGAGCTTCCAGTCTATGAAACTGTGGCAAAGAAAGTGAGGAAATGCTTGTCCCAGCGGTGCTGGCAGAGCCGCACAGTGACGTGGGCTCTCCTTGCTGCATTCAGAGAGCTCTGGCTGTGCTGCAGGAAGGGAGGCACAGCCCTGCTCCCCCTGCAGCCCCCCACGCTCTGTGTTACCCTGGCAAAGCTTGCAGGGGCTCAGAGCCCAGGGGGAAGCCTAAGAGAAGCAGCAAGAAGCAGAGGTCACAAAAAGAGCCGCATTCAGGGTCAGCATCCTTGGGCTTCACAAAGTGATCCAGTATAACCTCAAAAATTCTTCTGAACCAAGGCTTAGATTGTATTTTTAAGTCCTGCTGATTACACCCAGGAAGGGGAGACAGTCAGGTGATCTCAGTTTGTGGCAAGACAAGAAAGCCAGAGGAAAGGAAGTCCATAATTCTTGCACACATGCCAAAAAAACTTCTGCTGTCTTTAGGAAAGAGGCCACATTCTGAGGAGTGCTGGATTTTTCTCCATTGGTACTAAGGGCACAAACCAGTGCAGCACGTTTAAAATCTAGCCTCAGTTTATTTTTCCAGGTCAGCTTTTCCTGCAGCATTCATCCCCAACAAACCTGATCTCCAGAATAAGAGTTGTACATATAATGGGTGTATGATTTGTCAAATCAAAATGTCTGCACCCTCCAAATATTTTAAATCATCCCCTATTGTTTTGTTTATTTTCTTTGTTTAAATTACTTTTTTAATAACAACTCAATTTTGGAATGTAAACACTGTGTCAGAGCAAAAGCTAGAATGCTTGAGAAAAATGATTCAGCTTATCCAAAGCAAATGTCTCCAGTTTTCCTCCTAAAGTATTTGCTGAATATCTGAATTCACAGAAAGCTTCAGATCTGCTGAAAACGCTGTTGTTGGGTTTGGGACTTTAAAAAAAAAATAAACATTTGCATTCAATGAAAGCAACTTCCCATTATGAGATTGGCTCTATTGTGAGATGGATTCTAAGATCATGAGATGTTAAACAACAGAAGTGAGACTCTTTAGTCCTCTGGCCTGTAAGCCTTGCCTAGTCCCTCAGCTCATCTGTGCAAGCTAATCTTTGTACTCTGCAGTCCAGAAACTTATTTTTTCTTTTAAATGAAACTGAGAATCTTATGTCATTGAATGACTCCGACATCAAATATTGTGATACAATCTCAATTTGGGAGACTTGCAATTCCAGATGTCTTGGGCTAAAACCTATCATTTCCCTGAGTCTGGACTGATTGTGTAGAATTACTGTGGGCTTTCCTCAGTACAGCAGATGGTGGAGGCTCAAGGGAATCAGTTCCAGGTCCCTGACTCTCCTTCCCATCCGTGCCCTATTCTACATCACATAGCCTGGTATTTTGCCACTGCCACGGAAAATGCCACATTCTCATGCATGATGCTCACCTTACACTCATGATGCTCACCTTACACTCATGATGCTCACCTTACACTCAGAGAAGGCACGAGCAGCAGTGCAAGGGCCACGCTCTCCTGCAGATGCTCACCCCAGCCTTCCTTGCATTGCAGAAACTTGCTGGGATCAACCTGCAAGCCAAATCAGATGCTTGCCCTTCCCCATCCCTGTGTGGCACAGACACACTGGAATCACAGGCAACAGCCCACCTGAGATGACAGCAGGGGCTGAAAGACCACCACATTACCCCAGATGGATGGCAAAACTGAGGAGAGCTCCAAATTCATGGAATTATGAAACCCCTGGGGCCCAGTGCAAGGCTAATTGTCTACTTTAGGTCTTAGAGTGCAATTACCAGCACTAATGGTTACAGGGACAGATTCCAAGCAAGCACTATTTAAAACTCAGAACTGGAGGGTTTGGGATAATGCTAAAGCCAAGCAAATAATCTTTATAAAAGAAGAAAACAAAACTGTGATTACAACAGTGCCATGCTCGCCTGATATTATAAATTATGTGGAAGTTATACCAGGACACACAATACCAAGAAGGAACAATCTGGATTTTTTTTTTTGCAAATGCTGTCGGTGGTTGATATCCAGACATTGGTCATTAGATCTAGTTTTATTGCAGCCATAAAAGAAGTGAGTCAACAGCTTAGTCACATCAGGCAGGATATGCTTCAAGCACAGCCTGAATGAAAGAATGAAGTTAAACACTGAGAAATAAAAGGTAATTAGAAAAAACCCTAATAGTTTCTTCCCTAAACCAGCACGTGGTAACGTATGGGACAGTCTTCAAGGCAGACTGCACAGCACCCTGCGAGGCAGCAGGGTGTGGATTTAAAGGAAATAGGCTGGGCTTATCAGCATGTGTATCAGGACAGCAGTTTATTAGCTATCACTACAGGTCTTCTGGCTTTCAAGAGTATCAGGTATCTTCATCTTGTAAAAGAAATGCAAAGAAAGATATGAAATCTGGTTCTTGTCCTACATCTGCTGCCTGTTGACTCCATTTGTGCAGATTATCTAATTACTAAAGGCGAGTTCTGCCAGTGTGAAGGCTGTAGAATAAATAAGAGAAACAGGTCAGCAGGCTCTGGTAACTTCAACATGCCACGTGAGTATGGAGTGACCTTTCAAGAGAGATCCAGAACAGAGTCTGATGGATACCTTGGACCATTATTTATTTATTTCAAACTGAACTAGTCACTAAGCACTGTGCCCGGAGGAAGAGAAGAGAAGAGAAGAGAAGAGAAGAGAAGAGAAGAGAAGAGAAGAGAAGAGAAGAGAAGAGAAGAGAAGAGAAGAGAAGAGAAGAGAAGAGAAGAGAAGAGAAAGATACAGTGAGCAGGACTGGAAGAGAGGGAGGCAGGAAACTTCTGCAGATAAGTCAAAATTATCATGTCACTGCAGGACTAGAAATAAATCTTTCACAGACAGCATGGCAGATTTATACCACTCTAGGCTTGACTCCAGGAGGCTGGAAAGTTGGAGTGAGTTTTTCAGAATGTCATTTTATTTCAATGTGGGTACAAGACAAAAACTCAACAGTGAAGGAGTTTAATGACACTACATTCTCAAGGGAAACATGACATATATAGACCTGGTCACATATGCCTCCTATCTGATGGCAAGGACTAGCATTTTCTATTGCAATAGAAAATATGAATGGGATTGGAGTTTTGTGGGTAATACACTGAAGTGCACCTCTCAGGGTCAGTGGGGTGGGAGCAGGGGACCCTGGATCTACTCCTGAACCCCTGGGGCCATCAAAAGGCCAGCGTTTCTGCAAGCAGTCAACAAGGTCTTTGCAGAGCTGGTTTGCAACATGTGCAAAAAAGAACATTAACTTCTCCTTTGGGATCCACAGATGCAATGGATCTGTGAGGAAGGATCAATATGGGTAAAAGTGAATATGCCCCCAGAGGACAGTGAATGAAATGCGTTGGGTTTTGTTTGTAAGAGACAAGGTACAAGGATAAAACCCCCAAACCCGGTAAATTTTACACACCTGCGCTCACAGACACATCCTGGCCTGGGTCGCTGATGGTTTGGTGATTCACTGTCAGTTTGATGCTGGAATGGCTTGGTGGGAACCAGAGGAGCTGCGTGGACACAAAATCTCTTCAAGGAAGTGTCCAGTCAGTGCTGCTGTGTTGGGACCTGCACACGGGTGAGGCAGGGGAACAATGACCGACGGGAGGAACCTTCCTCTAAGCACGCACAAAGCCAAAAGCTTCCAGCAGAGGGAAAGCCTCCTCAGACACCCCCCACACATTATCTGGGGCACGCAGCCAGGCTCTGCTGCAGGCAGGGCTGTGGGACACAGCACCACCTCCCCAAGGGCTGCTCTGCCCCCGGGTTCTGTTTGTGCCAGGGGGACACAACACACAACTCTGCTCCACCTCCACCTCGCCGTCAAAGCATCCTCCACCCAAGGGAATATCCTTCCTATGGACTGGGAGGAGGTGGGGACAGCTGCTGCAGTTCTGCTGCTTTATTCTGCTTTTCCTCAGTGTGCAATTACCCAAAACACAGAGTCATAAGACACAATTTACAATCGCTGCAGCTTTTTGGCATCCCACTGTATTGGCTTACAGATAGAATTGGTAGTAGGATGCTGCAGATAGAGACAGCACTCTAATTACAGATTTACATTAAGAGGAAGGTTTAAAAGCTAATAGGACATTATTAGAATAATGATCCCTAGATGTTCTCCCAGCTGAACATCTGCCATTACTAATTAAAAACAAGTTAAAGTCAACCTGTTCAAAGAGAAATCAATATTTACAGAAACTAGACACCACCCTTATGTCAGACATGGTGCTGACCTACAAGTCCCTTCCCACGTGCCACACCAAATCAAGGAGCTCAAAAAGCGCTTTGGTTATAAATGGGTGCCTGTGCAAAAACCACTTTTGTAAAAGCGACTCAGAAATTTGACTCATGTACAGCCTGTTTGTCTCTTTCATTAGTCAGCTGCCCAACAGTTTTAAATGATTGCCTCATAAAATGATAGGTTACCCACTTTCTCAGACTGGGGTGTCATTTTTTCCAAAAGCAGGTTAGAAATTGCATTTCGAGTGGCAGATGAAAATAATCTCCTTGCAGCCTCTGTCTCCTCGGTTTGCATCCCTGATTGCTATTGAACAGAGTGTCATTTTGTGGACAGAATCTGCATCAATCTCACTACATGGGAATGTAAGAGTCAGTCCTGGAAGTGAAGGCATACAGTTACAGACAGAAAACAATTAGGCAGAAAAATTACAAGAGCAAATAGCTTTGAAATCCATTAGCTACCTCAAACTGCAGAACAAGTGCTTATTGAATTGGTCATTGTACAACCATCACAACACAGTACAAATCCCTGAAAATGGGGAAACACTCAGCTGTGTGATCCAAGATGTGTTTTAAGATCTACCACCAATATCGTGCAAGAGAGGTTCAAGAATATGTGGGCTTATACAAAGACTAAAAGAAGAGCATCCAACCCACAGCTGCAGGCAGCTCCCTGCTAGCCCAGTACCCCACCAATGTTTGCCTGCACAGGAATTTAACAAAATTAACAGGGGGGTCACTTGCATCAGCTGGCCCAGGACACTGGCTGGTACAAAGGAAAAAAAAAAGGTAAGGGTTGCAATCCTCCTAATGATTTGCCTTTCCCTTCTCACATAAACCCAAATCTACTGAAAAATATTAAAGCCAAGTCTGACTCTGGAATTTAATTTTGCCATTGATCTGACAAAGCCCTTGCATATCAACCATGAGGAGCAGGTGCACAACGATGAACTTGAGGCCTCAGACTGGAACTGCTGGCCACTGACAGCTTCCACAGGCGAAGATCAGTGGCCCCATTGGAAAATACTGTTCTGTTTTTGTCTGGAAGAAAAGCTCTGTGGTCAGTAAGTGCTCTCGTGTTCCCAGGCCAACAGCAGTGGAAGAGAAGAGTCAATGGCAGAGGAGTCTCTGCTTTTATAGCAGTGCCCAAGTTGGACTTCAGGGGCCAATAGCAAGCACTGCATGACCCTGCATTTCTGATTCCATAGGCTGTATTATTGGAGACTTCTGTGTTTGCAGTGTGGGAGCAATAAAGAGCAAAGGCAAGAAATAAAGAGCCTCCGGGTGCTGACATAAAATTAAATCCTGACTTCTCTTTCAAGTTCAAGGTAGGAAAATCACAGCTGTACGTCTTTGTCAAAAGTGTGCCCAAGCACTAATATCATCAAGGACAGAAACTTTTACCATGTAATCTTACCACACACTGTACATCATCCAAAGCCTTTGTGGACTTGGATGTAAAAGAAACCACTAACCCTCTTTAAAACATGCCAGCAAGCAGGATTTGGCCCCATTTAAGTAACTTTAGATTACCGATGCCTGATCCACAGGGAGACCAAAACTCCCTTCAGGGCAATATCTGATTAGAGGAGAAACAGTTGTCGGCCTCTAGGAAACTGCAAATAATTTTTTGTTCAAAGCCACAGGGATTTTTGCAAGGCCTGCTGAGCCAATTTAAACAGGGAAAAATATCTGAGAAGCCTGCAATGATATTCTCTGCAGTTTTCTAAACCCCAAATCCTGCTCATCCCACTCAGTGAAGCAATCATACTGAAGTTAATGAAACCAGTCCCCACCTAGAAGCCAGGCTCGCTGCAGCTCTGCTGCTGCACAGAGAATTGCTCCATGGTCTCGGTTGAGTTGAGCCACATCAGGTTGTTTGCAGTTACATCCCTCTCCCTGCTCATACTGACAAGTTCAATTTTTTCAGTTTGTTTTCCTCTCCCCTTTTTTTTTCTTCCTTTCTTCAATGATGTGTTCCAACATTTTTTCCCTACTGCCATAGACAGAGGCAGGTGAACTGCAGAATAAACATAAAGATACCAGAGTGCTGCACCTGCCTGTAAAATGACATGAATTTAATCAAAACCATTTCTGGGCTCAGGGCTCAGGCACACGACTGGTCTTGTTGCTCTTCCCCTGGGCAACTGCTGGTGGTGCCTCTAGTGTAGGCTTGGACATATGTTTGACATCAGCAGCAAGCACTAAGCGGAGCTGTAGGGGGATTGTATTATTTGATTTCTGATTATGTAGAGCTTCCTTCCTTTTGCGCTCTCGTTGACCTCATGGATTACAGTAAAGCTGTGGCTAACCCGCGACGGATTCTGCTTATGCCTCACTTATGCCAAAGTAAATCAAGAGAAATCGTGGCAAAGTCAGTGGAACTACACGAGAGTAAGACTGGATACAAAGCTTATCAGCATTTTTAATGGCACTACTTTTTGATTAAGCAGTTACTCTTTTTACCTAGAACAATAGCAACAACAAAAATGTCAAGCCTGAAGGAGGAGAATATGTGTCCACTGACAGACAAATTACTCTTGCTGAAAATTCAAAGTAAGATTTTTTTTATATCAAGGAAATAAAACCAAATTAATTGTGGCTTTTATAACCACTTAAAGCATCCACCTGCAGGGAGGTATTTTTGCTGTATCCGCTAAGCGTGATACCTAAAAATACCCACAATACCTAGAAAGTGAGAGAAAACTCAGTCTTTTCTTCTGATCGTTTTATAATGGTTACATCTAATTCAAAGTGTATCAGACAAGAAAAGAGGAGTTCAAGGAAGCCAGAACCTGTAATCTAGTTAATTAAAAAGGGGATAGCTTGTGAAAGCTTTGCGTAAAATGAGAAAGTAATCTTATTCTGCTCAGGCTGGCTGCTCATTTGGTGGACGGGCAGAAGTTAACAAGTGGTCTTGCAATCCATTTAATTGGCCACAAAATCAGAGTCTGCGTCTTTTCCGTGGAGCCTCACTGCTTTAGGCCTCCTGTTCCCTGCCACAGAGACCGAGGGCGATGCTGCAGGACCTTTCTGCGTTCCCAGCAGAGGCTGGCGGCGCTCGGCGGGCGGGCGCTGCTCGGTGCGCTCCGCGCTCGCGCAGCTGCAGCGCTGCAGGGCTGCAGGGGTGCTGCAGGGGTGCTGCAGGGGTGCTGCTGCGTGCCCGTGACAGGCACGGCCGTGCCACAGCCACCCCTCCCGACAAAACACTCTCTGTAGGCGTTCTGTCAGCAGCCAGGGACGGCTGCTCCGCACAGGAGCCGCTGCCGCCCGTGAACAGCAGCATTGATCGGCTGGTGCCCGCTGCGCTCCAGGAACACAAAGGCACCAACAAGTAAATACGGGGAGCATTATGTATTTTCGTATAGAAAAGCTCCAAATCCAAATCATGTAGCTGATCCTGAGATGTGCAGGGAGGATTTAACCCCACCAGCTAAACATGGCATTTGCACAGGAAACCCTAAACTACAGAACAAAGTGCTTCGTGACTTGATCCTGAAATGAGGTCTAATGAGGTTCAGCATGGCAAATAGTAATGCATTGTAATATTGTAGTAATACCTTATTATTTTTCAATAATTAGTAAAAATGATTGGTACAATGATTTTGAAATAAAAGATAATCTAAACTCTGTTCACCCTTCTTCTTGGTATTCACAGGCTGGAGTTGATTTCTGCTCAGTAACAAGGTAAGGAAGAGTCACCTTCATTTGTCAGCATTCCACTGCAAGGTCTGTGCATGCCACACCTTTTCTACAGTTAAACCACTTGGAACTTCCAACCCAAGCAAACTTGAATGTTTGAGTACTTTCTTATCCAACTTTTTAAAATGACAGTAGAGGAAATGCAGAGAGTCTGTGACATGAATGTCATGTGCTTTCTTTTCACCTTGGGGAGAGGATAATTTAGCCTCCATCTTCAGAAGTATTTGTCAAGTAGCTACATTTTAATCCTAATTTATTTATGTCTAAATCCAGTGAAGGATTTAAGCATATGCTTATGCTAAACATATGAATTAGCTCATTACTTCCATCGTTAAGCATCATACAGGTACATCATCCAAGCTCCTGATGGATCCTTTTCACTTCCTTGTCTTCCAGAAAAAGTTTGATTTCTATTGTGTGTAACAGATTCACTTTATCTGAACCACCACCTATATGCTGACTATTGCAAAAATAGCACTAATTTGTCATAACCACTGCAAACTGGACAGGTCAAATGAGTTTACCTCAGTGCACATTTCTATCAGATGTTTTCAATGTAACCTGAAAAGAGTACAATGGAAAATCAGGTGTATCATCTACCAATTAAACGCAAACAAAACAGAGTTTGTTTTGTAACTCTTCTTTAAAACAACAGATGTTAGGTTAAATCTCATGTTCAGGCATTTATCACATCTGTTTTCTGTTCCCTTGGAAAATGTACTCACAATAGAGCTCAAATTAATTACAATGAGATTTGTCAGTTGAAACCTAAAAGGGAGTTCAGGGAATAAACATTTAATTCTAGAAGGAAATCACTGATGTTTAAAAGCTTTAAACTTGTTTTCAGTAGGTTCACATAGGCAAAGCTCCATTACAGACAGTGTTTGAGACCTGTTGTAACCTTCATGGGGTCTCCAAGGAGATGCGAGGCCAGAGGAGGAAGAGATGAAGAGGAGTCTAGAGGGCTGTGCAGCCTGAGGGTGCAGGCTACGGACCTGCAGCACAAGCTGGAGAAGCCATGATGCACCCACAGCCCTCCCTGGCAACAAGAAAAACTTCTGACCTTAAAAATGAGTAAATCTTCACTATTCTCTCGTAAAACTGGAGCCTGCCAATGCATAGGCACTGAGGACGCTCCAGGAAAGAACTTCCATAATCACCTTTTTTTTTTCCTTAATGGCTTTTATGAGAACACAGAAAGGTCTCCCTCACCTTCCAAGTCTGGAGAGACCTGCAGAATGCTATTGATAAAGACAGTTCTTTAACTCAAAAGGAGTAGTATTTGACTCAATTATCCTGCAGCCTAACAGTATGGAAAGATAAAAATATTGCTTTGGAAAAAAGGGTTTCATTGCAGCAAAATTATATACAAGCACCTAATAAGGTATAATCTAAGACTTGTCATTTCTATAGGTATCATTTTCTCTGTAGCAGCTCTGAGTTTAATTCCTGCAGCACTACTACATAGGTAAGACAGCCTCGATCAGGCCCTAAACCAGTTCTCTTGCCAACATCCCATGCCTCTTGTACTGTTAACACACATATTTTTGGCCAAACGACACCTCTTCCTTTGAGAGACTTCTCTACCCTCACACAGCCTCTCCCACTCCCTTTACACACTCCATGCATCACCCTTCCAGTTTCACCTCTGCTATCTTTCCAGGCATGTTACTCACACCAGTGTGTTCCAACAACACAACATTTGGTTCTTCCTGACTCCCTCAGTAAATGGCTCTTGTCTCTTGAAGTCACCACTGCTTTGTTCCACAGCCCGAGTGTGTGTGACTAGTCACTCCATCTTCCTGCCCCCAGGATCACTGTCTAGCTGTTTCAAGGAAGGCACATTTCCTCTGGAGAAAAAAAAAAAAGAAAGCTAACTNAGTGTGTTGCAACAACACAACATTTGGTTCTTCCTGACTCCCTCAGTAAATGGCTCTTGTCTCTTGAAGTCACCAGTGCTTTGTTCCACAGCCCGAGTGTGTGTGACTAACTTGTCACTCCATCTTCCTGCCCCCAGGATCACTGTCTAGCTGTTTCAAGGAAGGCACATTTCCTCTGGAAAAAAAAAAAAAAAGAAAGCTAACTAAGTTCAAGTACCTCTGGAATTTTAAAGTGAAGTACATCCACCTGTTATTGTTATGTAGCATGCCATGAAAACAATAAACTGCTCTTAGGAAAAGAATAAACATCACTCACTGTCTAAGCATGTGTCTGTTTATGGGATGAGCTTCAGGAACTGTTCTCCTCAAGGCTCCAGAGGCATGTGCCTGTTAATTCAGCAGCAGAGCAGTGCTCTCCTCACTGTGGCCCTGATGTTACACACAAATATCATCCCTTTAGAAAACAGTGAGAAGCTTAAAAATAAATAGCTATAAGTAGAAGCAAGCATTGTGGTTAGTTTTGAATTGGCTTTATTGACATTTCTGTCTGGGGTTCTGTTACTGCACAATTCAGAGGGCAGAACAACCAAATTCATTTCATTTAGCCCAAAACTGGTTTGAAGTTGTTTGAAGGACAAAAGCCCCTCCAAACACCATTTCCACACAGAACACAAGAGCAATCTTCACCTTTACTTTCAGCCCTTAATTCTGATATATTACAAAGTATTTCATTAATTTTACTTCAGTGAAGCAAAAGCAAATCAGATGTGGAAACCCAGTTCATCCTGCCTTAGAAGCTCTTGGTGCAGCGAGGCAGAAAAGTTCCTCAAGAAGCTTCAATGAAGCTAACTGAGGTATGAGGAGCAGATTTACTTTCTTTGGCCTCTCCATCTGAAGGGCAGGAGAGAGGGAACTGTTAGTGAATGGGAACAAATTTCCCAGTTTTCCTCCTCTCACAATAGGAATGTCACGTGCAGCAGAGCCTCCTGTGAGGCTCAACTGAGAGTTCCATGGGAAGATAGGAAAAGATTCTTACCATGAACAGCTCTCCTCAGCACGAGCAGCTACCTGAACTGTGCCCTGGAGACAACTCTAGCCCTGAGGAAACATATGCTTCTATTATAGAAACAGCCCTCTCCAGGGAAGCCCTATTGCTCAGGATGTTCAAAACTAGGCCAGACTTAAAAGTGGCAGCAGCACAACAGAAAATAGATGGCAGAGGTTCTTCCTTAGCCTCCAGCTTCTTGTGGGATTTCACTGTTGTTAACTGGAAAGTCGAGAGACTCATGGTGCTGCAAACTGGATGTGGCACTTTTTAACCATCATTTGCTCCACCGCCATCCCCTTCTTTTGTGTTTTGTTTTTGCTGATGAGCTTCACTTAGCTTCGAAACAGTGAGTCACGCTTCCAGCCCTGCTGATGTACTTACTCCCCCAAAGAAAAGGCTCCAGGAAAAATCACTTCTGTTTTGGGAGGCAATAAAAGATCTCTTTCCTCCTCAGGTGTGTTGCAGAAACATGAGAAGAACTTAAAAGAAAAAAGAAAACCCTGTCGTTTAAATATCTGGGGAAAAAAACAGACAAAGCTGAATTCCCAGGATTTTGTACTATATAATCACCCCCACATACACTGCTTTATACACTTCTGCTGGTTATTTGAATGAATGGTTTAGAAATACTCTTTTCAAAAGGAACACATCAACGTAAAAGCTGTACCAGCAGACTTTAACTTACATTCATGAAGACATCCACTGAAAAAGCAGAGAAAAAACATGGCTTTTTCCAGCATGTTTAACCTGAGAAGGTGGACAGCAGTTTCAGAACAGTTCAAAAAGACCTCTCCTATTAAGCATTTAAGCGCGTGAATAATCTTACTGACTCTCCCAGCAAAGTAACTTACTCAAGTCTTCGCAAGACCAGAGCCTTGCTTGCTCCTGGCTGTGCTTCCAAACAGAAGCTAAACTACTTTTGAAACAAGACCATGGAAACCCAAAGGTGCAGAAATCCTTACTTAGTCACCTGATGGTCCACCATTATCCACCCTAAGCAGTCAGATGTTTTCAGAGAGTAAGGATCACATCTTTATTTAGCTCTGTAAGCCACCCACTGTATCTTGTGTGTATCTCATCAGACACACCTCCTTGAACAGCCTCACACACATTGCACACATACATCCCTCTTGGCTTGCTCTGGCAGCCTCAGAAACCCAGGGGGTTCTTCCAACACACAGTGCTGGTCTGTGGGGCTCAACCCTACGCACTTTGGGTGAAGAAACATCTTCTTTTCTGCTCAGTAGTCATGCACTGTAGTCAAACATTTATTTTATCACTAAACCATGACCTCCTGGACATATCAGTGTGCTCACACCTGACCAGCCCGCTCAGTAGCACAAAGGACAGGGCTCCATCACCCTAATGTAACAAGCCTAACTCTAAATCCTTTATTAGTTACACCTGGGACTATGTACTGAAGTACACAAGCCTTAAGGAATGGGTGAAGAAGGTTTTAGAAATCCTGATTTCC
>VZTG01008464.1:117832-177693 GCA_013397845.1 Melanocharis versteri
AGCATCTCCCCGCCCGGCGCGCTGCCGTCCCGGCGCTGCCTCCCTCGCCGGGGTTTGTCCCTGACTGCCCTCGCCCTCCCACCCGGCTCCGGGCGCCCTGACTTTGAACTTGACATACAGAGTCAGCCTGTGGTGAAGTTTCTGCCGCTGTCGTTTTGGCCATGTGAGTAGCAGAGCGGTACCCAGACGGCCGGGTCCCCACCATCGCGTGCCGGGCCGGCAGTGAGCGCAAGTGTAGCTGCCGAGTTTTTCTGCTGCAGATCCCCACCCGACTCCGTGGGGCAGGGCTGGCGTTAGGAAGCGACATGCCACCGCTACGGAGCTTGACTGGGGAAGGAGCACGCTGTCAGAAGCTTAGCAGACAGTTGTCATACTCGTGAGCCTGTCCCTGCGGCTGGTGGAGCAGGACAGTGGGTAGAAAATCCAGTCTTGAGGTCAGTGCGCTGCAAAGGCAATGGCAATGCTGCCACTGAGACCCCTGAATGCAGGTACAGGGCTCGGAAGAAAGTCCCAGCTGGCAGACACCAGTCTCCAGAGCGTATAACCCTGAGCAAAATTTCCTACTTAAAAAGGGGACAAAGACTTAGAGATGTTTGGAACAAGAAAAGCTAGAGACAGCCCAAATAAGGAAGGAAGGGACGTCCCAAGCCTGGATGTGAACACCTGTGAGGCACCACTGCCAGCACACAGCTCCAAACGTGCTGATACCACAGGAGCATCACCTCGGCAGTACTGTCTCAGTCGAGACAGGGACTGAGCCGGTGCTTCCTCCTGGAGGGGGCTGCCTGGGGCTGCCGGTGAGATGCCTCGGCACGCAGGACCGAGGGGAGCTGCTGTAGTTACAGCGGGCAGAGCTGCCATCCCAGCACAGCTTGGGTGGGCACGCAGCATGGCTTGCTCACTGGCTTAACACCTCCAGCCTGAGAGTGACTTAGAGTGATCCCAAGGACAGGCAGAATGAGCCGGGGAAAAGTTCTGATGCACCAAGGTGAATTGGTATTTCAAGGGTGCGATACAAGAGAGTTTGGTTGTGTCTGTGTAGAGCTACACATTTTAAGTGCCATGTGGAATGGCAAGCAGCAATGATAGGTAATAGTCTACAGTTTCTAAACATTTGTTTCCCTTAATTCTTTCTTCAAGCAAGTATTTCATAGAAAAATTTTTAATCAGACATGAAGAGAAGCCTGCCTCTGAGCAGCATGCGTGCAATTACCACTCTCCGTATGAATTGATGTGCTTTGTGCTGTTTTGGTTTGGGGTTTTTTTTCCCCTTTCTGGCTTACAATTAAAATTTGAAGATTGGCTAATAGTTCACAGAACTGGGAAGTTAAGTCCTGTAGTTACCCACAGAGGACACAGAGCACAGGCAAGTGTCTGTGCTCCAAAACATTGAGGAGTCTCAGCCCTGACCTGAAGAGACCCAGCCAGCAGGGATAGGAGGTCGTTTCCTCTTCATTAATTCCTATGGGGCTGCTTAGATGTCCATAGTAATGACAGGCTCTGATTTCAACACCAGTCCCCTCGGAACTGAGCAAGACCCTCTCAGGATTATCAGGTGAAGAAGTTGTCATGAAGCAGTGTGTGGCTAAGCTTGCCTGTGTATGTCTCTGAAACGGGGGAAAGTCTTGCATGCACAGACAAGAAAAATCATTTAATGAACGTTCTGCACATACTTGCACCAGCTCCCTAAGGATAGTGCATTGTAATTACAGACCTAACGTTGTCATTCTAAGAACATGGTTAAAATCAGACACGGTCCAAATTAGCAGTGGTCTCATGCATTTCTCAAGGGACCAGACATCAGTTGATGAGAGCAGTGGCACCAGTGCCAATGCTTAACAGAACTAGCCAAAGCGTGGGGTGGTGCAGCACTGCTGAGTTCAGTGGGCTTCCATCAGGTGTGGATGTGTCCAGAGCACATTGTCTGAGGATAGCACTGGCACTGACACCTGGACTCACTGCACATGCACAGTGTGCTGAGTAAATGCACAGCGTGCTGAGTGCATGAGAAATTCATGAGACTGCACAGAGATGAGAACAAGCTGGATATGCGTAGGGGAAGACTCACAGCCAAGCTTCATTGAGGATGGGGTACAGGGCAAGAGCAGTGTTAAAAAGAGCTTTTCATGTTTTAATTTGAAGCTGCTCTTCAGTTTTTTAACATTAGAAATTTGTGAAGGTAGCAGACTTTATTGGCTGTTACAAAGAGTCCTGAACTACATGGGATCTTAATTAGCTGTGGCTGGTGCCAAGAATTTAAGAGAAACCCTGTCTAGGATCTGTCCTCAAATACAGCACTAGTGTTTTGCTAAAATGGAGTTAACTCCTTGCCACAAATCTTAGAGAAAGACTGATGAGAAGAGAAGCCAGTTAACTGTTTCTACCTCTCCTGCTGTACTGTCTGGAGGAAATTTCACTAACTCAACAACTCCACATTGAGGCCAAGCGATGCCAGGCCTGACTGTGTGTGCAGTAGAAGCATCCTCCCCGTCCAGCTCCTGTATAACCCAGACACCTCAGCAAACCCTGTTCTCAGCAGTGGCTCCTTCTCCCTCTCCGTTCAACCAGGCACCAGAAAGTCTGCAAAAAGCAGAGAGGAGAGAGAGCAAAGGGAACTCCCTTCAGCCCTGCTCTGACAGAGGCAAGGGCCAGGCTGCACCCTACAAAGAGAGGCACCCACAGAGCCCCCCCTGCACACTGACCCTGCACGGCTGGTACTGCACCTGAGGTGGCAGCAGCTCTGCCAGGGGTCACCGTGCCTTTGTGCAGCTGGGCCAGGAGGCTGCTTCTTTTCCCTCTAAGCAGAGGCTGATGAGACAGAGACAGTTTTTGGAAACTTGTTTTGAGTGCAGGCGTGCAAAGGTGTCCCACAAGTACACGGTCCTGCTGTGAGGAGTGGGGTGTCTCAGGATCAGGCTGCAGGGAACAAGGAGAAAGTTCCAGTGCAAGGGTGGGAGCAGCACGAGGCAGAGGCACTGGAAGTGGGGTCCTCTCCCATTTAGAAGGGAAGGTTTCTCATTTATAGGGCTGTTCTGCAGCCTCTGCTCTGCTAACCCTGCACTTCCCTTGTCTGTCAGAGAGAACCTCTGAAGCACCTGCAGTTAGCTGGGAGGCAAGAGAAGGGCTGAAAAAAGTCTGAATGAAAGTGTTGCTTGCTTTAGTGAGAGAAAATGCTAGAGAAGGGATGGTGTTGGATGTGGGGGAGGGAATAAATTGCTCTGATTCAGTCCAAGAGGGGGCTGGTAAAGGTGAGAAAGCAAAGAGCAACAGGTATCACTCTCAGTCTGGCCCTTTGTCAGTGAGAGCTGCACAAAGCAGCTGCACCAAAGAGCTCCTTCTGTGGTGGGGCCACTGAACACAACCAGGAAGGTCAAGCACAGAAGCAACACTGCTTGCTGCAGACACCTGGCTTTGACCTTGACTCCTGCTTCGTTAGAAGGAGCAGCAGCAATGGAGTTGCCTTGCATGCAGTCACTTTTTCCATCAGGAATAGAGCGTATTGCTGCTGAAAGGACAGAGCATCAGCATTTCCTAGATCAGGGTCTGGCCTCATCCAGCTTCCCAGGACTCATCTCCTCCTGACAGTGTGAGAGGCAGAGTGAAATCTGGCTTTCTTAGCCAGTCCCAGTGGGATTGCTGGTTCCATTTTGCTCCCCAATCAGTTGCCTACCTGGCATGCACTTTGGCTTTGGGGATCGTTGCATCCCGGTGACACAAAGCACAGCAGCTTTACAGCACCTCCAGGAGGCAACAGACTCACAGCAATACCCCAGGGAAGTGCCACTGCAAACTTCAGGAGCCTGGTCCACAACTGTTTCTTTTATTTGTGCTTTAGGCTTTTGCATTAAACCGGTCTCACTGATCTGAATGTAGATTCAGGACTTCACAAGCTTGGGAAAGCAGCCTGGACATGCTTGGATGCTCCCAGCTGGAAGGTGTGAACAGGTAGTGTTCATGTCAGACCTGCTGCTGAACAAGGTGACGTGGAGATGGGGACAACCCGGGTCATTCAAAGCCCAGCCAAGCACAGAGTGCGTTCACAGGGCTCCATGTGCAGGGAGGGAAGCTGCAGTCCCGACCTGGAGGAACGTGTCAGCTCAGCAGGGGTGCCTAACTGGTGTAACACTCTGTGAAGAGAGAGATTCACATTATGGACCGTGCCCTAACAGATGACAGATTGGCTGTCCTTGCACAGCAAGGCAGATGCTTCCTGGGGCGTTGGATTGACACGTGGGTGCACTGTGCCTGTGCAAACTGCGGTAGAACCACGGGCAAGTCGAAAGGATGGAGACCTGATCCTTCTGGAGCCTTCTCCCTGTGTAAGGCTCGGAATAAGGAGGCTGTCTGGGAGATGTGTGTGCCTGGGTCATCATCCTGGCAAGGCAGGCACTGCTGGTGGGCTGAGCACCCCTGACCCAAGAGACCACGAGCATGCAGCAGCTCAGCTGCGCTCCCTGCACTCAGCTGTGTGGGGGAGCGAGAGCTGGAGAGTATTGCCATCCGTGTGCCCACAGCTGTGACCCCGTTGGTACCACGAGCAGCAAGGGGGACAGCTAGCAGTGTTTGTTGGTGACTCACGTGCCGTGCAGTAGCGGTAAATACCAAAGCAGGCAGAGGTAGGTGTACACAGAGCACACAGCACTGTAGAAGTGTCTGACTTGTCTTGGCTTCCTGCCATCTACTGCCTAGTCTATTCTTCTGCAATCACAGTACAGGCTTCTGATTAAAGAGACCATTTCCAACACCTGAATAAATAGCCTTTCTCATAGCAGCATACCTGAAAAATAGACATGTTACAGGAAGATCCGAAAATATGAGTGGGAGAGTTGTTACAATGTAGAGTTATGACCTTGAAGAAACAGCACTCCTGCTGCCTCTCGTTAGCGAATAAGAAGCAAACCCTCCTGAGACCTGATTCAACCACCCTTTTTACTCAAAGACCATATATTCTCCGACTTAAAATCTGAATTGGACGCAAGGCCAGTACATTGCATCCTACTAGAAAAGGGACAGATAGATTGCCAGAACTTTAGCTTGGCTATTGGAGCAACTGAAGGGCACTACAGCTCATTTACAGTAGCAGTACTGGACAGAGGGGAGCAAAACTGCTGCTAACATGCTTAAAATGAGTCATTTCCTATTGTAAAATGAATGCTTATTCTTTAAGGAGAGAAGAACCATTATGAAAAATAATAGATTCATTCTGTTCCTGCACAGAACTGGTGACAGCAAGGTGTGCAGATGGGAGTGATTTGGTTTGGTCAGTACATCTGGAGCCTGTAGTCACTAAAATCTTGCAGCCTGGAAAGATAGCATGTGGCTGAATCCATGCTAATGTATGGATTGTGGAGAAGTTGATTGTACATTTCTGGACGCCACTGGACAGAGTGCAGTTGCTAACTTTGGATTTCTTCTGCCACGTCAGTAGGAAACAACACTGTCAGGGCTGTAATGATAATGAGGTGCCATATTTGGGAGGCTCAGCAGACTATGAAGTGCACAACCTTGCATGGCAGGCTGCTAAAATGGATTGGAAAGGAAAAACTCCAAAGCACATTTTTCCTTGAAATGACAACGACACAAAAGAGAGAGCACAGCCAGTTTTCACGGTAGGTGGGTAATGCAGAGCCCCCAGTTGTTAAGAAGTCAAAACATTCAGAAGCACTAGGCAGTCTAATATCCTGCTGTTCTTCATCCACCGCCTTACTTAGTTCTCTCCTCCTCATCCTCTTTCTGCTCCCTTCCATAAAATGGGGGTGAATCAGCAGAAAGAAGCCAGCAGAAGCCCTTTATCCACACACATCACAGTTCGGGGTAGGCAAACAAACAGCACGGAGATGTCCTGATGGGGTGTGTGCTCTGCTTTCACACACCAGGGGCAAAGCAATCCCTGTCCACAGAGGCTTCCACCTTCTGTTGCAGGTGGTCTTTTTGAGCCTATAGTCTCTTTTCCCATTAGCTTTGAGACACCAGAAAAGGAAACAAAGCCAAAATTAACTCCTTGAGTACAAGAGGCCTTACACACAAATCAGTTTTCATTTTGCAGAATATGGATATGTACTTACAGATCCTAAAACCCGATGTCTGGAGTGCCCTTGGTGCTGTTCTTGGGGTGACTTCATGGGAGAAGATGGCATTGGGTTGCCCCTCAGGACCCCAGTGTGGTTGTGCAGAGAGAATGAAGTGCAGGCAGCCAAGCAGGACCAGGATTAGTCATACAGAAGATGACCAAAAAGACTTTTATACCTTTATCAATGAAAGAAAAGAGAAGCTTGCCTACCGTAACACTGGAATTCTTCCCTTCTACCACCTGAAACAGAGTCCCTGTGATGTACAGTCATTAAACCTCTCCATCTATTCAATCAGATGGAGTATTGCCTGCACGGACAGGTGCTCTGAGGTTGCTTTTGGTCTCAAGACAAATCATCTGTCAGTCAGTTACATCAGACTAGGATATTTCTCACAGATTTGTTCACTCCAAGTGTGTTTTCTTCAATGTCCTGACTAGCACACCGAAGAGTGATATATCTAGTGGGGATGCAGTATATTCTCCATGGGGGAATAAAGCCAAACTGCAATGGCTTTACAAAGTCTGTAATTTCCTGCATACTGTGTAAAATTGGCATAGTCTCTGAGAAAGCTTGGCCATGGGATTTGCAAGCATGAGCTCCTATTGCATTACCTAATGCTTTAGGAAGACATAAAGACTGGTTTATTTTAGCAAAACCACAATCAAAGGTAAAATCTTCTTAATTATTCATGTTCAGTAAAGAATTCATGGCAGTGCCCTTATGAAATCACATCCTCTCTCCATCCCAGTCATCCCATGAAACACCTTTGGCACCTGCCTCAGTACTTTGGCATTTGGTATCAAAAGGGTGGAATGGTTTTGTCACCCTGGAGCTTGAGTTACTCAGCTTGAGACCTCTTGCACTGCACTGACAGGCCACATTTAGAAGCCACAGACACCTGCCAAATGCGACACCCAAATTGCCTTGAAAATCCCTGTCTGTCCAGATATGTTACATGAATAACCAAATTCCTTGTAGGATTTCTGCATCATTTTGCAGATCACTTTTTCTATTCCCAGCACCAGTTTCCACTGGAAAGCTGTACTGCTCTGGTAGCAAGATGTGAGGCTAGACTTTGAGGTGTGCATTTTAGACATTTTTATCCTTATGTGGGTGCCTCTGAGCAAGGCTTTGGAGTGGTAGGAGGAATGTCTGAGATTCATTAAAGACTTTCTGCGCTGTAGGCCCATCTCAGGAAAGGTGGGCAAGGAAGGTGAAGATGGCAAGAGGAGAACCAGATCCCTGTCACATTTACACACGTGTGGTCCCAGTGAGCACAAACCAGACCTCCCCACATCCTAGCCCAGTGTTCCTACTGGCCCTTCTCATACTGCAGAAATAGCCCTATTTTATACAGACTACTCCAGAAAAACTCCAGTGGTCTAGGAAAGCCAAAAGCAGCACAGTGCAATTACACCTTTCTGCCAGACAAGCTGCTGCAGTCCAGCCTCGGTGGCTGGCAAGGCTCAAAGGGAGTATCAGCCACTGGCATCTCCATGCCATTACTGTGTCTGTGCCCTCCAACAGTGAGGAAGTGCTTGTGCTGGATTAAAATCCTTCTCTGGCCTCTGTGACACACTGATGGCTAATGCCAGCTGGAGAGCAGAGTACCTCATTCACTGCATCCTTCCCCAGAGCCATCTCAGCTAATAAATGCTGTCAGTGAGAAAAATGGCCCCAGAGGCCAGATTTCATTGTCAGAATCTGGCCTCTGGCACTGACTCTCTCATTCACTTGTGACTTGTAAGCGCAAGGCCGTGCTGTGTTTTCCCTGGCAGTAACTAAGCCAGGCTCCTGCACATAGGAGGGAGTTTGGGTTGTCCTGGACAGGAGCTTGGGCATCCTCTGCCTCCAGGTCCTCTTTCACCCTCAGAGCTGGCATGGTCTGTCCCTGCACATGGGATTTCTAAGCACAAGCCACACGAGGGCCTTCCTACAAGATGTGAAACCTCCTCCAGTAGCAATCCTGCATCCGTGCCTGCTACAGCTTTTATGATGTTTGGTTGTTTTTTGTTTTTTTTTTTTGCATATATCCCTCTCCATTCCCTGGGAGATGATGCAGCCACCAGCAGAAGGGGCTGACAGCTCTTCCCTCGTGGGGGTGCCTTGCTGTGTGCTGTTTGTGTACTGTGTGCAGCACTCAGACAACTAAACAACAAATAAATCCATTTATTTTCAAAAATCAATCCTCACAGGAACTCCCCGGGAAGACAAAACTTGTATTGCACTAATTATATTCCATAAAGTATCTCTTTATGCTTCACAACAGTTTAAGGAAGGAACTCAGGATATGATAATAAAGGAGAGGAACAAACTGGAGCACCGTTCAGTCTGTCCCCATCTGCTCTAGTGCTGAGTGTGATCCATATTGGCTGTAAGAGGAAAATGTGGACCTACCCTATCTTCTTTAAGGGCAAACAGCATCCAGAGGTCATTTAAAAAGATCACATAACCAGCTATAGCAAACATCAGTAATAAATATGTATTTACATTGCCACAGCATTTTTGGTTGTGGTTTTTTGTTTGTTTGTTTGTTTGTTTTTTGTTAATAACTTCTGTTATATAGCACCTATGTCAGAAATCACCCCTTGCCATCAGCTTCTCCAGAGAGCTCCCACACAAAATAAGGGCTGAATGCCATCGTCATCTCCAGTCTGGTGACTGTTGGTGAGCAGCTGTGTTAGGAGCCGTGGTCAGATCTGCCTGCTGGACACGGTACCTGTTTACATTTGAATATTGCCTCCTAGCTTAGGGGAAATCAGCTATTCCCATCAAGCCAGAACATCCCTTTTTCTCACCACTTATTTTTAGTGTATTGTACTTACATTCTCAAAGTTTCTAAATCTGAGAAGGAGGTGTTACTAGCATTTTTTCTGAGGCAACTTTAAATTTCCCATTTGTAAGCTATCTCTCTGTGCCAGTCAGGTGACTACTGCTAAGCCTGCAGAGAAGTTTCACGCATTACACAATAATTTGTGGGGATCCTAGCAACAACTCTGTTGGGTAAAAGGTGTCCATTATATTCCGTGACCTAATGTTTATCACGCTCAGTGAGCGACACTCGTGGCACCTTCATTTAGGTAGTTTATAAAGCTGAACTGCTGAACTGCAGGACCAGCCTTGCTCCCAACGCAGGGAGTTACTGCTTGTGTTGTAAAGGCCATTTGACTGCACTGGCTGCTGTGTATGTGCAAAGTGCTCTCAATTAAAATAAAAAAAAAAACAAAAACACGAATAAAGCCCAGAACTGTGCCTATTTCTTCTTTAGACAGATGCAATCGCTCCTGCTTAAGCTCACATGCAGTGAAAATCGTCAGTGAAAGGAGCTCTTCAAATCCCCTGCAAAGGCCAGTGGTAGACACTATTTGAGAGATGACTGTAATCCATGAAATGAGTGGCTGGGGGCAAAACTGTGCCCTTGGGGCACAGGCACTGCTTTGAGGCACAGAAGACTGCCCAGGCTCTGCAGCCAAGGCAGCGTGGCTTTAGTATGGGAAGTAAACCCAAATCCACATGGGAACCAAAGTTACTCCTGAATGAAGATCCCTCTCAGACACAGAGATCCCCCAATGGCATGAACTGTGGTGCTGCAGTTTGTACTCAGAGGCTGGTAAAGCCAGAAGAGATGTCAAAGGAGGGATGTAAGTGTCCTGAGATGAAGCCTGGCTGAGTTAGGAGGTTGCCATGTTTTGAGCAGCCTGGAACAAAAGTGTCTGGGTATCAGAGACCTTTGGATGCTGTGTCTCAAATGTCTCATGTCCTCATGCCTGGAGGGAAAGAACTGAGACTGCCATTTTGTACAGTTGCTTCTAATCATATGCCAGCAGCACCTCAAGC
This sequence comes from Melanocharis versteri, assembly GCA_013397845.1. Classification (NCBI taxonomy): domain Eukaryota; kingdom Metazoa; phylum Chordata; class Aves; order Passeriformes; family Melanocharitidae; genus Melanocharis; species Melanocharis versteri. The sequence continues at coordinate 127,741 of VZTG01008464.1, forward strand.
CTTCAGCCAGCTAGTCCCCAATCAAGCCCTGGTTCTCAAACAGATATTTATAAATTCAGAATACTGCACTGCAGCAAGCGACGCTGGCATAAATTCCCATCTGTCATCCCCTAATCATCTCCCAGCACAGTGATCAATCTCTTTCAAATTCAAATTATCTTAACCACTTAGTATCTAGAAAACACACTGCAAGAAATGGATAGTGTACCATCCAGGGCAGTTTAGGGGTGCTGACCTATCCAGCAGCTGTAGCTCCACCTGTGTTACAGCAGAGACAGATATTTTTATATCTCCATCATCATCGTCATCTCTGCCATAGTTCTCATCACAGACTACCATGCTAGTGCAAGAATTAGTGTCAGCAAGGTTAAAATATGGTCACAAATACTCTTCTATCACCTTTCACCCATAGTGGGTAATTTTTGCCCACAGGAGAGCAGGACACTGAGGAGGCACTCAGGAGTTATTGAGGCACTGGCACAAGGACACAGTCAGTCACACAGACTGGTGTGCTCACCCATTTCCCATTTTTCTGAGCTTTAGATACTGTTAGAGGACACACCAAGGACCAGCTTAACATTGGCTAGGAAATGGATGAAGGACTGAGGCATCCATAGCTCACCTACACTTCCCCTGTACAGTGTGCAGAAGGAAAAATACTCACAGACCCTGTGCTAAGACATTGGCATACTGGCAACTTTCTGCCGCACCCCAGTATGTATCTGTTTTCACAAAGTAAATGGTGTTACTATATTTCATATCATCCAGCAAGAAAAAAGCTCGAATGTGATCCCAGAGAAAGCATTTCCAATACAAGATACAGTAACCCTTGCAGAAAAAATTGGGTAGAGCCCGAGTGTACTTTGTCAGATCAATTTTCTAATCTGGCTCACCAAGCAAGGCTCGCTGGCCTTAGATAAGTAACTTGCATTTCAGCACGTGCTGTCACTGCTGTGGCTGGGAACCCTGAGAGAGGCAGGGGCAAAGGGTACAAAGGACTGCTCATAAACCTGCTCCTGTAGCAGAACAGAGTGGGGTTAGGACCAAGCAGCAGGACCCCTGCAATAGATGGAAAGTGTGAGGAGCAGGGCTGCTGTACCTGAACACAGCATGGCTCCAGCATCCCTGCAGGAGCTGCTCTGACAGTCAGGCCAGAGTTACCAGCAGGGACCAGTGCCTTCAGACATCCCCCTTGCTGCACACTGGCTCCAGCTGCTGCCACTGGAGTGAGTCAAATCCAGAGGATTTAAAGAGAAGATGCATCCCAGGGGTCACATCCAGTGTCTGTGGAGCTGAGCCAGTCAGCCTGGCTGGCCAAAAGCAGCAGTGGCTGCAAAGCCATGATAAACACTCCAGCTCGAGGATTTCCTTGACAGTGCATCACTCACTGCACCTCCAGGGCTCATCAGCAGGCACAGCAGAGGCATTTCTAAGCAAGTAAGTGAAAAATGACACAGCAGTTCTGGCTGTATCACCTCTTGTCTCCCACGTCTGCGCTGAGCTGAAATCAATGCAGTTGCATTCACGTTAATGGAGGATGGAATTGGGAAAATTCCCCTGAAGGCAATTTGAGACAGTACCACTGGAAAGATCGTGCTTCTTTTTTTTTTTTTTTTAATATAGGGAAAGAGTCAGTTGATTGTCATGTTTGGTTTCGGTTTTTTTTCCAAGATACAAAATTAATACATTCCGTTAACCCGAAAATAGGTGAGGGCTGTTAGTCAAGATCATTAACTCTGCTGCAGTTCATTTCCCTGGTGGCAGAAATCTGCTCCCAGACAGCAGGCTCTGAAGGCATTCATGAAGGAGGAAGTTTTTTCAGTGCCAAGTAAAACAGTTTTTAAAAACCCAAGCATTTTCAGTTGTAGTACATGTGTCCCAAGCTGTCATTACCTTTATGTTAGCAGCTTCCTTTTTCTCTGGTTTAAAGGAATCTTTAAAATTATTGTTGATTTGTTTCGGGAAATCCATCAAAGCTGGCAGAAATGTTTGAAGCACTGAATGCACAGGAGAGGTGATTTACAGAACACTTAAGAAAGTATCAACTACAAACATTTGGCCATCACTTGTAGAATAAACCAGATCTCTGATTTTTAAGCACTTCTTCAGGTATTCTAGCCAAGTGATACGAGCTTCTGATGGGAACAATCTTGTCTGTCTCATTCTAGCCAAACTGATAGTAGGAATAATAGGATTTTATTTTTTTTCAATTCAAGACTACACAGTAAGTTCTAGTAAACAAGAGGAAGTAGTTAAAATTTGGCTACACCTTAGTACTCCAGCAAATCTCTCAAGTACTCCAAGGGCTGTTTATATTCACTACCCTTCTCATTTATCCCTTGTTATATGAAAAAGTGAAAAAAGCAAGGTGGGAAATAAGAGCAAGTGTGTGTGTGAGCTTTTTTTCTCCTGCTCCCCCTCCCTTTGCGTGCACAGACAGGAGTCCCAGCACCCCCTGCTCAGGGGGTGGATTCCACAGCTGAGAGCAGGGCCACATGCTCCTGTCACTGCAACAGCTTCTCTGAGGGACCCGACTGGGGTGTTTTCCTTTAGGTTTCTTGAATTTTAATAAGGTGGTCACGTTGCCAGGTGCTTGAATAACTCCAAGCAAGCGCTCAGAAAAGCTAATGTTACATCTTAATAGCCTAACTCTGTGTTTCTTTCTCCACAGCAAACATCTTGACAGTCATCATCCTCTCCCAGCTTGTAGCTCGCAGGCAGAAGTCCTCCTATAATTACCTTCTAGCTCTAGCTGCTGCTGACATCCTGGTTCTCTTCTTCATCGTCTTTGTTGACTTCCTCATGGAAGACTTCATCTTAAACAAACAGATGCCTCAGGTACTGGACAAAATAATTGAGGTCTTGGAATTTTCTTCCATCCACACGTCGATTTGGATTACGGTGCCGCTGACCATCGACAGGTACATCGCTGTGTGCCACCCCCTCAAGTACCACACGGTCTCCTACCCTGCTCGTACTCGCAAAGTCATTGTGAGTGTCTACATCACCTGCTTTTTGACCAGCATCCCCTACTACTGGTGGCCCAACATTTGGATTGAAGACTACATCAGCACGTCCATGCACCACGTCCTCATCTGGGTGCACTGCTTCACTGTGTACTTAGTGCCCTGCTCCATCTTCTTCATCCTCAATTCCATCATTGTGTACAAGCTGCGGCGAAAGAGCAATTTCCGCCTGCGAGGCTACTCCACAGGGAAAACAACAGCCATTTTGTTTACTATAACTTCTATTTTTGCCATACTGTGGGCGCCAAGAATAATCATGATATTGTATCACCTCTACGTGTCGCCTATAAACAACAGCTGGGTGGTCCATATTGTGTCGGACATCGCCAATATGCTGGCACTGCTGAACACTGCAATTAATTTCTTCCTCTACTGTTTTATTAGCAAAAGATTTCGCGCAATGGCAGCTGCCACCTTGAAAGCCTTCTTTAAGTGTCAGAAGCAACCTGTGCAATTCTATACAAACCATAACTTTTCCATAACAAGCAGCCCGTGGATTTCCCCAGCCAACTCTCACTGCATCAAAATGCTTGTTTACCAGTACGATAAGAATGGAAAGCCTATAAAAATATCACCATGAAAAAGCCAATAGTTGGAGTTTCTGGGTGCAAGTTCTTTTCAAGTGGTTACATCTTCAGGATGTAATTTTCTGAAATGGCTGTTTTGAAGAGAGGTCATTTGATTTCATTTCCCTGGGTGGCCAGGGGCAGATCAGACTGTCGGGAGGAAACAGGAGCACTTGATTTTAGGAGCAAAAGTGAGAAGGCAAACACCTCCATCTCTTATACAGCATTTTGAATATGCTTCAGAGTTCAAGTCTTAGTGTTCAGTCACACTCAAACGTTTTGCATCCCAACACCAGTGCAATCCAAAGTCATCAGAGGGGCGAAGCCACAGCAGTGTTTAATTACAACCTTTTAAAACACAGCAAAACCTTACTTGCTATCGACAAAGTAAATGGATGCTTTTGTGCACTGTGGAAGGTGCCATTTCTGGAGTGTGCACTTGCCAAAAAATATGTGTCAATTTTGGCATGAAATGCCACCAACACACAGTTGTGCTGTCAAGACCTCCTTGCAGGAGGCAGCCTGTGAGACACAAATGGTGACAAGCCTGTTCTTGGCTCATTTGAACAAGGCTTTAGGACCGATACAGTACCTGTTGCAGCCCTGCAAGCTGCCAATATTTGCATGTTTTAAGTTGTTATTTAAGAATGTGACTGAGACAGGGGAGCTCAAGGGAGGGAGGGATGTTTCCAGAGCCAAGAACAAAAGCAGCATCTTTCTCCAGCTATTTCAGTCATGGTGTTTAAGGACTTCCGAGGATGAAACCAAGTCCTGCCTGATGCAGAGCTCTCACCCAAGCTGCTCCTGTGAGCAGAGCGATCAGAGCCTTCAAGTTCCTTCTTAATCATTACAGATTCTCAGTTATCCCCCATGTTCAGGCCTTTAGGGATTAACACACAGAAACCTCAACTAAAGATTTTCTTCTGATGGATGATGCCACCCTATTGCAGATTTGCCATTTTAATTGTTAAAAAAAATTGTGAAAGAAATTCATTAAATACCCAACAGCAGTAAAAACATTAAAGCCTTAGTTTAAGCTGATCCAAGTATTTCACTTCTTTAAAGGAGGTTAGCTTCTCTTCCTTAACACTCAAAAACCAGCATCCCATCGATGCTGAGTGTAGAAAAGAAGAGATTTACAGGAAGGCTGAAAATGCATTTCTTTTAATTTCTTTCCCTTTCAGATCTTGCCATGTGGTTTCTTGGAGCCACAAGCACAACCTCTTTACTCTACATTGGGCACCTCCTGGAGCCTCGCTGGCATGAGGGCAGCGTACGTGTGTGGTGAACACGAGGCCAGCGTGGCCAGTGCACGCAGCAGCTCCTCAGGAGCTGCAGGTCAGTGCTAGCTCGGTGCTATCGCTGTGTTTGTGCCTGTGCCCATCTCCAATGCCTGCAGGGAGCTCGTGGTGCATCAGGAACTAACATAGAGAGGTCCTCTGAGGAGGGATCCACTCAGTCCCGCTGTGGTGGGATCAGAGGGCTGAAAGCATCTCTCTAAAACACAGGGATGGCTCAGCTTTGGTGTGAATCCCCTAAGAACTGCCAAGTCGGCAGAAGGACAAGAGCCTGGCTCCCTTCTGCCGCAAAGGTCGTGTTTGCACAACGCCTGGTACCCGCATCCTGCGGGAGCCAAGCCCACCAAACCCGAGCCCGTCTTCCCCAGAGGGGAATGGCAACAGAAGGCACGGGCCATGAAAACCAGGCCCCCAGGCAAAGGCGTGGAGGGCTGTTCTCAGGAGAGATCCAGGCTGGCTCTGGAGCAGAGAGGGGACACCCAGGGCCCCAGGACCACCCGCTGCCCAGGGCTCTCCCGCTGGCAGAACTGCTCAGCAATTCTCTGTGAGGTGCTGAGGCACCCCAGGGACCACACAGGCCACAGCAGGGAGGGGGCACATCTGGGGAAATGGGCTGAGAGCAAAAGCTGGCCCTTTCCACCCTCACCCACCAAAGGGATGCTATCTGTTTAAATGCCCCCAAAGAGAAATGAGGAGCTTCTCAGTCTGTTGGCTGTTCATCCTTGTGATCTCAAAGCTTCAGCCTTGCAATAACAAAGTGTAAAAGGGATGCTCAGCCTTGCTGTATTTGTCATGACAAGGTTAAAATTATTGCTGCCTTTTGAGTGTTTTACAGAAATTCAGTTTCGTGGCCATCCCTCCTGCTCCCTCTTGGAAACCTCCCTCTGGTCTTTGTCAGTTGATAGTAACCAAAGTTACCTTATGGAGAAGGTACTGTACGTTTCATTTTGGAAAAACACTGTATTTATTACTTATTTTTATTCTACATTTGCTATGAGGAATGCTTGTCTGAGTTAAATGTGAATGAGTCTGAAGTGCAATATCTGTATAGATAAGTGTTTCATTTTTGAGAATGTATCTATTGAAAAAATACCTATTTATACAAGAAGTTCACTATTCTACTTATTATAATAGTAACTTTAAAGAAAATAGTGAATGTTTAGGGCTTTTATTTATTAAAAAAATTCAACTAAGTGCATGGCATGTGCTGCCATTCACATGCTGTGACTTATTCATTTTTGTAACATAATGTTTATCCTGCAAACTATCAGTGTCATCTGATTTTTTCTGTCCTGATAATGTATTTTTGTAAATTACCATATTTAAAAACAAAAATCTTTCTGCATATTTTTTTTCCCTATGAAAAATAATGCATTAAATTCTTGTAACTTATTTGGAAAAACTCACAATCATTTTCCGTATCGTTTTAGAAATGACAAGGTGCAATTTTCATGTACAGTGGATTGGTCATTTCACTTCTGATAATTTAGGGCTTTAAAAGCTTGCTTCCAAAGCCCTTTGAAGTCAAAGGGAAGGTTGATAGTGGGTTTTGTGGCTGGTTTTTTCCAATCCCCATCATTGTAGGAGGGCTTTGGATCAAGCCGTATCTTGTTAGCAGACATTGAAAGCCTTCTTAGAGTCCACTTTGGATAATAAAGCCTTGACTTTTTAGTCTGCCATATGGGAGCTGCTGTTGATAATACTTGCCTTATTTTTGGTTGTGTGAAGCATCTTGCAATGACTGTTGCTAATTAGCCATTGTCTTGCTGTATTACTCGTACCTCCTAATTTTCCAACAGTAAAAACTTAATCAAGCACACACAGCGTCATTATTTAGGAAAAAAGTATCCTGGAGACAAAACCATCTTTGTTGTGGAGATGGTCTTTTGTACTCTAATTTATATTTCAAGTATCTACGATTAGAAAAAATAAGCTGTGAATGGACAGTTTTACAATTACTCATAGGTATACGTCCTTGAAGACCACAGCTAGGAACAAAATACTTTTTAGATGAGTTGCTGGTATATAAAATTATGGGACCTCTCACCTATTTAAATTGTGAATATTGATATTTTCATAAGTAGACAATATATTGTGTTTGACAAACTTGTTTGTATTATAATAAATTATGGTGCATAACTTACTACTGTGTTTGCAGCTATTGTTTGATTTATGGATTCTTCTGATATACTTCTGATTTATAGAAACTTATGGTACACTACAAATAAGAGATAGAAAGTGGATTCAGAACTTCAGGAGACTGCACGTGGAAGAAGCCCAACATTTCTTCAAACGAAAATTACTAACACTACAGATTTCATACCCCCAGCAAATGTGAAACTATCTGGGATCAAGTTCCTAATTTCTCTGAAGAAGTAAAAGGACATGAAAAGGACAAAAACCACTAAAACTAAGCAGAAAGAAGAACCTGACGAGCAAATTCCAATGTCTTAGAGATCACACACCGTAGGGTTAAGCACAGAGAGGAGAGGACCATGCAGGCAATGCCTGATGTGCTTGTTAGATTTCCCTGCTGTGAAAGGCTTGGGAACAGGTCTTAAAATACAGCTTCAAAGAGACAAATGAGGGGAAAGGGGCACTGCAGAAAGGGGCAATGTCAGACGTGGTGGAGCTTATCAGAGTTGTTCCTTAAGGAAGGAGCCTGGGGTCTGCCTGTCTTGATCCTTTCATTAACAGCTGTGGCATGAGAAGTACTGGTGAAGTGTACAGGTTATTAAAAAAGGAATTATACTGCTGGCAGAGGACTGAAGGACAGGTATTTCATGTAAGAATCAGATGACCTTGCAGATTGCAGTGATAAAAACGGGATGAATTCAATAGTAATAAACACAAGGTTCTCCACTTTTCTGCCTGTAACAATACATTTGCTATAAAACCTCAGCAGTCAGAAACAACCAAGAACCCAGTTGTGCCAGCTGGGCTTGAATGACAATGAGTCACCAACAGAAAGCAGCTGAGAAAAATCCCAGAATGTAATCACAGACACTTCTAACGATACAGCACAGTATTAATTGCATTTCATAAGACTTCATGTGCTATATGCATATGTATATAAAGGGATAAACAGCAGTGCAGAAAAACTTGATGAAACTGAGCTGGCACAAAAATAAGTGGTTATGAATTTTCCTCAGGTAAATTTGTCCTGGAAGTTAGAAGACAGTCTAACTATCAAAGCAGGGAGGCTCAGCAAAAGCTTTGCTGGCAGCCCAGATCTCCCCTCTGGTTTTAAATGGAGCCTGGTGCATTTTAACAAACATCGCTTAAAAAGGTCTTTAGCAGAGATCCATTTCCCTGAATTTCTTCTGTGTTTTTTTTTTTTATAGGTCTCCCCTCTCCCCCATATCCTTTAATGAAGAAAAGTAAGAGTATATACTGTGGAGTTTTTCCTCCTTTTTCTTTCTTTTATCTACTTACAAGTTTCAGAAAAAGCAACCTAATTGAACGCTGGCAGCTTTAAGGAAGGGATAACTGTGCCCAGTAACACAGGAGCAGAGGAATAATTTGTATTACCTCCTCTTTTAAGCTTTATTGCTGGGGCTAATTTAGACAGAAACAACCCAACCCCCTGTCTCTTGCTGTGCATCCTAAACAAGTTTCAGATGATGTTGGATAATTGCTTTGCTTGTGTTTAAGACAAGAAGTTCATGTTGGTGATGTTGAACCATAAGGTGCAACCTGCCCCAGCTCCTCCAGGAGCTTCTGCTCTCTATGAGCTACCAGCCCAGCTCCGGGCTCAAAAATTGTCACCTGTCCTCCTCCTGCCACCTGCACAGCCCAGCACCCCCACTCTCACCCCCTTCCCTCCCCACCCTGTCCCCTGCTCACAGACAGCCCGGGCTGCAGGGCTGCTCCACACCGTGTCCCTTTGTCCAGCCACTGCCTGGCGGGGGCACGGCACAGGTTTGCTACATGGCAAGTGTGCATAGAGGGGAAAATGGGGAAATCTGGGGAGGTACTGCTGTAAGCAACCCCTTATCCCTAAACCAGAGAGCACTAAGAGCCCGAGGGTGCAGAAACCAAGACCAGAAGATGCTACTATTTTGATTTTAAATTGTAGATGTCAAATGAATCACATTGTCTACATCTTCCGAATCTGATCAAATAGTCACTTTAAAACAGCATCTGTTGTTATTTATCACCAGTATTAATAGAGATTGTGTAGGGAAAAATTAACTCAAAGCTGCTTTATAGATTAAAGCTGACTCAGATTAGAAAAGCACAAATTAAGCAAAGAGAACCAAGAAGTATCCTGACAGATAAAAGCATTTGAAATGAGTTCCCCTCAGTGCCAGCACAGCTCCAAGTGGACCAGAGGCACATCCTCCCCCTGCGAAGCTCCACACACCAGTGGTGAGGACAGCGAGCAGCCCTGTGTGCAATGATGGGGTGTAATGTGCCCAGCTGGGACAAAAAGTACCCCGAGTCTGGCTGAGCCAACCAACTGGCACAACTGCAAGTCATCCAAACCATCTTTTGAAGCCGCATCCCAGAGGATCTCCAGCAGACATCTGGCCACAGCTGGCTGCTTAATCAGCTGCCTGCAGGAAGAGCCACGTGCATAATAAACCAATTTTCATTTAAGCCAATCCTGCACTGGTGTGACCTTTTCCAGGAGTGCGTTTGTGTAAACTCCAGCAATCAACAGCACTAAAGCTCAGCAGCTGCGTGCGGGGAGGCTCCGACAGCTCAGCACTGGCAGCCCAGCCCCGGGTGGTGTGAGGAGGGGAACAGCACACGGTGTTTGTGTCTGTGAGCTCTGGGGAAGATAAGGCTGCACATCTGCAGGCTGGCTGGAGAGGCTGCTTAGCATGCAAAGCCAGCACACGGAGTGTGAGCTACTGCACCGGTGACTCGGGGGAACGAACAGCGAAGGGAGGAAATCTGCAGTTTAATTAAACTACTCGGAATTATCAAAGTGGGGAAAACAGAGGACCAGCACAGGGCAATCCAGGGGCAGAGGGCAGTGGCTGTCACCTCATACAGGAGCACATTAGTTTAAATAAAAGGAATCCAAATCAAGAGCATCAGTGGGTCTCTGGAGGGAGGAATCCAGGAGGCACCAAGACAAGGGTTAGGCCACTACAGAGTCATGGGATCATTTAGGTTGGAAAAAACCCTTATTCTCCTGGCGTCCAGCCACAGTACAAAGCAGCAGAAAGGCCAGAGTTCCTCTGATCACCCCCTCAGAGGGGTTGGACAAGGTCCCTGCAGAGACTGTGGGTGCTGCAGACCACACAGGAGGACCTCTCCTTCAAGGCCTGCCCCATAACCCTCAGCCTTGTCTTAATTAGGGCCAGAGTGAGTAAGACAACACCACTGTGGAGCAAAGTGCTGCTTACAAGTCATATTGGTTTCGAGTGGCAACATTTTGGCAGCAGGGGGAACCCTCCTGTGGCACAGGCTCCCCTGCCCCTGTCCCAAAGCAGAGGGGCTGCCCGTGCAGGACGTGGCCTCGCGAGCAGAGCACACTGTCACATTAATTTAAAGGCTCTTTACAATCACAGGCATTAACAGCAGCACTTCATAGAGCCTCACACTTGTTCAGCAAGCACCCCACATCTGCCAGCCTGTACAGTTACTGCATTGCATCCAGCAGACACACTGCAAGGTACCCCCAAACATGGACACAACCACAATCCAGCAGGTAAAGGCAATGCAGAGATGGCAATCTATCCGTGCTGCTAAAGTTCATTGAACAAAAAAGCAAACCTTTCTCCACCCCGGCCTCTCTGCACTAGTTATCCTCTTACACTCCATAAAGCAACAAAGGAGAAATAGCAGTGTTTCGTGGGGTTTTTAACAGCTGAGTTTGTCATCATTTTTCCCTGCTCCGTTGAAGTCTTGGGGAGATGTATGAGGACAAGTTATTCTTCTCTGTGGTGAGTCATCCCTGGCCTTGCCCACTTAGAGAGGTGTTTGATTGATGTCAGGGTGAGAAAGCCCCAGATGGCAGAACATGCTGCCTTACCAGCATTCCCCCTGTGCCCCTTCAGCAGTGCAGGCCTCACCTGCAGAGACCCAGGATCAGGCTCATGAACATGAAGAAATTCAGGGCTCTGCTCCCATTGGAGCTGGGGATAAATTCCAAAAGACTTGAGTGAAGATATGCTTCAAGCAGCTCCGTATGGTTTTGGAATCAGGTTTAAAAGATTTAAATGCTCCAGGAGATGAAAGTATTGACTACTAAATGGATTCAACAAAACTCATCCTCATGCTCACAAAAGACTGAGCATTTAAAGTCTACATTGCACGCATTTTCTAGTGAGTTTCTGGAAAACAAACTATTACATTACAAGTTTTTTTCTTTGTTTAGTTTTCTAAAAGACAAAACTCAGGCTAGTTTTGACCATATAGTCCTCCTGTCCCCAGGAGGCCATCAGACATCCTTCTTGGCTCGCAAGCCACACATCTTCCCACGGCCACACTGGGACCACAGTGTGTCCCCTCCCCATCCACTTCTCTAATGATCAGTGAGTCACCAAGAGGAACACTGACCCCTTTCTTGTTAGTCAGTAGTTTATGGCAGTAGGTATCAGATAGAGAAAATCCAGCTTTTGAATTCTTACAGGTGTTCTGACCTTGTTGTTCAGAGCAGGTTTGTACACACAGAGCTCCCACCTTTACCTGGAGCCACACCAGCCTTCTGCAGCAAACAGCTCTGCTGACTCCACATGACTCCAGTGGGCCCTGAGAGCTTGGCAGCCTCTGACACAGCTCTCACATTACGGGGAAGCAGGTGGAGAAATGAATGTTGCTGTGGGTTCTCACACTGGTATATACCAGCCTCCTGATGGGTGGGAGTGCCGCCACCCCCACCTGGCCTCCTGGCAAAGCCATTTCCTGCACCTGCAAAGCCCCATCTCCTCAGGCAGCACTAGCACATTCCCAGTGGCCACAGGATGCTCATTGGTGAGGTCTGTGACACAGCTCAAACACGCAGGGGCTCAGAAATGCGAGCTGCTCATGTCCGGTGAGCTCCCAGCTAAGCACCAGGTGATCAGAATAAATGATATTTCAGAAGCAGCTCATCTGGATGAGCCTTTAAAATCACATTGTCGTCACCAAAACACCTGAATTTTACAGTTCCTAAACCCAACCTCTCCTTGATGTAAATAAACAAGCAAGAGCTGAAGGCTGAGTTAGTGCAGAGTCAGGCAAAGGACACGCCAATACCTGCACGAGCACTTTGTGAATACAGTTTATAATGAACTGGGCACACTGATAATGTTTAGCTGGTCAGGCTGGCCTCTCAGCAGGTACAGAGATTTGCTTCCAGACCTGGGGGTAAGAGAGGCAGCTGCTCTCCAGGATGACGTGATAATCCTCAGGATCACTGCCTGGTGTTTTTTTAATAAATACTTCATTTTGAGAACTTCATTGATGCAGAAATCTGCTGGAAAGATTACTGAAAATTGGCTTTAGTGTAGAACCACCTCTGCATGATTTCCAGAAGACCTCTGCCTCCCTCAGGAACCACGGTGTACACCCTGCATGCAGGGACAGCTGTGCTACAGCCAGTGTCACCTGACAAAGCTGTAACAAGCTGAAGGTGGCTCCATCAATAACACCAAATGCTGTCAGTGCCACACTGGGCACCTGGGACAGGTGTCTGCTGCAAAGAAAGGCAACACAACTTTGCCTCTGTCCTAGGTTGAGCATGAACCAATGGTGGGGGTTGGACACGCCTCCAGATCCCATATTTAAAACAAAGCAAGGCACCCAAAGCTCTCTCTTACTTCCGGCTTTCAAGCAGGTAACTGGGGAGCCCGCGCGGTCCGGCAGGGCCGGGCCCAGCCCGGCCAGGGCAGCCCGGCTCAGCTGGGATGGCCCGGCCCGGCCCGGCCCGGCCTGGCCCCCAGTGCGGCGTGGACTTTTAAAATCTTGTTGCTATTGAGCCCGCCAGCTCCACAGGACCCCGGCGAGGCCGGGCCGGCTCCGCTCGGCTTCGGGCGGAGCCGAGATGGGCCCCACTCGGGCCACAAGCCGCTGAGCCGTCCTACCGGCGCCGCAGGAGATCATGCGGCTGAGATCGGGGGCAAGTCTGCAGCCTGTGCGGAAAGCAGCCCTGCGACTGGAGTTGAACGCGGCAGGGGCCGGAGGAGCACCCATGCAGCCATAGTGGCCGCCACCATTCTGGCCCGACTCCTGAGATCTTGGCACAGCCCCCCCAGCGCGGCCTGAAATCCTGCACTTCGATTGTCCCGCCGCCGCCCGGCACCGGATCACCTGACCATCTGCCGGAGCCCAGAGAGATGTTAACTCTTTCCGTGCTCAGATAAAACCTACAGATACTAATCCTCCAGCGAATAAGAGCGGGGAGAAGGGTGAAGACACTTGAGGAGAACAACATGGAGACTCCAAGGTCAGTGAGGAGGGCAGAGCTGAAGTCCAGAAGGGGGAGAATGAGAAGATGTCCTATGTCTCGGGACTGAAATTCTTTTGTAAGCCATGATGAAGACATGAACAATCGGACTGTTATCCCTGTAACTCATGAAAGACATGGGGGGATGAAGCGTTCAAACTGCAGACACGAGCAAAGGCACTTGTGCTAAAGCCAGCAGATGTTGAAGTGACTGTGATCCAATGAGAAGCTTGAACAGAGAGAGAGATAAGGTGAAGAAGACCCCTGCCCTTAGAAAAAAAGGGGGGGGGGGAGACCTCTGTCCTCAGAAATGAAGATGATCTCAGAGATAATGAAGAGAACCTTTGCTCCTGAACAACTCATCCTTAAAAGTGTACCCCATGGGTCAGTGGCCCACAGAGGTAGTTGTGGGAAAACTACCAAATGTGGGAGGGACCTTCACGGTACAAGCAGATTTCCACCCGGGCGCTGCTTTGCTGTGACATTACATCTACAAGAGAACTGTTTCTTGTGGAGAAGTCTCCATGGCGTGGCAAGAGAGACTTTTCTTTCTCTGAGTGAACTAGAAAAAGACTATTTTAGAAGTGATTCACTGACTGAAAAGTCTAAGTTTGGTCTCTTTACGTTGTCAGTGGGAAAAGAAAGATGGAAAGTGGGGAGAGGAAAAGTGTTTTGAAAGTTTATTCTGATTCTTATTCTTTTCCTTTTAGTTCTGTTAATAAAGTTAACTTTATGCTTTTTTTAAAGTTTTGGGCCTGCTTTGGTTCCTCCTAATCCATATCTCACAGCAGAAATTGGATAGATGATTTTAGTGAGTACACTAGTGTTCAACTAGAACCAAAACCGAGACATTAATTGGTGCATTGGCCGGGAAACTTGAATTGGCGAACTAAACCCACTACAGCCTCATAGCTTGATTGTAGAGGAAAAGCTGAAGTTTTTTTCAATGGTTTAAGGATTCAGGAACAAGAAATCTGCGTATTTCCAGGGAACATACACCAACATCCAGGTCAGCAATTTAGATCATGCTGGCCTTGTTATGCTGATGACTTCTGCTCTGAGGCAAGCAGCCAGCTCCAGAGGACAGGGCCCTAACACACATCAAACAGGTCATTAACAGGGGGAGGCCAAGAGCTTCGTGCTACACTTGTTGCACCAAATGCACATGAAGGAGTAACACGAAACACTAAGGGAAGTCACAAGTGGACAGAAGGCTACAAACTGTGGAAACAGAGCCAGGGCTGTAAAATCCAGGAGACCAGGCCAGGGTATACTTTCCATGATGGCAGTTAATGCATTTTAGCCATTTCTACCATCTTGAAACCCCTGGGGGGACGCTGGGGGAGAACCACCTTGCAAGTCCTGAACGAGCATAACATTCAAGTGCAGAGGAGAGACTGTGCTGGCGTGTCCTGCAGCCCAGCACAAGGTGGGAGATCTGCAAGCAAGCATGGGACATGTCAGCCACCCAGCAGCAGAGCAATGGCTCTGATGGCAGCTCTCAGCCTGGACCGTGTCCCAGACCTGGCACCTCACCCAGCTCTTGGGACACAGGCCACCAGATAATCGTGTAATGACACATAACCAGACATCGTGATAACTTCACTGTCCTGGGAATAGCCACAGCACGAGCAGATATCCTCCCAGACCTGCATTTCCTACCTGCCCACAGCAGGCTGTGGAGCTCACCACCGTGCTTCGTGTAGATTTGGAAAAGTCGTGTTGCCAAGTGCCCTGGCAGTGACTGCTGCAGTAGTGAAGTCCAACGTGAGACAGTCACGCTGCAGAGCTGATCCTGCACACGGCTGCTGGAGCAGAGTGCTCCAGAGAGCCTCCAGATGGTGCTTCTGGCACTGCTTTATTGTATTTGCCAGGGACACCCCAGAAAACAGTATGCAGGCATTGAGTTAATGAAACTAGCTGCTAGGCACGAAGGGTTAACAGTTCATCTAGAAAGATTAATTTATGCCCAAAACCCTTTCTGTTGTCACTTACTGAGAGAAAAAAGTTAAGCACTGTAAAATGGGCAGCGATAATTGCATTTCCTTAAGGATGTGTCTGGCAGGAGGTCGCTATCTGCTCCATGAGGTACGTGACCATGATACTGTCATTTTGACAGAATCAATGTATGTAGTCATTAATCTTACAAATTAAAAACCCATAAATCTCTGTTAAACCCACTGTCATTGATTAGGAATTACATTACCACAATACACAGAAGCCTTTTAATTTTGTTTTTCCTCCAAAATGAATAAACAGGTCTGTTCAGTTTATCTTCTCCTATGCTGGAGTGATAAAGGGCAAAGCCATTTCATGGCTATGCATCATTGTTTTGGAACAAAATCATACCTAAGAAGCTTGGGAAAGGGGGGAATGAAGAAGAAAAATTGGTTTCCAGGGATGTAATTTAGCCCAGCTACCTATTATTACTTCTCAGGAGTACCAAACACTGAGGCAGAATTTGTCAAACCTTAAATCTTGTAAATTTGGTTGATATACACCCTGTGAATAATCCAGCAGGTCTCCTCATGAAAAAGATAAGGACATTTGTTGTGTTGGATTTATACCTGCTTGCCTATTTTTTTTTAATGCTCCTAGCCATTGGAAATTGTCCAGTGTGATCAGTTATCCAATGAATCAACCTTCCAAGGTAACAGATAATTACTTCTCATTATAGTAATGACTCAATTCACACAGATGACTAGGAAGTCCACTGTCTTCTTCTGAATTTTGACATGTGGGTGGTGCTCTAAAATGCAAAAGCAGACATGAACTTCAGAATAGAGACAATTCAATTAGAGACAGGGATTGATGTTCTGATAGTTCAACACACAAATGCTCTACTAGACCAGCCTGACTCCATCTTCGCTATCAACCCTGCAGTTCTGGTGTGATTAGGTCACCTCTTCATCTTGTTCAAGTATTTGGGAAGCAAAGAAAGGTCTTTCTGATAATTAGTTATAAAACTGGGACCTACTGTTCAGATTTAGCCATCTGTCAGTTTTACTGTTGGGAGGATACGCATAAAAGAAGACTTCTGAGAGTAAGGCCTCAGACAAGAGCTTTCTGGAGGATTTGTGAGAACAGCCAGTGAGTACAGGAACGGCAGAGCGAGCACCCATGGAGACACACCCAAGGCAAGACCAACGTCCCAGCTGCATTCCAGTAGCTCCAGCAGGAAACAGAAAAGGCTCAAGGACTGAAACTTGTTCAACTCTTCTACCTTCTTCACTCACCTTTTCTCACAATGCTCATGCCCTGTAACTACCCCTGGCTTCAAACGAGAGGAAAAGAAACTCTATGAGCTGTCAGAGTTTGGATGCAGCACCTCAATGGAGGGTAATTAAATGTAGCATATGTTCTCTTTTAGTCGTTGTTTACAGCTGGAAGATCAAATGGTTTTCTCAGACTTTGATCTTGATGCTTCTCCTTGAAAAAACACACAGACAAGTTCAATGGACCCTAGTTGCAACTTTTTAGGGATGATGTTGATTGGATTCAGTGCCCCTTAGCAGAGCTGCACACCTTCATGCTGGGGAAACAAAGAGCTTTTCCAGTCTGTAAGGGGAGCATACCCATAAGTTACACTGAAAAGGGGGGGAAGTTCAGGGTGCAGACCCCAAAATGGCAGCTTAGGAGCAGAAGGTAAAGCAGCAGCCACCCAGTGTCTCATCCAAACCTCAGGGCTGCTCTCACTGCTTTGTCCCATTGCTGCTCTGAAGTGCTGGCTGACTTGGGAAGGGACCAACCACACTCATCACTACAACTGCACCAAGTCCAGTAGCCTTTTTTTAATAAAAAAGGACATATTTTGTGTAAAAAATCTTTTATTGGCATAAACAGGTCTTATGCAAGAATTTTGTAATATTTTCACATAGTGAACATCAGGAAGTTTTCCTTATTTTCTGGGTAAGCTGTTGCTCTAAGGACACAAGGCAAGTTGTATAATTTAAATAGTCCCTAAGACCAGAGGAAGCTATGGGACACTGACAACAGTCAACAATTTAATTTGCCTGACGGCTAGAAAAATCAGAAAGTAGCACAAGATCCTCTGAACACCAAGTAGCCTGAACAAATATCCCCCTTCAGAAACATTGCAGCTGAATCTTGCCTTTCAGTGTATCACACAGGCAACAGGAGCCACTTAGGAGCTTGCCAGTTCTCAAATTGGCCAGCAAGCCCAAGCCAATCCAATTGGAATAGGAGTAGAAACGTTTGCCAGAGTGAAGCAAACCACACCAGATCAATAATATAGATCCTGGAACAAGTAAAAATTACTGTGTCTGAAGAAGGAAACAAATGAGAGAAAAATCCCAATCCAATTATTGCTGGGATCTGGGGAAAAATGAAATAGAATGTGGAATAGCAAAATGGCAGTTCTACATGTATGTGTGAAATGAGTAGATATGGGCAAAATACATATTTACTATTTACACACAGAAGACAACTCCACATTCACACAGCTCCTTCCATAGCTGCATGCAAGTGTAGAGAGAGCTCACGCTCTGGATTCAAAGGGAAAACAGTGAAAACCACGAGAAAAGATGGGAAGGTTAGTTCCTGCAGATGCACCTTTCCAAGGAGCATAGAATGAGTAATGCCTGAGCAACCCCCACGGGACTTTGAAGAGAAACATTACCTCCATTTGCTGAGTCTGCTTTGAATGCTAAATACAGCATTTGATAACTCATTCCTTGCAAAAACATACAGGTAACAGGTAACAAAAGCAGCAGCTAATGACTCTTAATCACCTGCCAGCCAGGGACAGAAACAGGTTGCCAAAGGTGGACTTTTAGCATGGTTCAATACAGTAACCCCTACAAGAATGGGATGTGAATAAAATTTGCAACTCCACTAGGAAGCCCTGACTTCCTAATTTCAGGGGAGGGAGGAAGCCAGTGCCCATATCAAGACTTCTGAATCACAGCTCTGCCTTCTTCCCACCCCATCTAAAGTGGGAGAGGGATGCAGGGACAAACTTGCAAGTTACTTTGATGACATGGATGCAGTTTTAAACAAAACCTTGCTGTGTGTCTCAACCCCCATCCAAATACTAAACCCATAAGCCTTAATCCTTCTCCACCCCATCTTGGGAGTCTCTCAGCCAGCACAGCATTTACAATGACATGCTCCTTCCCTAATCCTGACTTATGCTAATGTTGTTCTGGAATTGATTACTAGGACAAACTGCTTAGTGGTGTCTCTCCAAATCAATATTTCACTGCTCTCAAACCACTCAGTTGTCCTTCCCCTGAGCAAAAGCCCATGTGAAGTGCCCAGTAAGTTTAGCAGAATTTCAGTGAAGGCCAGCAGTGCAGATCCTCCACCACGCTCAGTCGATCAATCTTTATGGATTTCAGTGGAGCTGCACTGATCTGCTCTAGCTGGTGATTTGGGCCAGCATCATTACCCAGTAGGAGCCTAGAGAAGTTTTTCTACCTTTTCACATCACCTATAAAGCAAGGCCTGGTAACATCTGCAATGGGCAGATCTGCAGCAGCTCCTTTCGAGTAGTTAACAGCCCACACAGCAGCAAATCACCACTAATGTCTGGTTCTCACACCACGCGGGGCTGCAGAGCAAAACCACCTCCAGAGCTGCATTCAGAAACGCTGCAGCTGAAACTTCAGTCATCTCCAGAGGCCAACTTGACCATGCCTTAAAATCCTTCCTCACCTTCCCCTTCAAGGTTCTCTTCTGGAGCAGAAGCAGGTGCCCCTCAGCTCAGGGGGCTGTGGTGGTCACACAGGCAGGGCAGCAGAGCATTTCCCAGCTCCATCTGTGGAGGGGAAAGCCTGTGGTTTTATAGGTATTTCCACTCACAGCAGTGTCTGGAAGGGGCAGGAGGTACGTCCTTTTCTACTTTAGGTCATGATGAAGGATGTGATTCACAAACCTAAACGCAAGTGAATTTAGTGCAAGGATCTGTCCTAACCCACATACAAAGAAGGTACCAAGGTGTGGGTCCTACAGCAAGCTGATTACTCCCCCATAAAATATATCTGGGCCTGAAGCCAATTACTTCAGTGTATGTTGCTTCTGATCTAAATATTAGCATGAAATCAAATTAAACAAATTCAAATTCCATTTGAATTTTTAGTCTTTACTGTGGTTTGCCTTTAAAGAAGACTGGTTCTCAGAAAGTCCCAGGCAACTGAGTAAATTGAGGCATTTGTAGTCTCAAGCTGGGCACCCAAAAAAGGGAGAAGGAAGCCATGAGCACCGCTGCTGAGCAGTGGTCTGGTAAAAGAGGAAATTATTCCCAACTCCCAAACTGTGAAGAATTTGGGTAGAGTTCCTTATTTTGTAAGTGTGAATTTATTTTAATTAGAATCTTTTGGCATTATTTCAGCACTGTTTAAATTATTTTGGCCAAACTAGTAAATCTGATAATTCAGGACTGAATATAACCAATTAGATTTACTGTATGATACACCATAATCTGATCAAGCAGTCTCAAAGGATTTGACTTGTTAGCATTTCAAAAGCATAGGAGGTTTTTGAATAATTTATTACATTTCTTTCAAGCTCATCTTTGGTAATTCTTTATGTAAAGATAAGGCAGATGTTTTACAGAGACTTGTGCCATATCTATTTTAACTTGTATTAATCTGTTGCCAAAGACACCCCCCCTTTGACAGAGAGCTCAGTGAAAATAACAGGTACCAAAAAAGTTTTAGGAGCAGATGAGGGTTGTGGCTTTCAAAATTCAGTTTCAGATATGAGGGGATTTCCCACTAACCCCTCCACCCTGAGAAAGAAGTTTTCATTTTCTTCTCCCTGGTTTCCTGTCTCCAGCCTCTCTGTCTAACCCAAGTTTAGTTTTAACACATCCACTCAGCTTTTTGCTAGGAGCAACAACATTTCTTGCATCAAAACCTCTGGAAACGGAATCATTAGCTGGGTTAAACAAACCCACAGCACCTCAGTTCAGCCTGATGGAGGCATCTTTCCCCCTGCCCACTGCCATGGGCTGTGAGCAGGCATTTGCTCACCCAGCTCTGTAGCCCACATCCCACCCTCCTCTGCCTCCCAGCAGCTGTTCCAGAGGCAGCTTCCTGCCTCCCTTGCATCCCGAGAGGACACGCACCACGGGTTATTTTGCTTTGTTCTCGTTCTGCCCAGCAACGAGTTATTCACCAGGGGTTTGAATTCCTGCGAACAAACTTTACCGAGTTCATTTGGAAAAGGGCACACGTTCACTGCTTGCTCCCCTTTCTGGGAGCTCAGGGCAGCAGGATAACTCCCCAGGGCTGCAAACAGCTCAGCACAGGGGCCTCTTCTACATATAAATACCAAATAGTGACCAACCATGCTCACCTGGAAACCTACAGTGAAAATCAGCTCACCTCACTAAGTGGTAAATAGTGATCACACAAGCAGCTGCAATTCAGACACTTCTCTTGGAATATGATGAACCTGGAGCTGTTTCTCTCTACTGGATATAGGAGTGTAGACAGCTACCCTAAACTCGGCAGATGTCTAAACATAGGGTGATAGAAAACCCAGTGTTCTTCAGCTAGACAAGGGACTAAAATTCTGCGCTTTCAGATTGCAGTTGTGAAAAACAGCACTGCTGATGTACACAAGCAAGATTATGGTCACACCCATGGGGTCAGAACGGGAAAGAAGAAATTACTTGGAGATTTCCTAGAAATCTTAGAACATTACAACAGGTCAAAAGCTTTAGGCAACTTGAAAGGATGTTTGCTAGATCTGATGTTTGAAATAATGAGCTTTGACTTGAAAGCAGAATTGTATTAGCAAAAGCTACAGACATGTAAATGAGAACTGTAACCCAGCAAGCACAATTCATGAATAAACATTTCTGCTCTAAGTGAGGGCTGGGACCATCTGAGGAAGTTCCGGCTGCATCCAGTTCTATACTGTGCTACCCCACAACCCTTCATAGGAAAACAGCCATTTAAGCATCCTATGAACCAAGGCTGACAGTGCTTGCAATCACAGGTCAGCCAAACATCTTTCCCTTTATAAGTCATTGGTAGCTTTTGAGGGTCAGCAGTTAAAATTTGGCAAAATTACATGGTGAGCATATGCACCAAGAAGAAAAAACTCTGTATGCAAGCACACAGTAAGATGGCTTTTTAGCTCATACCTGTGATGGTGCTCTCGTGCAATACTGAGCTAAAAAAGAAATCCAGCAATAAAGCTGGAATAATCCCAACATCTAATAATCTTCCTTAGCAATTTAGACTTTTAAATAATGAGCTTTGAATTATATCATTAACTAGAATGCAAATTCTGATCCAGGAAGTTGTATTTTATCTTGATTCCATTTTCAAAACCATCTGGACATAAACCACACAGATGAAGTAGCATCAAAAATACACGGCTATTACTAATTATGGTATGCTGTGCCATTTCTCCCACCACCTGCTAGCAATGACACAACATTACTCAAGAATCAAGCTTGATAAGCTTGATGAATAATTTTAATATTATTTTATTCAGCTTTCAAATTATCTCTGAGCAGATTTTTTCTCCCCCCACCCCTCCCCATATCTATCTTGTTATTTAAAGTTAGTCACAATGGTTTCAGTGACTAATTTCTGATCTGTAACTTGTTTATGAGAACTGTGTTGCAAGCGTTTGAGATTTGAAATTCAAAATTTGGTGTAGTTTAGATTTGACATGTAATTCAATAGTGGTTTACTCCCTGACTAGATAACAACCCAGTCATCCTTCCAGGGTGAATATTTGCATATGAGGACTCAAAGCTCACTTTTTACCAATGTGTAGCAGTTCCTTACAGTTTGCTGCACCTTCATAGAACATTCTAAGAACGCAGCAACCGTGAAAATATTAAGGAAGCTTGAGCATTGGAGAAAAGGTGGAAGAGGTAAGGAATTGCCCGAGATTTTCTGGTTTTACAGGATTAGCTTCAAAAATAGCAGTAGAGTCAGCTGTTCTGAACAATGCTCCCAAATAATGCCTTCACCACGGGATCAATGTAACAGGAGGCTCCACAAGCACCTGCAGGCAAAGGCAATGACCTTGTGGAAACAACTGTTCGTGTCCCAGCCATCTTCCTCCACAGGTAAGAGTGGCAGAGCTCTAATCCCATAAGAAGTCACACACTGTTCACTGAGTGAAGGCTTCTGCTTCCTCGCATTTCCCATCTTTTAACCCCCAGGACGTGCACCAGTTTCATTCTGAAGCTGGACATATTTGAAAGCACAACATAACTGAGCAAGGCCCGTCTCACACCGGGGAGGGAGGGCCTGCTGAGGTGAAGCAGGAGTATTCCTACAACATCCTCAGCTGCTCAGATCCAAGCCTGCGTTTTGGGAGGGGTGTTATCACTGTGGGTCAAAGGAGACAACACATCCCCCTCCTCTGTAAGCCTCTTCCAGAGCAGCTCGGGATGTCTTCCAGTGTCCATTCAGCCCTGTGCAATTCTGAAGGAAGCTTAAACACAAGGCAGGCACCCTCAGGAGAAGTACTTCCAACCTACTAACATAGAGCAGAATGCTGGGAGAATTAAGTGCCTGGGACTGGGGAGCTGAGCACTGCAAAAGAGCACGGCCACTGCAAACCACAGGGATCAGGCTGCTGCCACCCAGCCTCCACGGGCACCGGCACTATCTCGCAGTCAAATGTTTCTGGACATACCCTGCAGTGCATGCTGGATTAGAAAAAATAAATAAAAAATTCAGAGACCATTCCCTGGCTGGTGCTTTGCAGGGGTCTGAAGTACTCTAAAACAATGATACATGAAATTTATGAGAAAAACTTGCACTTTCACTACAAAACAGACTGACCAACCAGTAGAAATGGCTTATGAGGCAGCTGTAGCCTCTGCCCCATCAGACTGGCAACTACACCTCGTGTAGCAACACACTGGGCCCAAATGCTCTGCTCTTATCGGGCTGGTTATTTACACAGGATAGCACAAGCAAATCACAAAGGTCCCTCCAGCCTAATGTTTATGAATGTGTCATCACAGAAGCTTCTAGAACTGCTATGCCCTCCTGACTGCCCTGTCACAGGCATTTGAGAGCATGCAAAGATGTGTCATAACCAATATTAAACTTAATTATTAATTTAAACACCTGAGAAGAGTTAAAGTTCAGTATTAATTTTATTCTACTAATTGTGATTAAAGTACTTTTCACAACTTGCTAGTAGCATTTTCTTCATTAAAGCAGTAATTTCACTCATTAGTTTTCATCTGCAAGTCAGTTTTACACTAACACTTGGGTTTGCTTTGTAAAAATAAAAGAATCAAAAAGTGGAACCAAAACCATGCTTTCCAATGAAAAGTCCTTCTGTGCTTCAGCTCAGGAAGTTAATTCAGCTCTATGCTCCCAATTTACAGTTCTGTCTCAGGGAGATGAAAGGCACACTCAAGTTCCTTGCAGGTTTAATTGAGTAAGACAGGACCACTTTCATGGAAGATTTACTGAGAAAGAGGGGGAAACCTCCTCAAAGACAGATTAAAACTTCAGTGGTTGCTTCATATCGACTCACATGTTCTGCCTTTTCTCAACAATATGCAACAGTCACATGTTTGCAGTTTCCTGGGGAAAGAAATCCTGAAAGTTTTTTGCCCTGGTGTTCCTGGGGTGAAATGCTCAGGTTCCCCCCTCCCCAGTGATGTTTCCTAGCAGTGCACAAGATCTTTGGCTATCTGTCAGGGTGACTCACATTCAGACTGGCTCCTGTTTGATGTTACTCACCAGGAAAACAAAGCTTTTGCCTTCCTTCATATGACTTCTTTATCCCCAGATCGTAATTTATTGTGTCATCCTTACCGAGGAAGATTTTCTTTAATGGAGAATAAAACAAACTAGATTGTAGAATCATTTTGCTGAAGATAAAATGCTTTGTCTGGCACAGTTGGGCATGGACAGCTCACATTACTGGCAGCAGCAAGTGGCTAAAGCAAGGATAACAAACATGAAAGGATAAAATCCAAAAGGTGGGGAGAGGACCTTGGCACCAGGACTGCAGGCTGCAAATCTGTTTCCTGTTGCTGTGTTTAACCCTAAAAGGGTGAAGAACTGGGGTTTGGGTGGCTCTGTGGGACCAGGAATAGGACACAAGGTGCTGCCTCTGGATAAAGGCTTGTCCTGCTGCACCAGGGCAGCACTCACAGCCTGGGCTCCACGCAGTGCTGGGGAACAGACATCATCACAAGGCACGAGGGGATGGCTCTGGGCTTCACCATAAACTGCAAACTACTGTAAAAGGGCCTGTGGGGGGAAGGAAAGAGGAGAGACTCAGCTGATTTCTTAGACCTCCACCCCAGCTGCCTAACTACAACTGGCTCGGGAAATGCCTGTCACAGGGCCCAGCTCTCCACCAGTCAGTGACATTTCTCCTGTTCAGTGCCCTCAGAGAGCTCATGAAGAATGTCAGGGGTCTCAGACCTCTGAGCCACACACACACTGTGATCATTTGGATGTCAACACGATAAAAACAGGGTNGCTTCTGAAGAGCCTGAAAGTCACCCGAAGGATTTGTTCTTGGGGAGTGCAGCCCTCACACCGTAGGAGCATCCAGGTTTCATTAGCACAGCTCCTGTGCATTTAAGAGCACCACAGACCACCAATCTATAAACCACACAGCCATACTCTAAAGACAGTAACAAAGCTTGTAGTGCTTACAAGCCACAAACATTAAATTGTATGCATTGTTTATTTAAAAGCATCACAAGGTTCTCATTTGTGTGATTAACAACCTGCTCAGCGCTATAATCAAATGAAAAGCCCGGATCTTTGCTGACCCCAAAACACTTAAAACAATCAGGAACAGCTATATAAGAACTGTCCTCCATTTTGCTTTCCCATTTTACCTTTCCATAGAGCTTTTTTCTCTACACAGCCCCCAGCAAGATGACATAAGTCCTTCCAGGTCCTTAAAAGCATTCCCACAGACCTATTTTTACGCCTGCCAAAGTCACCTTGTTAATTGTGTCTTCTCAACTTCCTCAGCTGACCACTGCCAAGGGTGACTTCACTTTAGGGAGGAATTTGACTGTTTATGTGGATATTCACACAGCTCAAACTTCAGCAGATCAAACATCTGAGCTGAGTCCTGATGTTGTCACACAGTGCTAACACCAGCAAGGCTGTATTTTGGGGTTCAGGATTTGGTGAGCACCTGTGTGGATAAGGAAGGTTGAACAAAGAGCACATGCTCAAGGTGGTGCTGCAAACATGGTGTGTTAACCCCCTCAGCATCTTCCCCAACGGCCAGGGAGATGCTGTGCATGACCCAGGTGTAGGAAACAAGCACTGTACCTCAGCTAAGTGTGAACTACCTCAAGCTGGAATTAATAGAAGCACAGGAGAGAGCCTGGCTGGCCCCATCCAGCTGGGGAGCAGAGTCTGACCTGACCAGTCACCTCATGGTGCTGGTGTGGCTGCAGCCACGCTGTTGGCAGTAAATCAGCTGGCTCCAGCAGAGCCCACTCAGGGAGGGCAGCACAAACCACACTCACAGTTTCTTCTTTGCCCTCAGACCCACCGTGGCACCTCTCCAGTCATCAAGGCAGCAACAGGAGGCTGTACTAATTTTGCTTGCTCTCATCTTACCTCCTCCTCTGGGAAAGTTTTGGGCCTCTTAACTCTTGCCACTAGCTGTCAAGATAATTAGAGTTACTGTTTATCACAGCAAAGCCCTTTAATTGACATCCCTGTGAGAGGGCACAGCTACTGTCCTGTGGCAGGACTGGGGAGAAGCACATGGTGCCATTAGATTTGAGGCAGGTAGAGAAGAGCAGGGATGTTACTCCTGCTTTGGCCTCCCCTTTATAGCTCTCGTTTAAGAGATGACAATGCATTTTCTTGAGTTTAGCTTTATCTTAAGTGGGTCAGACAGTCCTGGCTGCTGTTTCTTAATGCAATGCTACATCCAGAGAGGGAAGAACAAAGCCCTGCAAATCTTGGGAGGAAGATGCATTTTCACACTTTTATAAAGGGTCCCAGCATCAGTTTAGAAGCATCAATGCAACTTCTCTAATTCCAGCCTCAGGAGCTTTGTTAGGTCCTTCCTTCTCAGTGATAGACATTACAAAGAACAGACATAAATGGCTTAAAAATACCTTTACACAGGTCAGCAGTGGTCCTTCCCTGGGTTACAGCTAGGAACTTTCCTGGGTTTTATCTCTATGAATCTACTCCTCAAATAATGTTTTGCTATAGCACAAGACCCCCAAGAATAAAATAGGAACAAGTCTGCTGTAATGACAGCAGACCTGCCTACATATGAAAATGCAAGAAAACAAAACTTGACTTTTTGGCTAAAAAAATAACCTACTGAAAGACTGTGTTTGGAACCAAAGTTTAGTGTCTGTTATAGTTTATAGTTTGTTTAAATAGCCACTGGAGTTTAATGCTTAAGCGGATGTGAGATACTATCAGGTGGTTGGGCTCACCCAGGACAAGCACAACTTTACTTTAGTCTCAGGTCTTTCTGCTCCACGCAGAAAAGTAATACATTTCCCAAAATGGTAAGGTGACATAGAAAATTTCACCAGAAATTATTCTGCCCTTATAAAACTACAATGAGCCCAAATCCTACTTGATAAATCAACGAGTAATTGGTAACCCCACAGGGTTCTGGTTTTCAGTAGATGTTGTTGCACGCAGTGTCTGACCCCTGAGCCCAGGATCAGGCTCTGGCAAACGCCCATCCTGAAAACTCACAACTCTTCTCTGTTTCCAATATGCATTAACAGCAAAACAACGCACAGCATCTGACCTCTCCAGACACATTATCCTCATGTGAATGTGCTATAAACCTCCTACATGGCTGCATTCACCCTAAACTGTCTAAACCAGCTGCTCTTCCACCATCTTTACTCCCACTCTGTACCAGGCTGATGAAAGAGCATCTCCTAAGCATTCCTGACCCTAAGATATGTAGGGAAAAATAGATCTCATTTTAAGAGGCATCCTAATCAGCATCAGGATCTATGTTCAATGGATGTTTAATGTTTAAAAATAGAAAAAATTTTAAAATGGGCTGAGAAGATTAGAGATTTTTCAAAGGTTTAAAATTGAAGTTGGCACAAGCTCAAAGACTCTGTAGTTTGTTAAAAGGCAAGAAGTAGGACAATTTTAATAACAGGGGTTCACTAGTCCGTCTCTAATTAACAACATGATGGAGTTCACACTGCATTAGGGTGATTTTGAGTAGAGAAAACAGAGTAGTAAGTAACTATTTATATTGTATTTGTATTTACACTTGGGCTCAGCATTGCAAAGCACACCCAGAAAATACAAAGGCAACCCCAGAGTTCATCCATGCTCCAGCAGTTTTTGCACTCCCCATTTTCTCCTTTTCCCCTGCAAGGCAGCCCAGACCTCTCTGATGCAGCATCACAACCCACATGCTCCACACCTCCTGGGGTTCCAGAAGGACCACCAGGACATGGAGCTGAACTTCTGCCTGGGGGTCTGCCTGTCCTACTTCCCAGTTACAGCACCAGGCATCTACCCTCTCTACATTCACACTGAACTCTCCCTAGAATAAAAATTAAGCAAGGCACACTAACAACAGCCAAAGTCCGCCCAGCACTTTTTGCTAGGCAAGAATAGAGGCAGAAACCTGCTGCTTAACGACCTCTCCATGCTGTAGTGACCTGCCATGCCCTGCCCATATTGAAGGCAGTGGGGTGGCCTTGATCCCTTAAAAGATATTGGCTCTCAGTGAAGGATGAGCATCTGCAATTAGCAGCACAGACTGGTTTCATCCCTCTCCAGTGCCCGGGGGAGCCGACTCTCGGAATAGCTCCAGCTGTTTAATGAAGCTCAAACCTGCTGTCTAAAGGTTAGACCCTTTCTAAACCACAGTAAACACTTCAGGTGGCCTGGCTTTGTGGGCCACTTGCACAAAGGACTCTGCATGCCTTGTCCTTCTGTGATTTAATGGCATAAAGTGAATAGAACAAGAGGCAGAGCTGATGGGGGTGGTCCCACCTCCCACAGAGGGGAGGGCAGGGAGCACCACTGCCAAGGCCTGGCACACACAAAGGACTGACAACACACTAAAGGGCAGCTGGTGGGTTGCAGAGGGAGGTGGAGACCTGGAGATAAACTGCACACAGTAGCAAGAGCTGCTGAACACCTCCAGGCAGCTCCACAGAGGGGAGGGGACAATGCTGCAGTTCATCCTAATTTAACGATGGACTGCACAACACAAAAACACGTAGCAAGCTGGTGTGCACTGTAACAATGGAAAACCTACCCACGTCAGATTATAAAGGGAGGGGGGTGATGCCAGTCATGAGAGCAGAATCATGTGCAGCCTCTCAGGGAGGTAGCATCCTCCCAAACAGACAGCCCATCTCCCAGGCCAAGCATGGGGCATTCATTCTAGTTCAGATCAGGCCCTTGGTGCAGCATTCACATTTGTCAAGGTCTTCTCAACCACTTCCCACCCTTCTGGTTTGAAAACAGATACCATTCAACAGGAAAGAGGTAAAAATCCAGAGAATGGGGAACATTTGCATAAAATGAGATTGGAGAGGTTTTCAGCAGCAGTTTTTGGGTAGATGAGGGTGGCTGCTGAACGATCAATTTCAGTACATCAGAATCTAAGTGGAGCAAGACTGTTTTTGAGACAGTGGACTTCACACGGCCATTATTTATTTTTCCTTTACTCTGAAGTTTCATACCTGCCCTGCAACATCCTGCTGAGGCCAATGCAGCTGCCAGACACCAACACCAGCACTCTGTGGGGAAGATGAGCCATTTGTGCTCTCCCTGGAGCCTCCACTGCCTCACTTGGACAAGCGCCTTGTGCTCTGCATGGTTTTGGCAAAGTTCCACCTGCTGTCAAACCTGCCACCCTCAAGCAAGTCCCCAGGGACCTCAGGACCAGCTCGTTTAACTCAAGACTCTTTTGCACAGACCACTGCAGGGCACCTTTGCAGCAACACACACCACAGGGTCCCCACTGCACCCTGGCTTTTAAAGAGTGATGTTCAAAAACAGTACCCTTCTCTGTGCCACACTAAGAAAAAAAAAATTAAAAATCTCCTTCCACTGCTTGCTGGAGGCTGAGATGGGGAGATAAGTTTCCTTGGTCAATAGAATTGGGAGAAAGCTTTCTTTTCAAGGAGTCCAGGCTTTCCTGGGCTCTGCCTCTGCTGATAAAGCATTGTACATTAAGAACCAACTGCAACTTAACATCACTGTCCAGCTTCTCCTGACAAGCAGATGGAAGGAAACTGGTCCCTGTTTGAAAGGCTCAGAAATCAAAGATACACAGCCCATAGCACTGTACCTGCACGCAGGAAGACAGGTTACAGGAACAGCCTCTGGTGAGCTCACCCTGCTTCTCAGAAAACACAGAAGCAAGGAAATATTCCCAACATTTTCCCCTCGGGTCTCATTTTTAGACTGTTTTCCCTACAGCTAAGGTTCCAACCCAGCAATGAATTTGTAAAGAGAGGAACTGCACAGCAGACAGCAGAGCTCAGGACAGCTGGAACAAGGAGGCAACACCCAGCAGGCTGAAATTCCCTTGGAAAGTAGCAGCTACAGCCTGGCCAGCCACTGTCACTGCTGCCAGGCAGTGCTAAACACTGCCTGCAGCATGCACAAACTGTGATTTCAGTGTCTCTTCTGCACTTCTAAAAGAAATAACCTCTTGGTATAAGGATGGGTCAGTCTGTCTAATCAACCAGAGGTTAGGCAAAGAGCAAAATGGGAAGAAAGGATGAACACTCGGTGCCAATTATTTCTTTATCCTCATTTCAGAATCTCTACCCCTTGCAGCCGCTAGCTTTTTCCCCTCCAACATCATGCATCACTTTTTATCACTCCTGCCATTTGGTTTCTTAAGTCTGCCTCATCTAATCAGTGAAAACTTTATCTGTTTCTCCCCAAAACAAAGTCTCAGGGAACTATTTTGGAAGAGATGCCAAGAGCATATCTTCCTGCTGACAGGCAAAGTCTGAGAAACTGCCTAATCATGGTCCTGATACCCTGTGTGACAGTCAATTCAATGCATTAACTGATACTTTATGGCATTAAAGAGATAACATAAGTTTTTTAAAAAGCTCCTGATGCCTAATCTCTGGTGACATCTTTAACTCCGACTGCCAAAACTTGTGCTTACTCATCCATAGTTATCCCCTGCCCCATGTTTTCTGAATGGGAAGTGAAAAAGCTGAACACATTTGAACCTAAATAAGCATTCACTGGCATCAGCAGCAGCAACAGCTATACATCACTGACATGTTTTATATTTTAAGGGGAAATGAGTTTCTCGCACTGTATTTCAGCCATTGCCCTTCCCAGGGAAAGGAAGCAGGATGGGAGTCAGGCAAGGCTGGGGTCAGTGCTGGGCAGGCAGGAGCAAACACAGCAGGCAGATTGTGAAGAAAGAGCTCAGAGTGATTTTCCATAGAGAGACAAGCTTGAACCAAAGGTAGAAAAACTTACCTAAGTATATTATGACAGATTATTAGTATATAGTTACAGTATTACAGTGGGTAATAGGATAATGCATTTATAGAATAAATATAATAACCACTTAAGCTTTAAGTAATACATTAGCAGTAACTACAGGGATTTCACACTGCATTCTCTGAGTCAACCCAAGGTCCTCCCTGGGCAGCTCTGGGCCGGTCCTTCTCCAAAATAAAGATGTCCATCGAATGCACAGAGCTCCAACTGCCCCACAGGCTGCTGCTGCCCATCCCAGGACTCACTGAGGGCTGTGTGCCCTTCCCAAAGCAGCCACAACCAATCCCACCCCCTGCACCAGCACAAGGAACACAATTCCAGCAGCAGGCCAGCACAGCCCCACCCACTGAGTCTGCTCCTGATCATAACGGTATTGGAGACAGGAACAATTGGGCAACAGTCATTTTTCCTGCAACTGAGGGATATTTTACATATATTTCTCATAACTTTATAGAAAATTTTAATTAGTCATTATACAATTATAGCAACTTATTTCAATTAGTTATGATAATTAGTCTAAATTTTTCTGCATGTAGTCTATTATCCCTTCCTATCCCAGCACTATTTTCCCATTACTTTACACTTGGGTTGTATTGCAGAAGTAGGACATGAAATATTTACAACCATAATACCCCCAGAAAGTACTGCTTTCCAAATTCAGAAACTAGATCCACTAGTTCCACTGAAGGCTTTGATTAATATTATATTTTAATAAAAAACTTGTAGGAAAACAATCTTTTGAGTAGCTCTTGCTGCAGTTCTTACTCTTGGCCCTGTCAGCATTGCCCACAGCAAGTTCTCTCAGTACAGGCTGGCTTTGAGCAAAGCACGAACTTATGGCAAACCCCTTGTAATGAGGGACAAGAACAGGACAAAAGGCCAGAAACGGAAAGATAACAAAGTGAAAGATGGAAAAGGAAAATTCTGTCCTTCCCACCGCCCCAGGTTGCTGCCAGGAGGGCTAATTACCCAGCCAGACTGCAGAGTGCCTGCGAGGGATCAGAGAGCTGCGGCGACATTGGGCAGCCGAGTTCTCCTGCTGCTCCTCCAGCCCTGCCGGGACCTGCCCGCACATCGCTCGGCCAGGGGCACGGGAGAAGTGCCAAAGGCCCAAAGCGTGCCCCAAAGGGGCCAAGGCAGCTCTGGCGCTCGGATATTCTGAGCACGAGGGATGCTCGTACCCTCAGCACCAGGAAAAGGCCAGAGCTGTGGCAGAGGGTGCCCCAGCTGGAGACACCCCGGAGCAGCTCTCCCCGAGTCCCCTGGGAGGCAGCTGCTGGCTCCCGAGTCCTGCACGTCCGATCCTCGCTCCTAATTCAATGGTGCCACCTAGTGCCACCAGCCCGGCCCGGGACAGCCCAGCGCTCCCTGCGGAGGGATGCTCCACCCGCATCCCCTCGGGCAAACTGGTCCAGCGCGGGCCAGATGGAGCCCGGATCTCCCGCAGACGGGGTCGGGGGGCATCACCCACCACCACCGGGGCAAGGGAGGGAGCCATCAGGAGCAAAACTCCTGAGCTTTGGGATCCAGGACCTTGGGGACATGCGCTGGGGAGGTGCTCCTGCTCCCTGCAACAGCTGACTCGAACCTGACCTTCCATCGCCTGCCTTCACCGGGCTCCTTCCAGGGAAGAGAGACACCCTGCCTGGTCACTACCACTGTCACCTGTCACAGCCAGGCTTCCTCCTCACAGACCCCTGCCACCGCCCAGCCCTCCGGGGGATTGCAACCTGGGAGGGGCCAGGAATCATACAGCACACGAGCAACAGGCTAAAATATCGCTTTATGGGCCCAGAAAACCTGCAAGGGTAATTTAACTGTCAGACCTCCCTGAATTGGGAATTTATCATCTGGGGCTGCATGGCTGGAATGCCAGGGTGAGTGCAGATGTGCTGGGCCAAAAAGAGAGGAGTTTGTGGTGACACCAGTAGAGGTGTACAATAAACCCATCAACACTACCAGGGCTCTCCCTCCAAGACAGTACCTCAGCCCAAGAAATTAAGATGAGCAGAAATTTGTTTAAAAGGATACAGTATTGAAAATATTTTTTTTTCTGAAATCAGTAAGACTGCATCCACTGGAAAAATATTCATGTGAGAATAAAGCCAAAATTGTTACTATTCCAAAGCACAGCGATGCATACACCAAAGGTAATTTCAACTAAATTAGGGTGAATTGATATCAGCATCATTTCCTCTGCATGGAGGTGGGGATCAAATGTTACTGTCAGCATTAATTAGGGGAACTAGTCACTTGATTGTGCATTTATTCAAGGGTTCCCCTGGGTTTCTAGAAAATCAGCCCAGTCTGTGCTTTTCAGGGGTGCACATGACCTGAAAAGGAATCACTTAATTTCATGGCCTCGAGATACAAAAGGGTAATTTCAGTTTTTGGCAAGGGAATGAAGTTGAGTCTGAAAGATGGGGTGCTCATTTAGATCAAAGTCCTGGTCAGCCAGCACAGTGCTGCCAGCTCACAAATCAATGCCCAAGCTGCTTTTTGAGTCTCTTAATCAGTGGACTTGATCGATGCTTTGAGAGGCTGTTGATGGCTCACCCCATGTCAGCACTGCTTCCTGGTGATGGGGCCATGCAGGCCCTGCAAGGGGGTGGGCAGTGACATAGTGAACTCCTCAAAAGTGAATTTGAATGTTCAGTTCTTTGGGTGTATTTTCATATTTTCCCCATTGTCTTCTTTAAGCACTGTTATTGTTCAACAGTAGTAAACTCATCATCAAGTGCAGGCAGGCTGCAAGGACACAGGGCCAAGAGAAGCTGGCACGCAGGGAGCACGAGGAAGGCGTGTGAGCAGGTTCGAGTGTTTGTGCAGGCCTGCACAAACATCAGCCTGAGCAAGGCAGAAAACATCCCTCTGCTGCTGCTCCCAGCAGCACCCCCAACACCCTGCCACAGCTGCTGCCTCTGCCCTGCCACCTCGCAGGGATTAATGGCACTGTAACTCACATCACACCACACCAGGCACCAGCATCCTCCCAACACCTGCTTGGGGATAGAGAGGAAGGAACAGACCTGTCCATCCCACCTATGAAAGGACCAAGAGTTCTTCTAGAGACAGATGGATGTAAGAGCCCAGAGAGCCTCAGCTCCCTGTGGCCATCAGCTCCTGACCCTGCTAGGCACAGGCTTCACCCAAACCACACACAGCACCTCGAGTCCTCCCCAGCAGGCACTGCCCTCCTCACCTTCCTGAGGGATCCTCAGGCTGCAGGCACTCCTGAGAGAGGCTGCACCAAAAGCAGCATGACCTCAGTGTGCAGGGAAAAAGGAGCCTCCCTCTCTCCAAGCCAGGGCAAGGGAGCACCTCGCTGCAGGGGAGGCTGAAGGGAGCAAGGACAGGAAGGTCCACGCACCCTTTCCTAGGCCAGAGCCAGCCTTACTGGCTGTGGCAGAGCCAAGCTGAGTTAAACACAACATGATGTGTATTGCCCAGGGTGCAGCAGTTCAGTCACACTCTCCAAGAGACACTGAGGCCAGGTGACACCCACTGTCCTCCCTGCGGGGGTTCAGTGGCTGCTGCAGGCTCCAGCCCCCCCACAGCACCCACACCTTGCTGCAGATTTCACAGCAAAACCACTCTTGTAGCTTAAAGTTTACAGGCTTCTTTTGTCATTTCAACAGCCTCCCTCTCCAGGGATCACCCCCTGAGGTGCACACTACCCCTCTGCCTGCCACCATGGAGAGGCCTTCCCCAGACCCTGCTGCAGCCAAGCTGCGAGGTTGAGACTGCAGAGATACGGAGCCTTCACCACCTCTCACAAGACTCTGCACCTCTGAGGTCAAGCACGAGACACAGGCTCTGCCCAAGGCTCAGGATTAACAGGTACCTCCTTGCTTATGCTAAAGCCAGCAACAACTCTCTCAGTGCAGCCACAATTCCTGCTCCCTGTAGAGATGTTGCCTAGCCCTGCTGGCTTTACTTGTGCACTCACTGAGACTGAGGTAAGAAGCTGAGTCTCCAAACCTTATCAAAAAGCTCCATTTCAGTTCAGTTTCCCAAGATCATTCTCTGATAGTCCCTAAAGATTACCTGCTGTGTTTGTGAACTGTTTTGAAAGTAGCAAATCCTTCAGAGGAAGGGGAATAGAATAAGGATATCAGTTTTTTAAAAAAGAAGATAAGAAGAAAACTTACACATGCTGACCCCAACAGTATTTCAAAAATCATGAACAGCTGATATTGCATCCAAGTCTCCACATGGGGCCCCAGTAGCAGCCCTGGTACCATGCTAGGTGCTCAGCCCAGGGCACATCCCCAAAGAAACAGCCCATAACCAAGGGGAAAAGCTCTCTACCACTCACCAGAGCTTTACTGAGATGACCAAGCACCTGCAGAGTGATGGAGCAGCTCCTTGGCCAAGGAAGGCATGGCTGTGGCTAAGCAGGAGACATCCACCTTTACAGTATGACTCAGGAATAAAGCAAAGCCCCTGGGCTGAGCTTAAATAGAGCTCCCAGCCCACACTGGGGATGAAGCTAATCAGGGACACTCATGGCCTGTTAGTGTACTCAGGCCCTGAGTACAAGCAGCTGGCAGGAGAGGTGGGTGGTACCTCAGGCTGCAGGTGGTACCTGACCTTTATTGGTCTCCAGTGGCTGCAGGGCTAGAGACACGTCTCCTGGAGAAGGGCCATGCAACAGGATCTTACCACCCCTCCAGGATGAGCAGAAGATTTAAAGGAGTCAGGAAAGAAAATCTAGGACACAAGAAACATCCCTCCATGAGCCAAACTATCCAGGTTTTCTTGCCAGTGTAACTGCTCATCATGGCTCCAGGTGAAGCCTCCACTGCTGCCAGCCCTAAATTCCATGAGGCTTCAAAGCCCTGGGACAGCAAAAGACCCACCACTATCTCACAAAAGAAAAGATTCAATACCATTTAGGCAGGAGGAGGAGTGGCAGTGCCAAGCCACAGCTGTGCAGTGTGACAGGCTGAAGCCCCCATGCTGATGGCACTTGGCTGAGCTTCTCCCACATCCCTGGCTGTGGACTGCAGCAGGGATGGCCCACCAAGCTCAGCACGAATCTGTCATGGGTCACAGCTCAGCAAGAGCAGGGTGATGCAAAAAATGGAGTGAGCAGGCAGGTGGGAGCTCTGCAGGCTGGATCCTGCCAGCCAGATGCTGTTGGGCTGGTAGGGATAAACACTGAAGCCAGGGAAATCTGTGCAGGTTGTTGTGGGGAAAACAAAACCCACTCCAATTCAACTGGGAGACCGTGGGGGAAAGCGCAGGGAGCGGGGAACCTCCGTTAAACCTCTGTTCCACTGTTCCACGTACGCCTTTAGCTTTCTGTGGCATCGCAGCACCATCTGTTGGGAACGCAGGGAAGCCGGCCAGGCTGCTCCGCAGCTCGCAGGGATGCTGGGACGGGCAGGGTGCCCTGCTCACACGGACGGGCAGGGTGCCCCGGTTCACCCCTGTGGTTATCAACCAGAGGCTGGTAAACGTGTGCTTCCCCCTCAGAAGGCAACCTCTGAAAACCCCACCAAATCTGACATCCACCCCACACCTGGGTGCCCTTCCTGCTGCTGGACCTGGTGACTGCATCAACAGGAGGACACAGACGTGGCCCTCAGCAGTGAAATGTGAAATGCAGGAGCCTCCTGAAGAAGAGATATCATGAAGGGGTCACTACATCCTGAGCCCGTGCCACAAGCTGCACAGACAGCATGGCTCATTGGAAATTGCTCAGCAGGGGATGAAAAATTGGCTCTAGGGACAAAATTTAGCCCTTTGTGACCCTTTGGTTGGACACAGCGCTGGTCTTTACACTTGGAAAGATTGGCATAGGTTGAAACAAAGAAGTACACATGCATTATGGCTTTCTCATGGGAGATCCCTGATTTCTTGTCTGAAATCCAGTAGGGCAGGCCAAGTGGCACAAACCTCTGTTCTCCCTCCCCTCCAGCAGCAGGCACAGTGCCCTTGCACCAGTGAAGCAGCCGTGATGCCAGAGCAAGAGTGTTACCTCTGGAAAAGGTGAGCACTCTCTAGCGGTCCTTGTACACTGAGAAGAGTCCATGTTTGGATTTGGGCTGATCACCTACTGCCTGCCCAAACCAGTCTAAACTTCATTTTCACTGAGAAAGCCCTTCTCAATGCCCTGTGCCAGCTTCAGGGATTCCAGAGCAGTGACTCCTGCCCTGGGGGCTGAGCTCCACAGCTGGAGCCTTCGCTCCACTGGGCATTCCGGTGATGTCCTCTGTGGACCGTGCACACACGTCATTAAACCAGCACCAGCACTGCCCCCTCCTATGGCTGCCGCGGCTGAACTGCCCCTGCCCTGTGTCCTGCAGCTCACTAAACACATTTCAGTTTAAAATGTAACAAAAAGAAGGAGATTTCCAAGGCCTGCATCTGCCTGACTGTGCTGCCGCGTGGCTGCCGATGGCCATCCGCACAGGGCTGCAGCACGAGGACTCCTGCTCCACTTGCTCCAGGTCAGCAGCACCGGGGATTCCTGGGCAGGCCTAAGCCTACAAACCTGGAGACCCTCCTTCTGCTTCGTTCCCAGCACCTGCAGTGACACACTGCTACAGCCAGATTCCTTCTCTGCATTCACACACTGCCTTCCTCTCCTGTATTTCCATTTTATGTAATTGGCCGTGTCAAAAGAGCCCTTACATAAGCACAGCCACCCCAGGCACATGTCTCGAAACACATGCATGCCTCCCCTCTCTGTCAGTTGTGATCTTTTGCACATGGATGGATTCAGCCCTTATCCAGGAACTACTAAAAATAAGGAAACCACACTGGCAAGCATCAGGGACTCACAGAGCTCGGCATAACAGTTTTTCATGTCTCTCTCAGACAGTGTCTGTATACTGGGACATAAAGACCTAGGCACAACACATGCCAGTGGGAAAAGAATAACTTGCTTACTCAAACACCTTCTCTGCATTCAAGCAGAGCAAGTTCTCTTAATGAAAATGTTCTTTTTTAATCTTTGCAAGTGCACAGCTGTGTTCAAGCCATCCATACAGACCAGGGACCGGTACAGAAGCTAAAAACATTTTGGACAAAGTTATTTTAATCATCTAAGTGATTCCATTGATTTTCCTGCGCTACTTGCATATCTAAATTAATCTGAACATTTGCATAACTTCTGCCCAAAAGTTTACTGTCTAAAAGCATTGGCACAACTCCCCATGAGATCAGCTTTATCACTGGCACAGGGGATCACATTGACTGCCACACAGATCATTTGCAGGGGCAGAGGATCACTTACAGATGAAACGAGCTGGAGCCTGTTGTGCAGTGCTGAACCCAAGGGGCACTTTGGCACCAGCTTCAGGGAGAGCCAGATCAGGGTCTAGATAAGCACGGGCATGATTTGTTTGCAAAGCCAAGAGGCGCTCACTCCGCCTGACCAGGCATTGCAGCCTTACTTCTCTCTGACAGCAGGACTTTGGAGTTTCTTTTTCTGTTCATCTCCTTGCTGTGCTACCACGTCTCTTGTGTCCTAGCAGGTGGCTCTTCTCACCCCTGCCATCAGTTACTGCAAAGCTGTTAACTCCGTGCTAAAAGGAGGTGGGATCTGATCACATCTGTTAAAATTATTTTGGCCTCATAAAACTTCCAGAGTGCTGAAGGCAAACAGTTGTTTTTTCCTTTTTATATTCAGCATTTCATTTTAGAAGGCTCATTGCAGCAGCCCTTCAATGCCCACATAGACTACTAAAGTGTTGTCTGGCCTGAAAAATCCTCCTAATTTATGGGATGATGTCAAAGCCTTGGACTTGGGAGGCTGTGCTGACATCAGTCCATCCGATGATGGTCTTTTTGGAAGGATCACAGATTGTGTTCGGTTTATTGATGGTGACCATGGAGTCACCACATAGAGGCCAATCAGTCATTAATCATTTACTTACACGAATGACTTTTCCAGCCCAGCAATTCAGCTGGCACAGAAACGATAGTGCCTTTCTCCTGCTTGGATTTGGGTAGAGCTGGGCTGTGTCCAGACCTGGCCATCAGCTCACTGTCAGCCCCTGGGCAGGACTCCCTCTCTGAGGTTCCCAGCAGTGAGGCTGCAGTGCCTGGCAGGTCACACTGCCTGGGCCAGTGGAGATACCCAGCACCTGGAGAGAGGCAGGGGAGCAGGGAATGCAGGAGATGCACTCTTCTGCACTGAGATGCTTCGTTTTGCTATTTTTACTTTTTTTTTTTTTATGAAATGGATGCAATTTAAGTATGACTTAAGTCACAATATTGAGTTCAGATTGTCCACACTAGAAAAGTCACCACATTGTGTCCCTGGTGGAAAAATTCAGGCTGTCATGTGCTCAACAGCCC
The DNA here is from genome assembly GCA_013397845.1 of Melanocharis versteri. Taxonomy (NCBI): domain Eukaryota; kingdom Metazoa; phylum Chordata; class Aves; order Passeriformes; family Melanocharitidae; genus Melanocharis; species Melanocharis versteri. The sequence continues at coordinate 166,771 of VZTG01008464.1, forward strand.
TTCCTCAGACACACAGGTGATGGGTTGGCTGATCTCCGGCTCCTGACTCCGGCAGACATCACAATAATCCGCATCTTCAGGGTGGCTGAGGGGAGGAGCACCTAATCCAGCTGTCAGAAACTACACCACTCGGTATTTTGACAGAAAGTTTTCAGGCAGCTCTGATGCAAAATCAGAAATCCCCAGGAGCCGCCGTTGGCTGCCACCTCCCCACCCCCGCCCGGCTGCTCTCCTCGGGAGAGCTCTCCGTCTTCCGAGCATTAATTAATGAAGCTGCTGGCACACTCCGGTTGCTCGCTGAGAGGTGGGGCAGGGATTTCTGCTCCGCTTCCCCGGCTGAGCGCGGCCGAGCTCGGGCAGGAGAGCCCGGGTGCGTGTGCGGGCTGCGCTGCGGAGCCAGCGCACCGGCTCCGAGCGCGGCGGCCGGGGGAATGACCGGCGAATGCGGGCCGGCACCCACGGTGCGTGCTGGCAGTCTGCAGACAGGGCACGCAGACATCGCAGTTCGCTTCAGTTCAGCCCCTTCCTGCTGTAAGAACGGTGGATGGGCTTTTTCTAAACTGGCTGAGACTCCCAGCAAAGTTATTTTACTTTAAAAGTTAAGCTCTCTGTAATAGGAGAGCTGCATTCTGAAGGATCGGCAGCCTAAGCACTCATCTAAGCATTTTATTCTACTGTTAGCACTGAGACAAAACACCCAATATGATTTTCATTTGCATTTTCCCAAAGATTTAATTCGATCACATTCAGTCTTTTTTAGAATTTTTTAGGTCCGGTTCAGTATAGAAAAGTCTCTTCAGGTAGAACAACAAATAATGTTTTAACAACCTATCCAACTTCTGTTGTCAGTCACCAGCCTCCCTATTTACCCCATACATCCCCCCTGTCTACTCAACCCTGCTCTTATCTTTTGCTGTGGGATTTTAAATCTGCTCTTGGAGATTTTATTCTTTATTTCCCACCTTCCTTTCCTTTCTCATGTAATCGATACCATTAGATCAAAACATTGTGATGCTTTGTGGAGCTGTTGTAAAACCAAAAGCCTTCTGGCTTAGGAGTCTTCCTCAGCAAGCTTTGTCAGCTCCCCCAGTTCCAGGAAAGTAAAGCTGGGTCGAGTCAACAACACAGCCTGTGACAGCACAAAGCATCCATCTCTGGGGATAAACAAGTTATTTGCATGCTTTTTCACTCCTCACCATCGTGCTCTCCAGCCACTGTAAATAGTAAAACAAAGCCACGCTTCATCCTGCTGGCCAGAGGCCTCCATCTTCTGAGGGTGCAATGGCAAACAACAGGCAAGTGAATTCTCTCCCAAATAGAAACAAAACAATGATTCAACCCAGTTGTTTTGGGTTTGGTTTTTTTCCACATGGGTGTACAAATTCACCTGCCAGATTAGGAAAGGATAAATATTATGTGGGTACACAACCGTGTGCAGCACCTGGAGCTGTGTTTGCAGGAGGCAGGAGCTCACACACCCCCAGGACTGGGACCTCTCCACTGGCCAGGTCAGAGCTGGAAAATACTTGCAGTGCCATGACACCTGAGGGACTTGCTAACAAACACAGTGCTGCTTGCATCCACGTTTGCAAAATCAAACACCTTAAATGCACTTTCAGGCTCCCATCTCTGGCTGTGGCAGCCCAGCTCCTGCCCCGGGGCACGGTCCCTGGTCCTGCCTGCCAGCTGGGAGCACTCCAGGGCTGGGGGGCACAGCCAGCAAAGGCTGTCCTTCCAGGGATGCTGCAGAGACAGTCTGTGTGCACACATCCCATTTAACCACGGACTTTCTGTCTCTGCAGCACCTGTTTGGATATCGTTCCTTAAGGCCAAGAAGGTCATGAAATTCAACCATCAATATTTCTAAAATTAAGTGTATAATTTTCTTTCTGTTCAGTTCCTTCATTTTAGATCCTGAAGATGGAAAAGGGCCTTTTATTCTTCCCTATTGCAATATTAACCCCAAGGAAGAGCAGAAACCAGAAGGAGCCTGGGGAAATGTGACCGTCAATGGCCAGGACTCTCAGAAATATTGATGTCCTCCAAAGCTCCTTTCAATATCAGCCAGATTTGCAGCCTGAACCTGAACAAAACAAAATCCCTCTGTACCATGTAGGAGGAACATCAGCTGGCCAAAAGGAGGGGGAGGAAAGGGCCATATTTTGGCAGCTGTGTTTGCTAGGTAGCTTTGCTAATGATAATTCAATCCATAGCCCCACTGGTCTGGCTGTGTCTGGTGGCACTGAGTGCCCCTTCAAAAGCTGCTGTCTCATTGTGGGCCTCAGACTTTCCAGTTTTCCAGCTGGCTGCGGGGAGGACAATCTGTCCTTCCACAGCTCCAGGGGAGGCAGAGGAAGGACCCAAAGTCCTGCCTGAGAGGCAGGAGGGAGCACGCTTGGGCTGCCTCTTGTCAGCAGGGCAGTGGCTCCTGTAAAGGCATCCTGACAAACGAGTGTCTCTGGCCTTTCATTGCCTCTCAAAGTGTGACAGCAGTGGCATCCTGCACCAAAGAGAGGGCGTGAAAGGTGCAGACCTTTGAACTGGGTACACCTAAACCTCTCCCTCATGGTGAGCGCCCTGAAGAAGATCAAAAGGCTTGTGACCTCAAACAGCCAGGCATCACCTGAAAGGGAAAAAAGAAGACACTTGACTTTCTACACAAATTCAAAGTCAAACGGTTGGTGGCAGAACATGCCGCTCTCTGCCTACCCTATTTCAAGGCTTGGCTGCGAGTCAGAGGCGTTTGAGCTGCAGCCAGCTGTGCCTGTCCAAGTGCATCCCTGGGGAGCCCCAGGCCTGGCTGCTTTCTGCCCACGCCTCTGCAGTGTCCTGATCTCTGCGAGACAGGGTGGACGCTGTGCTGCACACTGCAACTCATGGCTGAGTCTCCCCCAAAACAGCACCTTCTCCCAAGCTGCCCAGCTCAGCTGGTGTGGTCCCTGTCTCCTCCCCAGCCAAAGGCAGCATTCCCAGGGGCAGCTGCCATGGAAACATCCTGCATCCATAACACAAGAGCTTCGCTCTCCTTCCTCAACAACCTCCGTCAAAAATGCTGTGCCTTCACCAAGTCTCAATAACTGCAACTGTGTCAGCCCCAAGCCATGGGCAAATGTTCACCATCCTAACACTGAAATACAGGAGCAGTTAACAGTCTCTGTTAACTCTGGGACTTTCTGAGGGAAGGCACACGAGCAGGATCGGCTCATCTCACTGTGATGTCACCAGAAACATCACTGAGTCCAGACAAGCTCCAGGTGATGAAAACTGTAATGCAGCACAAGGACTTTCTCTTTGACCTTCAATTCTCCCTTTTGCTGAGATACGTCACTGTATTCTCACAGCGTGAGCAGTCCCTTTGCTGGATCCATTTGTGACGTGTAATGGTTTTGCCCAAACTCCATTTCCTTCCTTCCAAAGCACTAAGATTTGCTTATGACTCAGCCTCAATAAAACACGCAGCAAGGACCATTAAAATGTATGTGCAATGCAGAGATGAAATTCAGAGGCTACATTCTTTCGGCTAGAATCTCCATTGCCCTTTATTTCCCCTCAAAAAGAATATTAACTCACACTAGGTCTCGGTGCAAAGTAAATCTACCAGCAAAAGAGCAGTTTTAAAGGGAATCTATCTCCATGTGATAAATAAAGTGATAGATGGGAGTGCAGAGGCTGTGATGGCCCTGGAGAGCCCACGCTCCCAAGCCTGTACAGGACTCACAGCAGCAGTGCTCCCCAACCATCCTCTGCCTGAACAGAGATCCCAGCAGCTCCCAGGAAATCACTTGCTGAGGAGTGTGGGTGGAAAGCAGAGAAGGAAACCACGGGGATTTTTTCTAGTTTAGCATTGACAAATTTGAAAAGAGCATTTCAGGCAAAGCCTCGTTTATTCTCAATGAAGCTGGAGAGGCTGTGGTTTCTCCCTGCTGGTGTCTGAGAACTGGCCCCAGGGTCTACCTGATTGTGAGCCAGAGCTCTCCAAGTCCTCTTGACACACAATGGCCTTGAAGTGCTTTGCTCTTTACAGCAGGGCACGAGAAGTGAGTAGGGAGGTAACTGTGGGGGAGGGAAATGGCATTATCTGTCCTGTACAGGGGTGGAGACTGAGACTCAGCACCCTGTATTAATCCACCAGTCAAAAGTCTCCCATGATATGCATTTGAAATCTGATCCTAAATTCTTTGAAGTTCCGCTTTTCACTGAATTTAGTGGAATTTCACACAGTCTCTAATCTCTCTGGTTTTCTTTTTAAGCAGCCACTTGCTTTCATAAGACAGACATCCAGGCACCCAGTGTCCTCTAAGAACAATAAAGCTTGTAAGTGTCCAAGTACAAGAACACAGTGAAGGGAAATCATAACCCCCCCCCAAAAAAAACCAAACCAAAAAAAACCCCAAACCAAACAAAAAAACCCCCACGCAAACAAACAAAAACAAAACAAACAAACAAAACCAAAAAACCAACCAACCAACCAAAAAAACCCCCACCAAACAAATAACTTAATTTCTATTAAGGAATAAAAATATGGCCACTTAGCATAAATTTAGTGCTAGGGATTGACTCCAGACGCAGTCAAAAAGTATCTTTAAAGTGCATGAAATCTATTTTTTACAGATGTGAACTAAGAGGCTTATGGAAAAACATCCGTAAAAAAATCTCTTCTTTAAAGTTTCAGTACGACATGCGGCACTGAACTTGAGGGTTACTTTAGACATGCTTTCAGGCAGCAATACCCTTGTGTAACACCAAGTGAGCTGAGGATAATTGTAATGAAACAGCTTCCATGGCACCAGCTTTCCTTTCCTATCAGCAATCCTGCAGGATGCTGGTAACACAGCTCGATTATGTAAGAAAAACCACAGATTTTTAGGAAGAACTCTAGAGAGTGGTGCTCCACTGGAATAACAGGTGCAGTTCAGCACCTGTTGTCCAGCTCAGAACTCATTTCTGTGTCTGAAACAGAAAAATCACAACTAAACAATGCACTTCAGGCACTGCAGTAACCTGCTCTCAGGTCTGGGGGGGAACAGGAGCACTCCTCGAAACGAGGAGAATAAACCACCCTGCAATCCCTTATTCCAGCCGTGAATTCAGACTGGCTCAGATTTACACCAGCTGAGATTCTGGCCCAAAGACTGGCAGAAAATGAGCTATCAGTGACAACAGATGGAAGGGCAGGACAAGGGCAGGGCTGAAAGAGCTTTTCAGAGCAATTCTTCTCCTTTCCTGTAAAAGCTGTAGTGTAGATCTTCAGTAAAGGTCCTTTGATTCCTGGTGAGCTCTGCTGGTCAATACAAAAGATGTGACCCTTTCTTAAGGTCGTCTTGTATCCATGGTCTAATGTGACAAAAATCCACCAGAGGCAGAATAACCAGTCTTTTGCTTCCTTTTTTTTTCTTTTCCCTTGCTTTTTGGTTATGGCTTAGTTTGCTTTTGTTAATTTCACTGGAACCGGCATTTTACCCCACACGTTCACTGTGATGAGATCCTGGTTTCCTTTGCATCAAAATTCCATGAAATTTAGACGTTTTATAAATGAGGAAGCTTTCCTGGTCTACCTCCATTTACAAAACTACCATCCTGTATAGAGTTAGATAAACCAGGAACATTTCAATGTGTAATTTCTAAAGGCAAACCCGAGTTTTTAATCCATCAGCTTCTGAGGTTGTTCCCGACATCCTGGCGAGCTTCTCCATGGCCAGCAGGTGACAGTCTCAGCAACAGAAACCCTGAACACATCATGAAGAGGGGATTGTTCAATATTCTGCAAGGATACAAACGTTATGTTTTTGTTTTTAGATACATAGACAGTCCACAACAGGGGGCAACATTTTTCACCAAACATGCCACTAAAGAGGGAGGCCAGAACAAAATTCCGGGTGTGATTTCCTACTTCCCTGAGGAGATATTACAGATAAGGGCATGAATGGCACTGCATTCAAGAGGTACCAGCACCATTCTAAGCAGCATTCAGAAAAAACCCTTTACACCTCAGCGTAAGTGTGAAACCAGCAGATGTAAATAAAAGCACTTATAAATCAAGCCCATTTGAAGCATAAGTGCATTCAGGGCTGGCACAGTTACACTGGCTGATAACTTTAATGTGTTGAGCAGAGAACAGGATGTAGAGAATATCTGTGTGCATTGTAGGTGACTGTAACAATTCCTTGCAGCAGTCACCCTAAGAAACCTCACTGCACCCAGCACCATCCACAGCTACACACCAGAAGGAAGCTCAAGGTTCTCCAGCAGAATTTGCTGTTCTTGGCCAGGGTCACTATCTCCCCAACAGTTTTAAGGAAGTTTTCTCATGCCCAGAATAGAAAGCCACAAATCATTTGCTTGATCAAATTTATTTTAATACAATTGGGACTTTGCCTGGGCAAAGGTCAAGTGTAAACTTTTTAAATCTAAATGGTTTGGCCAGTGTAAGATTTATCTAGTCAGAGCCTCAGAGAGGCTATAGCTGTAACTCAATATACCAGAGATATGCTGATTTAAATACCTACCTCTGGTGGTTTTCCTTGTGAAACGAAGATTTGAAGGTGTGCAAATTCCCATTCATAAGGATTTTAATTGCGTGCCTGGTGTCAGAGACCATCTTGATTCAAATTGTGTTTTAACTGAATTTTACCAGATGCATTAAATCATAAAACTTGTCCATGTTTCTCTACAGTTTAAAGAAAGCATTTATGCGTTACTAGTGTGATAAAGGAATGTGTTGAGAAAACAAACAAATACCACGTTGACTGTGTTGTAAATCTCACCTGCATCGCTGCTCCCTTGTCCTGGTGTTCAGAGCTGTGACCATCAGATCGAGGAGTCTCACTGCCTTCCCATACAGTGTATGTCCAAACGAGTGATGGGGTGAACCACAGGACAGCTTGCATTTATTACCAAACAGAAAAGGAATTATTAGTAGCTGCAATGCTGTAAAAGTGTGTCCTTACCGTGGTTTGTTTAACCCAAGCTGAAAAAACAGGTTTAATTTGGATCTGAATGCGGATGTGACATCCAACACTCTGGCCATTTACCCACACTCTCCATCCTGAGAGCACCTTTCTTTTGTGCCATGGATAGAAGTTTTTCCAGATTATGATTCTCCGTAATGTTTCAGTAATCTTTCTTTCTCTGTCCTCCACGCATCCATCTCCTTCCTGACACCCACTTTTTTCTTCAGAGTGATTTCAAGATTCTCCTTCTTTCATTTCCCCTTCTCCTTACTAACCCCACTTGGTGACTCAGACCTGTTCCACAGAGCAGAGAGAGCAGACTCTGCCCTGGGCAGCTCCAGGAGCGACGTGTGAAACCCTCTGCAGTACCAGAGGAACCATCTCACGGTGGTCACACAAATCTCGCTGTCTCCTGGATGCTGCCAACCAATGGGAGCGCCAGGATTTGTATCCTGCCCTGAGAAAAAGCAGGGCAAGTCTTAGGCAAACTAATCACGCTGCAGGGATTTGTGTAATGAAAAGTACCTCTGCTCAGGGGTCAGAAACTGTGTGAATCAACCACACACCATTGCCAGGGGCAAATTCACCTGAATAAGATATCTCCTTATTCTCTTCTGTCAGGTTCATTACTGGGGCATCTCAACATCTAGGAACAGATACCAGAGCCTGGCCACCCCACGACTGAGGCACACAGTCTGTCTCAGGGCAGTCTGAAGTGATTTACACAGGGCTGGCTTCCCCCTGTGCCGTGCAGCCCTGTCTGTGCCTGGGGCCTCTACACACTCCCTAATGCAAACAAAGTAATGCAGACTTAATGATCGCTGTCATTTCCATGTGCCTACTGCTGATCTCTTAATGAAATATTCCACTTAAATTGCACTGGCACAAGCACAGTTCTGTGCTGGCAGGAGCTGCAAAACCGGAGTACCCAGTGAAAAGGTTCTGCAGGAGCCGCCGTACAAAGGAAAGCTGCTAGTGAAACACTGCTCGACTGTTTTTGTGCCTGCTCCTGCAATAAACACGACACCTGCCAGGCTTTCTGAAGGGTAAGAAGAGAACAGAGGATGGAAATTGCCTTTATCTCAGGTTGGGACACGGGAAAACCAGCTGAAATGAGGATGACAGTCTGTGGGGATATAGATTTGGCATTCATTGATGGGTGAGTGGTGTCTGCTCAGCGCTGCTGTAACAGCCTTGCTCCCTCCTGTCAAACCCTGCTGGGAGCACTGCTGCAGAAGAGAAACACTGGGGACATGCAGCACCACACAGACTCTTTGTTTACCTATTGTCACAAGCAGTAAACCAAATGTTGGTGGGGGGAAAGCTAAAGATCTGTTCAATGACCAAATATGTGTTGTCGGAAATAGGAGGAGTAAAACTACTGAAAAACAGTGGGGGTTTAAAAAGTTGACTATACTGTACGCTCCGCCTAAAATAAAGACAAATAAATACCATACATGTTCTTCACTATTCCAGAGATGAACAAAAGCATTGAGCTTACCTCTCTTTAGGCCATCAGCTCTGGCAGAATTGCATGGCGTAAGTGGAGGTCTGTAAATCTCGCCTTTACTTTGGCCTTGCACACCTCACCCCTTCCCCAGTCTCCTCCAAGCACTGATCACATACTGGCTACAGGCACTGCAGGGTCTCAGGAACTGCTGTAGGAGTAGGGAGCACCATCTGAAATCAGGGGATTCCCTCAGTCTGCCTGGGTCACAGCACCCACTCCATCCTTCTACCTGCTCTCTCAGGGTGAGGAAATGCTGAAGGTGCTGATGAGTTTGTGGTTGACTGACAGAAATAAAATATTAATAAAAGCCCCTCAATAAAAGCCTATTTTAAGAGCATGTTTATCTAAGCTAACTAGATGGAAAGTAATGCAACAGGAGCTGTGATTTAGTCCAGCTACTCTACCAAGTCCTATCATTTCCTGGATGATTCTGAGTCCTGTCCTACACTTTTTCGTGGTAGCTAACACTAAAAACTGTTTCAGCAGGAGAGAAATCAGCCCTATTCAGTACTGACCCACTAGTGATAGTTGAGAGGGGCATTATCTTCCCTGTTCTATCGGTGCAAGGCAAATGGGGGAGGCCGTTTCTTCAGGGAGCCAGGGCTGTGTTAGAGACACAGGAAGGAGGGAACAATGCCTGAGATTTGCATTTGCTGAAGGGCTCAGTACATTGCTCCCTTGTGAGCCGGCCAAGACCGACAGCACATGAATCCTTGTGATTCATCCTTCCCCCTGGTCTACCTCTCTGTATCCAGCACGGCACAGAGAACTCTGTGTGTTTATTTATACACAAAAAGGTCTTTGCTTGGTACTGTAGTATTTGGGTGCTTGGCTCAGGCTCCCAAGATGGAGCAGGGGTACAGACTGATCTGTTGAATCACTATTTTCCACTTTTCTGCCAGGCTGCTGGGTGACCTTGGACAGTTTACAGCAACTTCACCCCTCACCACCTCAGTTTATGTAAAATTATCCTGCTTAACTTTGAATGGAGCATAGCTGTCAACTGATGCAAGGGCAGGGTACGTTGTTTACATGTGACTCAAATAAAACCAGTGCCTAAAACCTGAAATCAGCAAGATAGAGAAATTGAGAAACAAAAGAGCAGAAATGTGGAACTGTTCCTCTGCCTCAGCTTTCTCCCCCCGCCGCTGCCCTGCCTAAACACAGGTAATTACAGCCCAACCCCACCATCCAATTTATTCCATGTCGGCCATGCTGAGAAGTTCAGGTTACCCCCCAGGGCATCATAAATGACAGGTAAATAAGCCCACGCATGTTAGGAAGAGTCTCTTTAAAGGTTACAGTTCTGCTGTGCCAAAGAACGGACGTTTCAGGGCAGATATTTCCCTTTGGAAGGCTCTGGATACGGAAACCTGGCAAGAAGGGCAGGTGTTCAGGAAGGACACATTCTGGGCCCTCCCTGCTGCTGTGCCTGCCTAGACTGTCATTAGTGTTTTAAGTGGAAGTGTAACCCAGGGATGCAGGGGTTCATAACCCAGGGATGCAGGGGTTCATAACCCAGGGATGCACGACATAGTGAGGCTGCTGGTCATGGATGTGTCAGGCAGATGGACTCTAAGCTGTTGAAAAGGCTCATGAGTTTCTGCTGCTCATAAACGTCATATGCAGAAGCTGTCTTTCCCTCCTACAAATAACTCCTCCTGGAGTTTGTAGGAAGCCCTGTCTGAGGGTTATGACTGTCTCAGAGTTGAACTGTGGAGAAGCTGAAAAGCAGGACAGCAGCTGCCCACTGGGAGGTGGGAGGCAGACACGGAGCCGTGCCCAGCACCGCCTTTGCAGGACCTCCTGCGCTCACAGGGGCTCATCCCGAGTGTGAAGCGTCACTTGCACCATACACAGGCTCCCAACGTTTTCCCTTCCAAGTGTTTGTCTAGCTGTTGTCTCGGGCTGTGGCAGGTCGGAAGCTGCATCTGGAGAAGGTTTGAACGTATCCAGCCCCTTTCAAAATCCCCCGTCGTCAGAGGGCTGAAACCCCCCTCACCTCTGCAGTCCCACACCTGGCCATAGGTGTCTGCATGCGCACCCAGCCTGCCCGGGAGGGGCTTCCCAACGCTTGCTCTCGCGCTCATTTGCGCAGACAGGAGCGGGCAGGAATGCCCGTCCGTGTGCCTGCTCCCGCCCCGCTCGGTGTCCTGCCCTCATGTCACCTGAGCACGTAGGGCTGCGGCCATGCGTGTGTCCCCCCGTGCAAGTCCGCGCTTACAGCGCCGGTACGTGCGCGGCTGCACACGCGGCGCGGTGTGGCGGGGTGCGGAGTGGGAGTGTGCGAGGGTGAGGATGTGGCAGGGTGTGTGTGAGGGTGACGGTGTGAGGGTGAGTGTGCGTGTGTAAGTGTGCGCCCACCCGCTCACCGTGCCCCCTCCCCTGGGAGCCGGGCAGCTCCGCGGGGCCGCGGTGCGCTGTCCCTGTCCCCGGGGTACCGCTGCCTCTCCAAGCAGACCC
>VZTG01008464.1:177889-287171 GCA_013397845.1 Melanocharis versteri
GATGGGGAAGAAGAGCGGGGACAGGCGGGGGAGGGAGAGACGGGAAAAAGAAACCGAAGAGAGAGATGAACGAAGGGACAAAAGAGCGGAGGCTGAAGCGGGATAGGTATCGTCCAGGGGGAGGAGGTTGCAGGCGGATTAAAGGGAGCCCGGAGCGGGGGCAGCCGCGCACCGGCCGCACGGAGGGGCCGCTCGGCCTCGCAGCGCGGTCCTACGCGGGGTGATTGCAGCCAAGCCCGGCACCTCATCGCATTCCCCAGCGGGAGCTCAAGGGCAGTGGCAGGGAAGAGGCCGAGGGGGAAGAGCCTTTTGTTGGCCCCTGGCCGCTGCGGTTCGGTCCCGGGGCCGGCGGGAGCCCCGGCTGGGTGCGGGTGCGCAGCAGTTTTCTCTCTAGTTAATAAAAGTCCTGTCTCTGTGTTACCTCTCCGCAAAGCCACGCAGAGAGAGGATTTAGCACTTATGTGAACCCTTTGTTTACACCTGCCCTAATGTTTATCCCAAGGCTAACAGGATTTCCTGCGTGCTGAACCCAAACACCCAGGTTGGTGATCAGCGCTAGTACCGAGTAGCTGTTGAACGGCGATACCCTTGCTGCTTTCCAGCAGGGAATATCAGGGTTGAGGTGTTGTCTCGCTACATCAGAAGGAATCAGGTGATAGAATCCATCTGCTAGAAGGCTACGACATGAACAGAAACAGACTGAGAATTAGGAAAGAAAATAAAAACGTTGATTACTGTCAGTGATTGCTATCGGTTGTGAATTCAACACCAGGCACTATGGGCAGAAGTATCTAGGCACACATGATGCACAGATTCTGACCAAAGGGAATTGAGCTCCTAGAAAATTAGGAAGATAATTTCATAGGATATTCAGCATCACAAAGTATTTTTAAATGAAAGCAATACTTTTTCTACATGTCCTTTTTGGTGTGGGGTCTTGCCTTCTGTAACAGAGCATGATGTGTATCTAATGCAGGGGCTGTCAAAATCACTGCTGCACTTTTGCCTACAAAGCACAATTGCACTATTAATTATTATTCTGGAAATACACACATCTCTTGAGTAGTCTGATCTCAACTTGGCTGTTGCTGCTCTGTTATCAGTCCTGGAGCTCATTCTTCAGTTCTGATCAAAAGCAGCTGGCAGAGATCCTGTGTTGTGATTAATTCCTCACTCACTAGCATTTCTCCACAACACTTCATGGTGGGGGCGGTTTTCTTTTGGAAATTGCACAGTGAACCAGTCTTCTGCCTGTGTGGCAGAGCAGGTTACTATTTGTGCTACTATTGCTTATATTTACTAGATTGTTTTTCTTCTCTGCCATTGAATGCATTTCCCTGTGTCAGTTGACTAACATTAGGACTCCGGATACAGGAGCAGATAATGCATCTAACCATGAATAGCCTCACCTTAAATCAGATTTATTCTGTATATATATTCTGTAGCAGCATACAGCTGTGTCTTTTTGATCCCTTTGCAAGCTTTGGTCAGATGACTTTAGCTACAGAAAGCCTCATTGATTTTTAACCGTGACAACTTTTTGATGACAACTGTGAGATTTTCTGTTTCTGCTTAGTTGCTTGTAATTGTAGTTTGTACCCGCTGGGGCAGCTTTGTGTCTGCAATTTCTGTAGTGACTCTATGCCAGATAATGTAATGAAGGGGACCTCACTCTGTAAAAAACAGTGGAGTTATTACAGCTGTCATTTAGAGCATATTTTGAGCCAAAAATTGAGTACTGGATTTGAAGCTGTCCTGCTAATTGTTTGCTGCTTTTGCCTAAAATGTGTGAGGCTTATTGATTAGAATATTGATTGTAAAGTGTTCCTGATTGGTCTGGTTAGAGGTATGTTGCCTTAATGGCTTTACCAAATAAAATTTTGGAGAGGAATCTGGGGGAAAAAAAAAAAATCTCAAGTTACTTTCCTTCCGTGTGAGCAGTTCATTGGAGTATGCGGGGGATGTATCGGTGCCAGTGACTGTATCTGTGCTGGAATGTTTCTGTGGCATTCCTGTGTTACTGTAGTTCTCTGGCAACAGAAGTGAAGTGCCAGCCGAATAGAGTGCTATTGTTACTACCGTGAGGTTGCATAACTTTGCTAAGAGCTAATCTAGACATAAAGAGGTAAAAATACTCTTCCTCTACAGTTACTGATTTAGGTAACTACCGGCAAGAATGTGCAGAAAAATTTTACTACAGAATCTCAAGAGACACAGAACTCTGCCATCCTACCCACTGCACAGGCTTGAGGAAAATACTATTTTAATAAAACCCCCATATTGATATAGTTCTTTTTTCCAAAACAACTTTTCTAGCAAAAAAAACCTTTACAGTTTTCCCTTGAAATGATTGAATCTGTGGTTTTAGCTAAAGATGTGGTATTCCCTTGCCAAAGTTGTGTGTTGTAATGCAGTGTTTTCCCTTGTTTTTACAACTGTCTGTGTTCAGTGCTGAGTACCAACACTAGAAAGAGGCTCTTTTGGCTGGTAATGTCTCAGGGGATAGATTATTAATATTGCCCGTTTTTACCTAGTCAGGCAGAAACTGATAGTAAACAGGTTGGAAACACACTGCTTTACTGATAGCAGTTAGGAGGAAAAGATTCCTCCTTTGGAGACTTGGAGCCCTGCTTGCCAGCTTTGGCCTGGGCAGGATCTAGTGTTTAGGGAGACTCACTGACATTGGGTAGGGAATGATTTCACACCAGGAATACCTGTCAGCAGTCCTAGAGGTTTCTTGGTCAGTAATGTGGCTGTCTAGGACCTTTCTAAGAGGACCACTGGTTATGTCCCATCAGCTTTCCCAAAAGTAGGAAGTAACTTGGGAAAATTCCTCTTGAGTTGAACACCTCTGTATTTCAGAATACATATTTTGAATTCTGAATATATTTTGTCACAGCTTAATTCCCCCTTTCCAAAATGAACCACTTCTTCATGGAGGGGCAAATACTCAAATTCATTAACCCTCCCTTCCCCCTCCCAAACACTTCCAAATAGGAAGAGGAAACAAATGATGGCCTGACAATATGACTGCTTACCCATGCAGCACAATCTCCATGGAAACAGACTGTCCTAGAATAGCTCAATCACATGAGGGTTACATGACATGAATAAAGTAACCAGAAAACTGGAAAATATCTTAGAACTGGGGATACTCGCACTTAATTCATTACCCCCCAGGTCTTTGGAGAGCAGCTAATAAACAAAGCTAGTATTGAAAGCAATTTAGTCCATGCTTATCATAATTTGTAAGTGATGGGATAGTGGAAAATTAACATGACCCTCACTTAAGGGCTGTTTATTGTTTCTAGTTTGGGTGACATTTAGAATGAATTTTGAATCATTTTCCACATGACCTCCTACTTCTTGAAATGGTACCACTGGTTTGGAGCATTGCCTTAGACCCCAGTGGATTTCCTCCCTTTGTGTCAGCAGGCACTGACCATTTCACACTTTTTAGGACATTTCAAACACTCTAAAGAGGAAATGCACTAGTTGCAGTAGGAATTGACTGTGCTTAAAAGGAATTGGAGAACTCTCTTTAGAATGTTTTCTTCTAGTTAATTATGTACTCAAAGGGCAAGGAGATTTATTGAGCGTAACCATATTCAATAGAGAAATGAATATATTTCACTGATGGTTAGTTCTCTGTCTGTAAAGTCAGTGTTTTTAACGTGGGTGTTGCGACAGAGTCATTGAAAAACCTGTTACACAAATCAGATATAAACAAGTGTATATTCTACCAATTCACCATAAAGTAAATTACAGATAGGTAGAAAAAACAAGTCCTTAGCAGGTCATTGCATCGTTAGAACATTGTAGCCCTTCCAGTAGTGCAAAGATTAATTTCTGTGGGCTGGCAGAGTTTGCCCATTACCCATTTCCTGTTTGTCCAAGCCCAGATCACATTATTTGTCACAGCTTCCACTTCTGAGATGAAAGTTTGTAATAGGATGTTTTGTATCCTGTGTGAGTGAAGACCATAGAGTCATTACAGGTTTATATTGGCACGTTTGCTGTCCTGGTGCCCCTAATAGGAAACATCATAACCTCCATCATCTGTCTCCTGACGGAGGCCAAAAATTGCCATTGGTCACTACACAGTGAAACATTGGTTTGAAGATTCAGATCCACAGGATTTAACTTCGGTCATTACAGGACTGTAAAGCACAGGATTGTAATGCACAAGTAAATCCCTAGTTCTCAGCTCTACGAGAATCAGTACAGTTTCAGACAGTCGGTGTAAATAGTTTTTGTGTTGGTTATGACTTATCATGCTCAATGCAGCATTGCTCTGCTACTTTTAATCATTTTCAGCTCTCATTAAAGTTTTCAGAGTTTTCATTAAAAGCAATTCTAACCTATGAAATCTCTTTGGACAGGTAACCGTTTAGGGCTGTTGTATGGCTTCCAAAAGAGCTCCTGATAGTTCCTCTGCTTTTCACTTTGCATCCTAAACATGTCCCATGAGCTGTGTGACTCACGTTGACTAACATTACTGCCTGCTTACGTGGTGCTTTTCTTCCTCATGGTCATACAGTACGAGTGGGAGTCTGAACCGTTCCTCACATCAATGAGGAAAATGCTGCTGGGACCTGCAGCACTAACTGCTGGTGAAGGTTAACAGAGTCAGGTTTCGGATCTGCTCCACACAGTGTTTACTCCAGACTGCCCTTACAGGGCGGCTGTGGCAGAGGCAGACTGGGAGTTAAAGGTGACATTTTTTAACAATCTCCTTCCCTCTGCTTTGCTTAATAAAAGCAAATGCCATAATATGTATTTTTAAAGCACCTAACACATCTTCTTCCTAAAACTAAGTTGGGATTTGTTTAGGTTTTTGGTCCTGATGGTCAAGTGAGATGTGTTGTGTTCCTGGAGAGTTTACCATGGTCCCCTCTCTGGATCCAGGAAAATGATGCTCTGGTTTTTGTTATTTGTTTCCTTTGAATGGCTTTGGACTGGCTAAGAAGCACAATGAGGCATTCATTTTTGATTAGTTGATTGATGACACTGCATGTGTGCACCATTGTCACAGAATATGGGATTTTTCTAGACTACCATTCCCGTTTCCAAATGCAATCTAATGTCTGGGCTTTGGAAGAGGATGAAAGAAGTGAATATGATAACTGCCTATTGACCGAGCATGAAAACAAGCATTTTCTTTTTTTTAAGAATGTACAATGTTTGTTTTCCTTGGATTGCTTTACCCTTTAAAAAGTAATAATTTAAAAAGTGGTTTTGTCTCTGCCTTTGTTCCAGTAAAAGGAGCAAGGCTGTGGGACAGTCTAATTGTGATATAGCTTACACCTGCATCAGGCCCAGTGCAACTAACACATGCTTTGTCACACCCTTGATTTGAATGGGGTGTTACATTTAAACAGGTAGTAAGTATCTAAGTATTGTAGATAATGTAATATTTGTAACAGGATACATAGTTTTTTCTGGCTGTGTTTTAGGCCACTTGCAGGGGCAGAGTTTGGAAATGTTGTTTTCAATCTGTGCAAACAGAGCAATGAGTCATTTCGCAGTCTGAGTACGACAGGCAAAAGCAGCTTTTGGGAGGGCAGTGAAGGGGGCTGGGGAGAGGCTGTGCCAGCTGCAAATCCAGTGCAAAAACTGTAAACACGGGCTACTGAAACAAGCTGGGCTTCAGTGGCTGTGAAATCCTCCAAACTGAGCTCTAGCTAAACAAATATTTTGTTGTCTCAGACAGAAAAATGAAAACCTACCCAGCCATTGGTTTCTTCCTCCTCTTCGTGATCAGCTATGGCTCTTCAGAAAACTCCAGTACTCCTCGAGGGTGTGGACTGGATCTCCTCCCTCAGTACGTTTACCTGTGTGACCTGGATGCCATCTGGGGGATCGTTTTGGAGGCGGTCGCGGGGGCAGGTGTGCTGACCACATTACTGCTGATGCTGATTTTGCTGGTGAGGCTGCCCTTCATCAAGGACAAAGAGAAGAAGAGCCCCCTGGGAATGCACTTCCTCTTTCTCTTTGGGACTCTGGGACTCTTTGGGCTGACGTTTGCTTTCATCATCCAAGAAGATGAAATGGTGTGCTCTACTCGAAGGTTTCTGTGGGGAGTTATCTTTGCTTTGTGCTTCTCGTGCTTGCTAGCTCAAGCCTGGAGACTTCGCAGACTCGTTCGCCATGGGAAGAGCCCATCTGGCTGGCACCTGGCTGGGGTGGCCATCTGCCTGATGCTGGTGCAGGTCATCATCGCAACAGAGTGGTTGATCCTGACCATTGTCAGAGATAACAAGCTGGCCTGCAGCTACGAGCCGATGGATTTTGCGATGGCTTCGATTTACGTTATGTTCCTGATGGTGTTTACCATGGGATTTTCGTTTTTCACTCTCTGTGGGAAGTTTAAGAAATGGAAGAAAAATGGAGTATGCCTCATTATAACCCTTTTCCTTTCCATTCTGATTTGGGTAGCCTGGATGACTATGTACCTCTTCGGTAACGCTGAGCTCCAGAGAAGAGACAAATGGAGTGATCCCACTCTGGCTATTGCACTGGTGTCCAGTGGTTGGGTGTTTGTAATTTTTCACGCCATCCCAGAGGTCCACTGTACCATCCTTCCATCACAGCAGGAAAACACACCCAATTATTTTGATACTTCACAGCCAAGGATGCGTGAAACTGCTTTTGAGGAAGATATACAGCTTCCTCGGAGCTACATGGAAAATAAAGCCTTTTCAATGGATGAACATAATGCAGGTAAGAATTGGCTATAAAGGACTATATTTTTTTGGAGTGTCAAGAAAACTCTGCATGAGACTTCTCAGGTGTTGAAAATGAGGGTCATGATAAATACAATAATTTTCACACTACACCTTGGTTCCCTTTTACAATTTTCACTAAGATACCATCTAGTGAGGGAGAAAAAAGAAAAAATTGCAGAAAATACATATGTTAGGTTAAAATTATTCTTCTGCATGTTGATTTTTCTTCGAAAAACTGAACAGTTTTAAATGCAAAGCCAACACCAAAAGAATAAAAAAAATTGTGGAAAAAAACCCCTCTATTTTAAATAATTTAAATTACATCTTTTGTAATTAGCAGTTACCAACATTTAATACAAAATATTTTCCCAAAACCTCAGAAAAAAATAAAGTGGTCTATGTTACAAAATGCTCAGCCACTTGAGCAATAAAATAATTATTATTAATTATATTTCCATTAAAATGGATTTAGTGCCACTTTGTGTCCCTGTGGGGGAAGAAATGCCAAGTGGCTTACAGACAGTTCAAAGACAGCCTTTGTTCTGAAGGCTTGAATGGCTGAGGTTTCAGAGAGGTTTCGAGGTAATTTGCCTTCCTTGTCGTAGAACGATGTGCGATGACACATCATTAAAATTTGCAGTGGAAATGTTTTTGAGTGATTGCTGAAAGGACCAGCAACAACTGGGTGCTTCAGAGATCCAAACCACTGCTGGACGTTTAACCAGTGTCAGAAATCCCAGGGATGCCTCTGTGACCAGCAGTGGGAAGCAGGAGCCCCATGGTGTTCCTCGGGGGGTTGTGGTCTGCTGCTGTCCCACACGTGGATAAAGGATTTTGTTACAAGTCACACTGATTTTTATTCACTGTGATTGAGAAGAATACTGGTTGGGTATCCCAGGCAGCAGTTGCCACATTGCTGTGGCAGCCCCTGGAAGAAGGCGTAGGGCACGTGGTTCAGGCACTTCACCTTCCTGTTCATCCTTATGTGTCTTTGATTTCCTCTGGGTTTGATGTTTCCTCTGGGTACTGACCAGACACGGAGGAAAATAGCACTTTTGTTTGGCACAATGTCGGGTCAGGAATACATTTTTTCCTCTTAAGTTTTTTAGCAGGAACTTTAAAGGTCTCCTTCTAGTAGGGAAGTTTGTTCTGTGAGTAGATACCATAAGGGCAGTGGTAAAACAAAAAAATCATGAATAAAAGGATGGTTGTTATTACTAATGTTCGAGAGCAAGAGGCAGTTGCACTATGGACTGTTAAAAGCACTCTTTTTTTTTCTGTGGTGGTTTTTTTTTTTTTACTGTCCTCCATTCCCCCATTAAATTAATTTCATAGTAAAGTAACTGCAGTGGCTTCAGTGAAGCTATTTCTGGCTAAGGCAGATCTAAGAACAAAATTGGATCTTTCACTTGTATCATTCCCATTCATGGATGAATTTATAAAAAAGAACTGGAAGCTCCTTTTTGATCTAATCATTCAGTAATTAAGTTTTTTTGTGAAATGGATAGATATATGATACCTATAAAATCATTACACTGTCTGTTATAGTGCAATTTATGTTCTGTTTTAATCTATCTGAACTATAGTACAATGCAAAATAGATTTCCTTATCTGATGCCCTTATTAATATATACCATAATAAATGCCTGTCTTTCCTATTCCCATGGCATATAGGAATTTTTAATACATCAAAACAGATTAAATATTTCTTTGCACCAGTTCTTTAAGGACTGGCTTTGGACAGCAGGGTTTGGAGACAAAATTTAGTAGTATGGTAGAGACTTAAAGTAAATCCAGGCAATAATAACAAAGTCACTAAGTCAGATCCCCGTGCTGATGGTTGTCAGTGGCAAAGCACCTGGAGTCTGAGCAATTGGCTCTGCAAGTATGTAGAAAATGTTCTCTTCTTTCATCCATTTAATCAGACTCAATTTGAGAATTCATCATCAAGAGTTTAGAAATGAATGGAAAGGTACTTTCTTCAATTTCTTCATACTTATGAATGCTATTTAAGAATGGAAGATCTGCTAGTTGTAAAGTTTTGGAAGACATGATAAGCAGAAAACATCTCTTAGTACCCCGACTGTAATACTTGTTTCAGTAAGTAGTTAGCTTTAAATAGAAAACATGCCTGGACAAACACATTTTCCATTAATTCTTGTTAATTCCACTAATACTTGTATAAGACAATTTCATAACTTTGCTCTTTTTTAAGATTTTAAGCACCATTTTAAGAATCTGAACAGCCTTCAGGTTCCAACAAGCACATGTCCTCCTAGATTCCTTCTTTCTTAGCAAAAATGTAGCTTCAAGTTATGCATTGCAACAAGAGCTGCTCTATTCCAGGAACAACATTAAGCATTAATAAAGCAAACCTATTTTAAAGTCAGTAATTTAAACATCATTTAAACAGCATACTAATCTGGGATTTTAATATTCATATGATAGGTTGACATTTCTCTTTAAAAGAGTTATTTTCATAGGTGTGCCTTCTAAAATTATATTGAACTATTTAGAAAGCCTGGACAAAGAGCAGTTGACTGAGTTCTCAGTGCTTTCTGGAAGTGCAGTGCACACCAGCAGGCCAGCCTCTGTAGGCAGAGAGAATTTGCCTTAAACAAGAGAAATCTGGATGTGAAATGTAGAATGCTACAGCTGTCAGGAAACCCAAGCCCAAGCAGCTCTGGTATAATTAAATTTCATTTAATAACTTCTAGTACTACCAGTCACTGTCACAGCCAATGCCTAAAAGCAAGGTGAACAAAATTTAAAATGTGTTAAAAAGAGGCTTTGACACATTTGCTCAAATATCCTCAGTACTGCTTGTTTTTTACCTATATATACCCTATGCAAGTGGATTTATTTGATAGTAATGTAAAAAGTACAAGGAAAAATGGTAAAACTGGTGTGAGAAGAAAATCCAAAGTTAGTATTTTGTCTACAAGCTTTGTCAGAGATTCTTACATCAAAAAAAGTGTAGCTGTTTGCAATAATAGAGAAAGAAAATGTAGCAATATGAAATTGAATTTACTGGCTCCTTAAGATAGCTTTGAAATTACTGTGGATATTTTGTGTAAATATTCTGTATAAATGTGTAAATATTTTAATGACAGTATGCACGATAAAGATTTTTTGTGGGTGTGTACTAACAAATACCAGTGCAATCGTGTGTTTATCACACAAGAAGTAGTCAAATAGCAAAAAAGAAAAGTTACTGACCTTGAGATGGCTAAATATCTAATAAAAAATACTTAGTTCCAGTTTAGGCATTTTCATAATTTTTTCTCCGAGTGTTCTGCAAAAATATGCAGTTTTCAAATACAGAGCAAGTGAGGGCCTATATGTATGTGAAGTCAACAGCTGAGTATTTGCAGGGTGGAATTTCTAAATTTCTATGCTAAATCAATACTGTTCTTCATCTTGGTGCACAACTCCCAAAGAGAGGAGTAGCAGTGGATAGAGGACAGCATATGGCAGTGGGATCCATTTAAATCTTCTTCTACACAGAGCAACTACATTGGAGATAAATCCTGGCTTCATTAAAGTCTGTGCTGAAATTCTCATAAACTTCGGCTCATTCACGATTTCAGCCGGAGACTGTAGAATTGTAATTTGTATTAAATCTAAGAGGAGTTCTTGCCCCAGGTGCCTGAACTGGGCATGTTTCTGTTTAGCAGCTGACAGATGAGTATTGCCCGTTGTGACCATGCACGTCGTGTGGATAAATGAGCTCTGTTCCCTGGCCACGTCTGAGTTCAGTGAAGTCATTATTTACCCTCGAAATTAAAGAGGGAGTTTGTATGTGCCAATCCCCAGACTGGTTTAGAGAGAGCAGCATATCCCTCACTGTGCATATCTCATTCAGAATTAGCATCTTGAACCCAAACTCGTGCTAAAATTAATGGGGAGACGGTTTTATTCCTGGGATAAACATCCAAAAGGACAATCAGTGTCTTCTCTTTGGCTTCGGTGATTTGCCATGTTTAAGCTATTCGAAAGCAATATTTACTCCATCTTTCTAGTTTCTCAGAGTAAATATAATCTGAAACATCTGGAAAACCCTTATATGCTAGTCATGCTGAAGTAATGCTCAGGGGGTTGTAAGCATTGCTTACCGGCTTGAGCAAGGCTTTGGATCCCTGTCCGCTGAGTTTGATAGAAAGCAAAATGTAACACATTTTACTTAACCCCACAGCATCCAGACCAACACAGGGAGCACTCTGCAAAATGCATTGTGCAAGATACATCACAGGTTTGGTGACTGAAGACATTGTGCTCCCACTGAAATGAGATTAAGCAAGCTTCAGAAATTTGGTTCCTTTTCCCCCCTCCCCAGCAAACAGTTCGTTTAATGTAAATCTGATTCTTCTGAGATCCGTTCCCAACATGTAAGAGAAACAGCTGTTCAAAAGCAACATGGAAGTTAAAATCGGTGGCAAAGTTCCCAATAAGTTAAGTGGAAGGAAGATACTCTGTGATTGCACAGCTTGAATTGTGTTCTAAGAGCGATCTCTCTTTTCCAAACACAGCGCTAAGAACAGCAGGATTTCGAAACGGCAGTTTGGGAAGCCGGCCTAGTGCTCCTTTTAGAAGCAATGTTTATCAGCCAACTGAGATGGCAGTTGTGCTAAATGGTGGGACTGTAAGTATCAAAATGTGATGATTTAAGAAATCTTTGAAATGCACTGATATATACAACCACTACTAATTGAAAAACCTGCTTTAGCTTATTCACAGCAGGGGGAAAGCTATAAATGAAAATTTAAGGCAGCAAGTGTGCATGTAATGCTTCCCTTCCCTCTAGAAAATATGTAATTAACAAGTATTTTGCATTTGTTTACTTGGCTATTCACATTTTGCAGTGCAGTTTCAGTGAATCAAGTTTTTTTGTGAGACAACATATTCAATGGCCCTTTCAAATTAAATTTGTGTTAAGGTATTTAACATAACTATTAAGTGACACCATTTCTAACCTGATTTTTTTTCAAGATGATGTGAGTCACACAGATGTTTTCAGGCAGTGCATTACTTTAAATAATTGTTGCAGATAATGGTGGTCTCTCACGTATCTTCCATTTTCTTGTAAAATACATGTAATTCTTTGTAACTTACAGATTTGTACATCTCTTGAAAAGGGATTCATAAAAGAGGAATATCGAATATTTTAATGTTAATAGCATCGATTTTTCTTCCTTAGACAATAGTTTGGCATGCCATTCTTTGATAGAACTGTATTTTTTCAGCCTGGCTGTTGTAAGATTGGTTTAGTGATGCCAAACGGACTTTACAAATGTTTTTCACATGATGTCTAATTTTCACTTAAGACATTTCATATAGGAGGCACACTGTTGAAAAAGAAGAATTTTCATCCGCACATTTTTCATGCATATCTACATGCTTCTTAAAAATCTACTCATGAGCCAGTTTATACTCATGTGAGTTGGGTTTTCTTTCTTTTGAATCATGAGCTGATTCCATAACTCAACCTCTACATTTAAAACCAAATAACATGAACTGATTGCAGGTCTGGTTTTGTTTTCAAATAAGTGAAGTTTTGGCTGATTTTAGTGAACAAGAGGGACTAGATACAAGAATTCTCCTGTGGGTAAGACTGTGTGAAACATGTCAACTTGAGTAAAATGAAAAGGCTTGGCTTTGCTGTCAGTAAAGGATTGCATCCTTCTGATGTTTGGATTAATCTCTGCCTGTTTTCTGGTACCAGAATGTGCAGCTCAGGGAGAAGGCAGTTAAAGGATGAGAAGCTTGAGAATTTGGGGTTTTTGTTTGTTTTGCTTTGTTCTGAGTTGGATACAAAGCTCATGTGTGTATACAGTCATGGTTTTACAGAGAGATAAATGCACTGTACAGGTGGAAGATGAGTTTCTTTGTATCACATTGCTCTAGAACTACCCTCTGGAAAGCTGTCATGTACATGTAGAGTGATAACGTTGATTTTTGAACAGTCTAGATCTCTCAGTTATGGGTTTATTGTCCTTATTTCCAGATACCAACTGCTCCGCCAAGTTACACTGGACGACACCTCTGGTGAAAGGCTGTAGGCTGTAGAGAATAAGAACCCTTGTTGCAGATGTTGTTCCCTGGCAGTGTGTCTTTGAGGGAAGGAATCCATAACAGTACCAGAACAAAGCAACAAAACATCCAGGATCTTTCGAAATCCTACAGAGGATTTTGCCTAAATGTGAACACCATTGAACGGAGAATTGCAAAAACAAAATTGTAAAACTGAAGCTGAATCTAATTTAAAACAGAAGTAGGCACACCTTAAATGGGAAGAGGGGATATTGTATTCTGAAGTGTAAGATACTCTCTTGTCTGTAACTTGTGTGCCAGGCAAGCCTGGTTTTGGTGGTTGCCAGTTGCTTGCAAAATACCCTCCTCTCACCTAAACTTAATTCATGTTGCCACAAGAGATTGCCACTAAAGTGTGAAAACACGCAGGATTTCTTTCCATTTTGCTCCTTTTCCTGTCATTTCAAACGTCATGAGAAGTCCCTTGTTCGCTCCTTCCCTAGCTGTACTGTACAGTCACGCAGCATCGTGTGTAGTCAGACATCGTCACTCTGTGGCAACTCGGTCCCCGTTGCTCTGTAGGCTGATGCTCTGCTCTTCAAAAGCTGGCCTAGGAGGTGCAGTTCTGGAGGGATGGAAGGTCTGTGTGTGTTTCTTGCACGTTGTGGAGCTTCTCGGGGCAGAGAGGAGAAGCGTAGGCCCAGGCAGCTCTCCTTGGCCTCGTGGGGTGGATTCCCTGATAGCCGGCCCCAGCTCGGGTGAGAGCGAAGAGCCACGGCTCCGGCAGGCACAGCCATTCCTTGGAGGCATGGATCTGTGCGAGGACGTGGCTGGAGAGGATGTGGTTGGCGGTGCTGGTGGAGGGAAGGAAAGCGCTCCTGGGCTGAGGTCAGGCAGGAGCCGGGGGCAGCTGAGAGCGCTGAGCCTGCGGCAGGCACTCGGCAGCAGAGAGGGTGAGACCCCCAGAGCCCCGTTCGTACGAGTAGTCCAGTCCCCTCGACTGCAGTTGTTTGTGCATTTAAACGTGGTTGTGCATTTTAGTGCCTAGAGAGTAGAATCTCTGTGCTGGAGGTGGTTTGTTGTTGTTTTTGTTTATTTAAGGTGGTTTCTTCCCTACTCCTCCCCTCCCCATCCATTTTCTTGAGTTGATATAAGGCAGACTTTTCAAAGCTTTTTATCTTTGTTTTCTCCAGGTTATTTAAAAGGTTCCCATTGCCCATTTGTTGTGCCATGGTTTTTTCATTATGTTCAAGCAATCATTCCTTTCTTTAACATTTAATACATATCGGACATTGAAAACATCACTGTATCCTCACTGTTTGGCCAATGTTAATCTTAGCTTTCCTCAATACTAAAAGCTAATTGTTTTTACTTGAAGGCATAGGAAACATATAACAATTAAACTTTGCATATGCTGTAATAAAAATATATATTTTCAAACTAAAAAGAAATAAATAAAATGTACAAATAACTGAAGAGCTTAGTAGCTTCACAGAGAGAAGTTACTTGCTGTATACTGCAAAAGAAAGACAAGCTTTTTATTTTTCAAGAGTCTTCCTGATTCCTCATGTACCTCCATTTCTACTGAATTAGGAACCTAGTCCTGCAGACTTGTACTCCCACGAGTAGTCCCATCGACACCAGTAGGTCTACGTACAGGTACAGAGGCTGCAAGACCAGTCCCTAAGTGTTGCACACAGATATATGTATATATATATATGGAAAAATATCTATTGCCATTTCTTGCCATGATCATCTTATGGGGTTTTATTTCAAAGCCCTTCTCCTCCAGAAGCAATGTTTTTCTGTCATGCATGAGTGAAGGAGTATGTCAGCTCCCCCCTGCCCTCCCCTCCTCGAGGCAAAGGAAGCATGTGCTTGTTTTAGGGATCCTTTATTTCATTTTGTATGTAACTAGATGGCCTTAGTAACCAAGTAGGGTAGGGGTGGATATTGCATGCTATCCAGTGACTTAGAAATACATTTTGCTTGTTATGAGCAGAGCTTTGATCAAATAAGATAATATTAAAGGTAATGATAGCTACCCAGAAGACACATAATTTGGAACAATTTAAAAAACTATTACCATCACTTGCCTGCAGAATTTTACTTTTAAAAACCAGTTAAAAAAATCCCTCATAAAACTCTTATCATAAAAACATATAAGATGACCATGGCATAAATGGTAGGACAGCTTTCTTTTAAAAAGTTTATCATGCTACAACCAAGACTTATGAATTATAATACACATTTTACAGACCTTTGACAAAATCTGTACAAGATATAGTTATCTTAAGAAACTTTCTTTTTCTTTTTCTAGATGTGACTGAATTGATAAATAGAGTTCCCAATCCTGCTTCTGATGAAGTTGTTTGGAATTTCAGGGCTTATGCAAAGTTATGGCCAGGTCCTACAAACTGCTATTCACATGACTAGTCTCATTGGGTTAGTCATGTGGACTATTCACTGAATTAAAAATTAGCAGGATTGGGTTTAATGTGTGGTGGTGAAAGTGTGGCAATAGATTAGGAGGGTCTTTTATTTTCCAACTTTATACAATTAGTAATGAGAAACTTTTTTTTCATAAGTCACTAGTCTGTGATGTAAAATGCCCCAAAATAAAACTGTAATTGAAGAAAGGCACCTTTATGTTAACTTATATTTTTGTTACAGTATTTACTTTTGCCTTTTTTGAAAGTTTTCTAGAATGTAGAGCATCTGTGAACAACATGAATAAGTAAGTAAGCACAAGCCTTTCACAGTTCTCCTAATTATAATTAGCTTTTATACTATAAAAGCTACCATGTTGTCCCTTGATGGTTATGTGCTCATGGTGTTTCCATGCAGAAAAATGAAATCACAAAGCATGTGACAAAACTATTACCCAAACAAGATTTATAATGACGGGCTTTTGATCAATGGCAGGGAAAGAGTTCAAAGTCATACAGATCCTGTCCTGCTTTCAGATGGGTTGAGGGTGTTTGACACTTGCCAGAAAATATGTAGCATCTTCAGAAGAACACTCTCAATACATCCAGCTGTTTCTATAAACAAGGTACATGAAATACTATAGAATTAGCTGTTTCTGCTTTTAGTCTAAACACAGGCATCTTGGTTGGCTTTGTTTGAGCTCGATGCCTTGGGTCTAACCAAAGGCCATACAAAAGGGAGCATTGTAGCTTTTATAATAAAACAATTGGACTATTCTACCAACTTACAGGATTACAAAGCAGGTGCTTTTTATTAATTGATGAGAGCTAAAGCTCATTTTTGATAGATAATATATATTTATTAAATGTATTAACGTGTGTTTTATAACGTACCCTTTTTTCCGCTGATTGTTGCATACTGGTATCTTATTAAGTACATCTTTAAAGGATTTTCAAGACAATCAATGTGTACCATGATGACTGTACATAAGTATACAAAACTACAAAGGTTGTAAAGCATGGGCAAATGTTTTATTTTCAAAATGCTGTTCTTAACGAGAATAAAGGCTTTACTATTTACTTACAATGTTTGCGTCCACTTGGTTTTAAAATCCACCCAGAATTTTTTCTTTGCAGTGAGCAGTGCTACAGACAGAATTGTCCCTTGGTGCAGTTCCAGTTAAACTGAAGGAAAGGGCTCCTGAACCACATTCCTCCACCTCTGGCCACATTCCCACACTTACCCTTAGCTCTGGCACCTATCAAACCCACAGTGAGCCAGTCAAGGAGCTCAGCAGCCAAACTCTTAACACAAAAGGGCTATTTTTTTTCCCCTGTTGGCTCAGCAGTTTCCTGTTCTGGTTCAATTGCTCGTGCTTGTGAAAAGGAGGGGACAGGAGAATACAGCTGGGCTTGAAGAGTGCAGGATGAGAGTTTTTTCTTCAAATGGTTTGATTTTTCAGATCTGGTGTAACAGCCATCATCACCAATCAGGAGAAAACCCAAGGGGTGGGTACTGGTGTAACAATGAAGACAAAGTCTGTGCTAGTGATGGAAGAAATCCACACTGGAACCCCAGCAAGTGCTAGAGATGACCCATGTTTTATCAGGTGTTCATTCAAAACAACTACACCTTTGACTTACATGGAATTATTTGCAGTTCTGCTACTATCTTCTCTATTTCTGAAATTATAAAGGCCTAAATAGGACTGTGCTTGACAGGGCTAAGTTAAAAAAATAACAAGGGTTCCTTAGCAAGGGGCCCAATCTGATTTTTAGTGTGCTTGGACCTGATGTAAGTAAGTAGCCTGCATAAGATTGCTGAAAATGCTGACACTGGGATCTTAATTCTACACTTTCTCAGCACATGTGCTAAGTGGTAACAAAAGGGCCTTTGACTTTTCTCCCCTGCAGAAATGCAGAGCAACCCCAGCTCTCATTGCCTTCCGTTGGAATTGCAGGGGCACAGCATTTCTGCAAATCAGACCATTCTGAACAGAGCCTGGATTTCTGTAAATTGTCACAGCTCTGCAGGAGTCAGAGAAGTCCAGTTTATGATAAATGAATATTTTTGCCTTAGCTTTAACACTTGCCTACATGTAGGTAGAACCCCATTTAATTTCATCCAGAGTTTTGTTCCTGTCAGAAGAGGTTTTAAGTGAGCATTCAGGAGCACAAGATAAACACAGATTCAACATTTTTGGCTAGATGTGCACCATTCCATCTGTTTTAACAGAATTGTGCTCACTTAGTCTAAGACTGAATTTTGTCTTGGCATGCTGGGTCCTTACATAACCTGCCTTTGATTTGCAATACCTCACATGTAAAAGTAAAACTTTAATGCTAAGAGAGTTTCTAAGTCAGTATCACAAAGTCCATGAGCTCTGTGCTTTGCAATTTTACTGAGGAAACTAAAATTGAGATGTTGAAGGATTTTGCGTACGTTAGTCCAGCTCTTCTGATTTGCTTCCCACTGCAACCATACAAAAAAAAAATTAACAGGCACAAAAACAAGAAAACATCCATACTTCCACAGCAAATCCTATGTTGTTCAATAAATGAATAAAAATCCCCTGCCCAACCCAAAAAGTGTATTTCTTCTTTGCACAGCTTTTTTTTTTCATGTTTTGACACAGCTTCAGCACTCAGATACTTGCACACAGTTCTCCCTGCCAGCTGTGGGAGTTGCGCATGTGTAGCTGAGGGTAAGAAGTCACTGGATTGTTAAAAAAAAAAATTGAAAGCAGCTCTTTGAGATTTTTGCTTTGAAGAATTTTCAATTAAAAGTCAGTGATGAAGTCATACAGTTCACCTAGTATATAAATATATTTTTGTCATCTAGGACAACAAGCAAGGTCAATAAAGAATAGTTTTTCTATGTCTCAGTGGAAAGAAGAATGTTATCCATGTGATTGCAAAGGGTCTGCCAAATGGGAAAAATCAGTCAAACAAAGAGCACAGGGTTGCTTGCTGGAGTAAACAATTCTAAATGAACAAAAGCTCTACATAAAAGTAAAATGTCCCACCCCCTAGTGAAAGCTGTTTTCAAAGCTCTGTATTCTTTCAGAATGCTGTAATACAGATTAACCTAATGTTTTTCTTCTGCTGATACAACAGTCTGGTTCCTCATTCTACTTGTGTGATTTCAGCTATCTTATTCTGGTTTTGATATTTAAAAATTTTACAAACTGCCTTTTAACTTAAAAAAATGTGCTTTTCTATTTCCTACACTTCAGAAGGTGCTTCTGTACTATACACCTTTTACATCAAACAAGTTTTTTGGGAGATTTATATATAAAAGTTATGCTGGAGGCAAAGAAAGCCAAATAAGCCCAAAAAAATCCCCTTTTGAACGTGCAGTTTCAGGAGAGCTTAGTTACCCTTCCAAGGCATGCAACTGAAAACCAGCAAACAAAATCCCTTTGGTACATACCGGGAATGCTGGGCTGCACCAGGCCCATGTGCTAATTTAGGGTGCTCAGTGTGCTCCCAGCCTGGAGGATCTCAGCTCACAGAAAGCATACAGGAGAAGTGCTGTGTGAGGAGGGACACAGCAATCCCTTAGAAACCCAAAATGAGACTGCAGCAGCAGGATAAACCCTGTTTCACAATGGTCAAGGCAATACATGCCCAGTGCCTCGATGGCACAAGACCCGTCTGGATTTTAGGGCTGCTATTTGTACAGCTGTTAAGGAGAAAAATTGAGAGTGGATTTAATACCCCATATGACTATGAATGTCCTATATACAAAATACTTTTCTATTGCATTGAATTTTATCTAATATTCCTTGATGTGATGAGCCTGACGTTTGCTAATATTTAATAAAAATTGCAACATTCAGAATCCTCAGGGCTCACACACTTTCACATTAAAATGAGCAGGTGTTTTAGGTATCTGCTAGCAGTGCTTTTAGTCAGTAGTGTCCATGTCTTATCATAACCTGTGTTACTTAAGCATAACAATTTCCAATCACATCACACCAAGCAGAAAGCACAGGCTGTCAGCATAAATCTGGATTTCAGGCAGTTATTTAAATAGTTTTTGACACATACTTGCTTTCTATGCAGATAGAAAAGTAAGATGTCCTCAGGATTCAGGTAAGCTGGAAAGATGGAGAAAGAAGCTGCCTGGCTACGTTTTTTCACTAGAAATTTCCAATGGAGAAATGCATTTTTCAGGCTGTGACACCTCAAACTGAACTAGCTTGCTTAAAATATTTTGAAATGCCTAAGGAAGATGTTTAGAACAACTTACACTACCTGATAATCCAGCCCTTTCTTTCAGACAACACATATCTAAAAGCAATGAACATTGTAGATGTCAACATCAACAACCAGGCTTACAACTGTGCCATTCCTTATGCTGAATTTTAACCATTTCAGTCTTAGAAGTCCTATCATTCTTTCAACAGAGTGAGAGACCCATTTCAGTTTTCAGTTGCATTTTAAAAAGTATTAAAAGGTGAACTTGAGCAGCACCGTTCCCATTCCATCCCTCCGTGTCCGCAGTCACGGTGTGCAGTTATGCAGGGCCAGCTCCCACCACTGCACAGCTGTGGTTCTGCTGCACTGGAGACCATTCCTTTTTCTCTGCTGAGATTTCCTGCATGCTGGGGAAAGCTGTATGGACACAACTGGGCAGAACAAACTGCCCCAGGATGCCATTTACACAGTGGGGATTGCAACTGTGTGCTGCTGCCAGCCTCAGGGCAATGCCAAGAAAACCATTCTCACAGAAGGCTGGACTCAGGAAAATTACAAGCACTTTAAATCCCAAGATGTTTGTGTAACTGAATATATGAAAATTATCTACAGAGAATGCCTAATTTAAGGAGGATTTAACATTAGATTTAAGTAACACAACCATGCACATTGGCAGCATGATCAGTATTTCATATACTTTCAAAACATCAGCTCCTCTTTCAAGTCTTGAGACATAAAGGAATCGAGGCCTTTAACTGCTGTAACAGTGTAAGTTAGGAAAAAATAAAATCTCACATCTCACTTATTTCTTTTAGTACTGGTATTTCTACCTGAATAGGTCATATGGTTTGTTCTATCAGAACAGTTTAATTTGTTAGCACTATGTTTCAGTCTCTTTACTGTATTTTTCAGTCTTTTTAATCCTTACTCTTACTTTTTAATAGTGAGAAAACGTGATTAAACTATGCTTTAGTCACATTCATGTTCTAAATTACAGGACAGTATAGCCACCACTGCAATAATAAGCACTAGTGGGGTCTGTGGTAAATTTCTTTGGAGATGAGGTGGGGGGTGCTCTTGAGGAGCACAACTGTTAACTGCTATTTTTGACCTGCTATTCCTACTACAATAAAGTCATCTACTGCTTGGTCTGTCACGTTCCTTGGGAATGCAGCTCATTTGACATAGTTTATCATGTCTGTGCTGCAATGCTGAGGCACAGATGATGGCTAAAGGAAGCACTGGAATGTATCTGGATTTACTGTTCATCAGCTTCTGGGAAGGGAAAATTCAAAAACCTGCAGAACTTGTAGCTGTCTGAGCTTTCGTCCTATTTATGTAAGCATTAAGTTCAAATATCCTCATCACCTAATTTGCATGGCAGACATCATTTTCCCTCATCTTAATGTACAGGACTGATGTTCTGGTTTGACACTTGGTTGTTTCAGCATAACAGTGAATAAACCATGACCTACTTTGTGCACTACTGTATAACACAACTGGCTCGTGACAGTAGCTTAGGAAAGGTTTATATTCCCACACTCTTAATACAGTGAACTTCTTCTTCACAGAACTGTAAGAACTACATTTAGTAATTTAAACAGTTGAACACAGTAATGAAAAATACTATAGACTCAGACTATAAGATGAAAATCCATTAAAGAAAATCTATTGGAATAACTTATTAGCAGGGGCTTAGAGTAAAATATATATATAGAAAGGAGTTTCACCCTAGCCTCCCAATGAAATGCCAAAGAAGCCTGGACATGTAATTGGAGCCACCAGCAATCTTGCTGAAATAAGACCTGACTTTTAAAGAGACAGTTTTTTAAAAAGTGTTTATAATTTTAGCCTCTTACTATTGGAAGTCTGCCTGTATACAATTATTAGTGAAACTTTTCATTCCAGGAAATATTCAGTCACTAGTGATAGGAAAATTATCTACCGAATACAGATATATTAAACAAACAAATGATAAAATGGAAATTATGTCCATAGACACTCCTGGAAGTCATGAATCTGAAATGGAACTGTCAGAGGATCACTCACCAGAAGAGGCTTCTGTGAAATGGGTTTGAAAAAGTGACAGGACAAAGCTAGTTCTCCAAATCAGGAGCAGAGTTTGTCAAATGCTTAGTCTTGCTTTCGTGACTGTAGAGGACAAAAATTTTCAGGGCATTTTTTAATTCACTTAGGATCAGATTAGCAAAGCAAGAGCTGACATACAGGAGACTTCCAAACACCAACATTCAGCAATGCATGTGAGAAATAAGGACTGAAAGATCTCTAGCAGAATTTGTTTGTGCAATGCACCATTGCTTTCCTCATATTTTGACAGAAAGATTAAGAATTCATTAGAATATATTTGAATGGCATTTTTACAATTCAAGATGTACCAAAAGAAAAGAAATTTGGGAAAAGTATTAGACTAGAGGAAAAACTACAGAGAATTAGAGGTGCTGGAGGCTATTGCATACAATTATCGAAGTGTCCTCCAAATCATTCAATGACCTGAGATTTATGAAGAGACAGCCACAGGAACATAACAGTTTATGGAACACAACCCTGGACCGAGAGGAAAATCCAGAATGAAGGCAACCAGCACATCTCCAGAGCATCTGATTAATGCAGTATTTTTCAATGTAAATAGTCAAGATAGAAAAAGAGAACAATGAAAACAGAAAGAACTGACCAGAAATAGAAATCATTCCAGAGTGGCAGGTCCCCAGCTAAAAGCATTTGGGGATTTACAGGCAGAAACCAACACAGGCAGAAACCCAGAATCCCAGATTTGCTGGGCAGCTTCATGAAAATTGCATTTATACCCATTAGCCCCTCTTATTTCTGACATGATTACAGCTTGCAAAATGTGATAGGTCCTGTGAAGTTACCAAATTTAAACTCTTGCACAGACTAAAACAAAGCACCAGGTAAGAAAACAGTCCATTGTATTGGAAAAGACATCCAGGTGGCTGATGCCACAGGGAGGGTTTCAGGGGAGCCAGAGCAAGCAGCTCCTGTGTTCTGCAATCTCTCACCCACTTCTCTGTATTCTCTGACTCGTATTTTAACACTCCACCAACAACTTGTGGTCTTTCTTTCTCTGCCCCACTTCCCCCCTTCTTTCTTTTTAACCAAGAGTCTCAAATGTAGTTTTGCTGCAGGACTATTTGGAGGATTTATTTTTCAGCTGGTGACAGCCTTTTCTCCAGGCTTTTAACACATCCCATAGTTATAAACAGAAATTTGGGGTTTGCTTATCTAAATGGATTACAAAAAACACCACCAGCATTTTCAATAAAAATGCTCCAATTGTTTTTCACTTTTAAGGTTAAAAGCAGAAAAAATAAACAAAGAAGACTGCAGAACCCATGAAGAACTTCTCTTCTCCTTAAAAAAAAAGAAAAAACAAAACAAAAAATAGATGTTTATATAATCACAGAAAAATCGCCAAATTGCAATTGTCCTTTTTTTCCATTACAAATGATTATCAACAACTGCAGAGTGATGATTGAAAATACAGCTTTGGTACTGGAGGATTAGTTCAGACTTGTGCTCACAGGCCCACTGCTGTGCCTGTGTAAGCACAGTTCAGAAGATCGGGCGCTGTAGTTTATCTAAATGATCATCTTTCCTTTTTATTTTTTCAAACATTCCCAACGTAGTTTCAGAAATTAAATGTTACTGTAATCTTTGTAAATTTTCAAAGATGTCTGAGTCCAGGGTGTGGACCAATAAATTGGATTCTGTATCATGAGTCTTATGACTTTTATCACTGCATTCTCAGCTGTTAGTGCCAAGATTAAACTTTCAGAAACATCTCAAGCATTTTGAATTAGGCTTGATGAAAACCACCAGCATGTACTCAGCCTTCGCTACTGCTTTGTTCTTTGATTTTCTTTTTTTTTCCCCTAAAAAAAGAGAAATTTTAGGGTCTTCTGTGTAAGTCAAATTTTGTACATGTGCTTTTAAATCAAAAGCAATCATATATATGCCCCCATTTGAAACCATTTTGACTGCAGCACTTTTGCTTTCAGAAAGAAAAAAAACAAGTATCTGTAAATACAGTAATGTTTTACCAAAAAAAGCAGAGTGAAATTCTTTTAAGTGCAGTGTCCTACTGACAGCAAGCAGTCTCCCACTTTTAACCTGTTTATGAAGCTTAGTTTGAAACCAAATTATTAGAAGAAATACATTCAACATATAAGATCTTAATATATATGTGTGTGTATATAAATATGTTATATAATATAACAGATTTAAAGTGTAAAACCATAGAATATGAGGAGGTCATCACTTACAAGAGTTCCATTATGAGATTAATTAAAGAATTACAGCTGCAGTAAAAGGAGGGCAGATGAAATTAGAAACAAATTATTTTGTTTAAAATCTTCCTCAATTATTTCAACCACCCTTGGTGCAAGTGGGGGGGGAAAAAAGAAACTCTCACATAAAACGGATTAATTCCTTACATTTTACAGGGCTGAATTTTCCTGAATAAACCACAGAGATGCAGTTTTTAAGAAACCCATTAGCTATGCAAAGTATGCCTTTCCCTAATCCAACATTATTACCTACAGTAATTTTAAATATTTTTTTAAGCCTAGTGTAAGATTTCCCATTTATAAATATATCCTCTTTTCAATATTTTCTTTGGGAAACAACTCAGGCCTGAAAACACGCATGTGGTTGTAACTTCATTTATGGCCCCAGTAATAAGGATGTTGATGGAATGAATTTAAAGAAGTTTCACAGTGTAGCCATTTTTTCTGGGTTCTGAATTTAACGTTTTTCTCTTTTTCAATTAATTCTGCTTGATGTGATATGACTGCATACAGGCATCCTTCAAAAGTATGCAGAATGGACTTCCCCTGTTCAGCTTAACTTGATATTAAGCTTTTGAATCCTTCCTCATCATTCAGGTGGAGACATCACAGCTGTATAAGGAGCGAGTGACTGCATTTCCTCGCTTCTTGACACTATGCAGCTGTTCCTGCTCTAGCACCATAAATGTGCAGCCTGTTCTCCCTTGTAACTCATTCATATTTGCAAGGATTTTCCAGAACACCTACATTTTGAGTTCTTCCAAGTATTGCTGGATGCATCTTCCCAAGGGAAAAGATTATTGCTATGAAAGAAGTATTTTTAAAAAATCTCTCCAGATAGGTAAGTAATAACTTCTACTGCCAAAGGAAAAATACAGCTTAAAAATTGGATGGAATGTAAAAGAATATTCCCTCCTGTATCTGGAAATCACCCCCCTCACCTGCTGTGAAGATTACTTTCTGTCTTATTTTGATTTAACTAGATTTTCCACACACTGTGCCTTCTCTGTTACACAAGTGCCTTGCAAAGCTCAGGCTATGGTTGATTTATAAGAACTGCCAGCTAATAGGGTCACACTTGGTATTGCCATAAACTCAGGAATATTTATTTCTTTTACTATTTTCCCTAAGAATACTGCTTTTTAAAACAAAAATTTTACAAATTTTATGCAGATAAGAAGCAGAACAGGAAAAGAAAGCCCTTAGGACATTACATAGCTGAAAGTACTGTTTGTGTAACAGCAGCAATGATCTTTCCAACAGCAGAGAAGTAACCACTGCAACAGAGTGTCAGGAGAGTGTTTTGTTCACATAAGTGATGAATGAAGATTAAGTTTTTTGATTTAAAAGTTTAAATATTTTTCAAATTCCTTTCATTATAAGACAGACACTTTTTTCATTTCCAGTGCTGTCTCATCAGTACTAAATCTGCACAAAACAGTGCTCAGAACCACAATCTGCTATTCACTCACATTCTCTGGAGGTTGGGTTTTAATTAACTGTATTTTCTGTAGAAGGTAAACAGCTTTAATTCTGTACAAAATTCTGCAACAAATGTATCCCATCAGCTGTGCTATATTAGAGAAACTTCTTTCTCCCTACAAGTCTAAAGCTGTGAGCCACTAAACTGAGTCTTAAGCGTTACGCTTATCTCTACATTTTCAGTCTGAAATTGTTCAGGGTAAGGACTGTCATACCTTAAATATAGATCATTTTATGGAATGTAATTTTACACAGCAGTGGTGCACTATAGCAAATAAAATGTCAGCCAAGAATGCTGTAGCTTTATGATCCTGGATATATGCTGAAAGAAACAGACTTTTTTCTTTGCACTCAGAAAGAAATTTTGCCAGCATACGCATTAAAAGAGGTCAACAGTCCTGCAAGGTGCTATTAATGCAGAAAGTAATTTTCATGCAGTTTTCACACTTTCTATCCTAGAGCACTTTGCAAAACTAATAATAAAGAGTATAAAAGATAGAGCGAGAGAAGACTAAAGAATTTCAGAGGAAAAAATAGAGAAGTTTAACACGCTGTGAAGCAGGGGGAGGATCAGTACTTCATGTG
This sequence comes from Melanocharis versteri, assembly GCA_013397845.1. Classification (NCBI taxonomy): domain Eukaryota; kingdom Metazoa; phylum Chordata; class Aves; order Passeriformes; family Melanocharitidae; genus Melanocharis; species Melanocharis versteri. Next base: position 203,672 of record VZTG01008464.1, read on the forward strand.
AGGCACCATCACAGCCCTGCCTACAAAGCACGCAGACCGTGTGGCCATGGCTTCCCAAGGCACAGCAGCTCCTCTGACACTGAGTGGCCACCACAGATGGGCACTTCTTCCCTGGATTACTGTTGCAGCATTTCCCTTTTTCTGGATGTTAGGACTGTGTCATTACGGGGTAAGTCAGTTTATCAGGCTGATCCAGCAGAAAAGCCTCCCGAGGGGCAGCAGAGCAGAGCAGGAGCCGTTCCTTGTCAGAGCCAGCTGAGCCAACGCACCGTGAAGCCACGAGTGTCCTGCCAGGGGAGGGGAGGATGGCAGCAGCCACAGGGCTGCCTCTTGAATGGGGAAGTGGCTGGATCACCCCGTAAAAACGAGACTTTTCGTCTCTACTTGAAACAGAAAAGATCCTCCAGAAGTATTTCATTCCGGTGTTGTTCTAATGAAAACTCAACTGTTTGTTTCAAAATTAATGCACATGTTTTAACAGACTTTCTGAAACCAGAAAACTAAATGAAGAATGCCTTTGGATTTGTTAATTACAATCAGTTTACATTTCTAATGTCTTCTTACTATCTTTTTTTTAGTATCATATACAAACGCACTTACATAAAATTATGTTTTTGCCTAGAACATACCCTTGCAATAAGGTACACATGGCATTGTGCTGGAAGTCCCAACAAAGCAGACTCTGCCTGTTAGTTCACATTAACTGAGTCTTTGGCTGATATTTCCATGGAAGGTATGCTGATCTTTCTAGTAGTGTCAGTAGAATCACATTACTGCTCGAGTCATCATTTTCTAAAAGCTATTTGGCAGCTCACCATTCATCCTCTACAGTTAGATTCAACACTGTTTACAGCATCTAATAAACAGAGTTAGTTATATACAAATTAAAGAGATCCTTCATTAGTTTTCCTAATGTGGTTAATTTCATAATAAAATGCTGTATCTACTTAAAAATGTTACTTTCTTTTTCCTTTGACCATGAGAGTTAATGCATTATTTGTGATATCTGAGTTTTTACTAACAATAAATGCTTTGTCTGCTTGATGCAGAGAGTTCAGTGGTTTAATTAAAGGGGATTAATTGAATTAACTGAATTAATGAATTCAGTTAAACCAAATGCTTAGAAAGACAAGGTTAAAAAGTAGTTATGTTATGCTATTCATTATTGTGTGAGCGTTCACAATCCACTTCAGCACGAAGTCAGCTGGGTTGGATGGAATCATTGGTAAAAGCAGTTAAACTAACCTTGCTGACTTTACAATGAAATAGGCTTTAACAACACCAATAAACAGCAGGATAATAAGAGCAGAAATAAGAGCAGCTGGAGCACTAACAAAATGAATTATGGCATCACAGCTGAGACTGATAATGAAAACCCCTGGACAGTAACTTCTCAAACCAGTACAGCTGTTTCCAAATAGCCATCTGTCTGGGCCCCAAGGCTGTTTGATGTGTGGATACTCTTAAATTAACTTAGCAGAGCTCAGTTAAGAAATTACAGAAGCAGTGTGATAATATTGAAAGCTAATGTGATATAAGCAATATAAACTTGTACTAGTTTAAGAAAAAATTGAAAAGGGGCAATTTTGCAGCTTTCTTAGGAGTGGTGAAACAGCTGTGTGTCCTAAAGTCCTAAAATAAATGATTTGATGACAGGAAAGCTCTGTGAGAGTGATTAAAAGGAAATTTGTTTTTCCTTTTGAAACAATTGGCAAAGGAAGTCTTATCACTACATAAGTCTCCAAAACACCCTAAGTATAGTTTATAGAAAGATTAAATTTCTTCAGACACAGGAGTTTTTTAATCAATTCAACTGCCAAATGACACAGTCCCCCTATTTTTCTTAGTTGCAGCATTTTGAGAATGGGTTCACCCTGTCCTCTGAAAATGAACTTATAATTTTCACCTTTAAGATTTTACATGCATGAAGACTGCAAACTATGACTGTGTAATCATCTAATAGCATATTCATCCTTTTTCACATTGGTGTGTTGTGAATATATACATTTGTTTCTTAGAAGTGGGAAACATGCATTTCTAACTTTTACTGGTATCATGGACGATGGAATGTGTGAAAAAACATGCCTTGATGAGATGATAGAAATATTAAAAAATTGAAAACGGAGTCCAAGCCACAAACATTAAATTGCAGTCACTTAAAAGGAATTAGCAAGCCTGTGAGGTCAACCTCTGTCATTATCTCCAGGAATGCAATTTTCCAACAATTAACACTGACAGAATTAAACATGTATTACAAAGAGAAAAATTAATCTTTTACGTTTTAAATTTATAATGAGAATAATTTTATGATAGGAAATTTGAATCCACTGTTTTCAGGTATTTAAACCCAGACATATCTCTGTTTTCTTTTAAAAAGAACAGATGCCTACATTTTTTACCAAGTCAACTCATAATAAACTGTAGTAGAGAGGCTGTGAAATCCTACTTGAAGAAAACTTTGGTTGCTCTGCCAAAATTTTCTTTGTATGTCAGTCAAGTCTGCTGGAAGACTCACTAATTTTATCTTTTCCTCATTTTTGTGCACTGTTACTACATGATTTAATCTTCTAGGTCTAAGCTACTACAATGAAGAATTCTACTTGCCTTACTGCATATGAACACCCCATGTATACACACACACATATAAACACAGTTTTTCCCAGTTGTGATATATGACTTTGTTCCTCAAAATTATCTTCAGCTATAAAATATCCCTTAGGCAATTTCATGGATTAGTAAATAAAACCTGATCTTTCATAGATTAAAACTGCAACATGAATACAAATAAATGTTTGGAGAATCTACACAGCCCTTGTAACAAATTCCTATCACCAGAAATGATCACTCTCCTGTGGTTCAGGGCAAAGATTGGCCATCTGAGAGCACCCTGTGACAGTGCCATCAGACTGCAGGGCACACAGTGCTGACTGCTACAACACTGGTTTCCCTCTCCTCAACACCTAAACACCACAGCTGAACGACCCCACACCTTCTCAGCTCCTGCCACGGCTTGGAGGCCACTTCCCTGCGTGGATCAGGGCTGAGGCAGCCCACAGAGGCTGGCAAAGTGCAGCCTGCTTGGGGAGCCAGTGAATCCTGCATTAGCAGACAAAGAGGCTGGGCAAATAATCATAATTAAACCTCTGTGCCTCAGTGAATGGTAACTTGGCCCTGTCAGTAAAGCCTTGTCCACAAAGAGGGCAAAAAATTAATACATTACAGTGCCAGTTCTTGAAGCAATCTGGCCTTATTTCCATTGGCAATTTTTTAGGTTGTTTGGGTTTGTTTTCTTTTTTTTCAGAACTGTACAGGCCAAGTTCTGCTGTAAATAACGACAGGGAAATGCCAATAGAATATTTACCAGAAAGAAATCCTACAGTTCAGAAAAACTGTACTACAACCGATCTGGTAAAAATCAGCATTTGCATAATGAGTAGCTTGGTAGATGTCTAATCCTGCCCTAGAAAACACTGCCAGCAAATTGTCATAGTTTTCTGAAATTATTGAATTTTGGCCCTGTGTTGTATTTTTCATTGCCACTTTCAGCTGCACAGGCAACTAAAGCAGAATAAGTAGTGACTGTAAAGAAACAGCCAAGCATTTCCACCAGACATTACCTTCTCTCCCGGGATTAGTGTCCTACTGTGTGGCCTAGTTTTTAATACAATTCAAAGTATAAAAATTCAACACAATGCAAAAACAAACAAACAAACAACACAACCACAATTTAATTAAAAACCCCACAATTTAATTCACTTACCTTTGGCTTCCTGTTTAGTCCAGAATTTTTTCACTACCTCAGTAATGTGTCTCTCCTCTCTCAACTTCTTTTGCCACTGACGTAGCTCTTGTATTTCACTATCACAACGCACCTGTGAAAGGGCAATCAGAAAAGAAAATCAAAATTATATACCTTTGTGTTACCCAGGATGAGGAGACAATTTTTTTCACAAGGCTGTGGCTGAGCAAATACGTGACAGCCATCCTTTTTGCTGGGCCTGACGTAAAAGCACAATCCCAGAGGTTTACAGTTTTCAGCTTACACAGAAATAAAATCCACATAATTGACAAATCCAATTGAAAACATAAATATGTCTATTAGGGGATCACTTTGATTACCAAGGACTCCTGAGAATGAGATTGCAGTGAGATGCTAATTCTTTGAGTTAATTAAAATTTAAAGCCTTATGCTGAAGGGTATTAGTGCCTTTAGAAAAGCACAACACTATAAAACCAACCCACTGACCAAAATAATAGAGTAGAAGAGGAGCATGAAGGGTCATACAGAAGGAAATTTATTCCATCAACCTGATTCACACCTGCCATCAGCTGCAAATAGGCTGACTGGCAATCCCACCCACACAATTTCCACAAACAGGAGAGCCATTAATCTGTTATTTAAAGTAATTGGACTGCATTATATGATATCTATTCTTTGTCAGTCAATCACCCCGTGAAAGGCATAATTCTGCTTCCACAAAAAATTACAACAGTCAAAGGCCTTGCTTTCATTTAGAGGTAAGTTGAATTTTTCTAGCATTGTTTTTGTACTGGTGTAGTTCCTACTAACATAAAAGTGATCTAGCTCTTACCACTCTGCAACTTACACTTGCTGTAAGCAGGATTGGATTAATTAGCAGTGTGTTGCCCATTGTCTAGCTTGACATTCACACAATTACTACCCCCAGTGCACGAGATACTGCTCTGAACAAGAGTGGAAAGGGTCATGCCAGTATTACTTTAGACATTAGCTAGATCATTCTCTTAGAGTCATACTCAAATTGTAATAGAATTATTTTTAAAATGCATTTTCTGGGGTTTGGGGTTTTTTCCTAAATGTTACATATGAAAGTGTCATTATGTTTCAGGACTACATTTAGAGAAGCTGTGGCTGCCCCATCCCTGGCAGTGTTCAAGGCCAGGCTGCACGAGGCTCTGAGCAGCCTGGTCAAGTGGAAGGAAGGTGTCCCTGCCCACAGCAGCAGGGTTGGACCTGGATGATCTTTAAGGTCCCTTGCAACCCAAACCATTCCATGATTCTATGATTTAATGTCCTAGTAATTCAGTCTGAAATGGACCAACGTGGTAGAAACAAGCAGCAATAAGCTCCATTTCTCCTGGACCCATTTTTGCTTGCAGGAAGATAACCACTTAGTTCCCTAGAAAATTTCTAACTAAAATTGTATTTATTGTATTCTTACAGGATATGGTGAAGAGTTTCCTTTGTGGTTTGAACTCTATTATATGCTCTTCTCCATTACACTCTGCTTTTCTCCCACTTTGCTAAGATACATACAGAGCAAAAGAGACTTGGTTTTCCACTACTTATAAAAAACTCCAAACCTTAAAGAAAACAGTATAAATTATTTATCAAAAGTATTCTTTCCACCCAGGATTTCTCCTCTGTGCTGCAGCTAAGAATGCAATAAACAGTAGCTGAACTCCCACAGCACTTTTCAATCCACTTAGGAGAAGATAACTTGCTATGTTTCAGACAGTGCACTGGCAGAGCAAAAATACAATACAAGGTTACTCGATCAATAAAAACAGCCAAGACTTTTACTCAGTGACTTGAGATCAGATACCTCTTAGACCTTCAATAATATCCCATTATACTGATACAGTTCTGTAATATCTTCTGTAAAAGTTGTAAGGACTTCTTACAAGGTTGCTATGAAATTTTAAAAATTAAAGAAGTTACAGCCACTAGTGATCTCTTCAGCTATACAAAAAAAATAAGATAATTTTCTATTAAATCCATCAAATACTATTTGCAAAAATAAAATATATTCCAAACACAGGATCATTTCTTTAGGCTTGCAAGAGACATTTTTCCTTTTATGCTGCTAGGTATGCTTTTATAAGCCAAATAATTCCCTATTACATGGAGTCAGTTTGTCTGCACAGGAAAGGGTTAAGGGAGTGTTTATGGGACACAAGCACATAAATGATGGAAGTGGAAGAGGCAGGGAGATAGAGAAATTACTACCTCTATATCTAAATATAAAATTTCTGAAAATATGATGTGCCCATTTACAACTTCAGCTGTGCCAGACCTGTATTTCGGCCCATGACAGGGCCACAGTGATCTCTGTATACTGAAAATGAAGACAGTAATTCTTAACAGTTAAAAGATAAAAGGCAAGTATAGTAGATTCTGTATAGTCTCCCTAAGCAAATAAAACAGTGACAGTGCAGTGAAATACACAGTGAAATACAGAGTTCTGAGATAAAGGCAGAGTCAGATACTCAAATACTCCAAAGTCAGCATTAAATCCCAGCAGTAAAATGAGCTCCCAGAACAAAGTGTCTTTTTAGAAAAGTTACTAAAAAAAGGAAAAAAGAATGCAGATATGCCACCTGCAGTAAAAAAGGTGACAGGAATGTAACAAAATACATAAATATGCTTAATAGATTATCGTTTAGCATAGTTATAATATAGTTTAGCACAGTGATAACTCCTTAGAAAGTCCTTCTGTTTTGAAACCAGAGTGCAGTGCTACCGTGATGAAAAAGCCATGACTTAGCAGCAAAATCTCCAGGCAAACAGGGAGTCAAGAATCTTGTCCAAACAACTGCCGTGTCTCTCCTGCAGCCCAGCAATGCCTGAAGCCCTGGACAGGTCTTAGCTCTGAAGGGTGAGTTCACTCCTACACTTTCTGTAAATAAGAGGGAATATTTGTGTGACCTTCTGGGTTTAAGCCTTTGGTGGTAGCCACAGCTCACTGGAAAGCAGTATAAACTGTGATAGCAAAAGCACAACAACACAGTGCAAGATGCAAAGCAAAATTGAAGCATTTTTATCTTTTAACTTCTGCTTAAAGGACGTGTGTGAAATAGCACTGAATATTTACATAATGCTGTCCAATTTCAACTCTAAGATATTACAAGATTTAGTCCAAAAAAGCCATGCTTTCAGTGCTAGGTGAGAACACGTTGCACAACAGAAAAGGATAACACTAAAGGTTCACCCAGGGACATCAGAGGAAATTCTATTAAAGAAAAATTACAGTTAGCCTAGAATAGTTATGCAAATTTTAAAGATTAAAAAGACCCCATTAAAAAAATGGCACTAAGCAAAGATTCTGCAGTAGAGGGGTGAAGGAATATATCATCTTTTGCTGGAAAAATGCCTGGAAAATTGACACCTATCTGAATACTGCCTTGGCCCGTGACAGATGAATGGAACCTCAATAAAAAAGGATGGTGGAAAGTGAAAAGGAAGAATTCTGATGACAGAGCTGTCTCAAGTCTTATTTGAGTGCTGCTCCTGGCCCTCAAAGAGCCCTCTCAAGATGATGTCTTTCATTCTGTGATCTCCCCAGAGAACTCAGCAGTTGTATTTTCCACTGTTATTTGTTCTGGAATTCAGTTCTTGATTGAACTTGAAATAATTGTCAGAGTGCCCATCGATGTCTTTGTATGAAAGATTGTAGCAAGGACTTGGTTGATGGCAGCCATTAATTATTACTACAACAATTAAACAAGTGTTTTTCTGAAATGTGCTGCAGATAAGGATGAATTGTTTTGATATTGCTTTATTATCAGAATTCTCAGTATTTTGTACCTATACCTTTTTTTCCCCTTTACATAGAAAAACCTTTACTGCCTGATCCATTTTTGCAGTTTTTGCCATGTGTTTTTGATAGTGGCATGATCAGACAGCTGGAGGTAGCAGAAACAAGTGAAGTATCAAAAGACATGATGCTCAGTCAGTTACATAACTAGATAAACTCTACTGCCCAAGTCAATATGGTCAAAAAAATACCTCAAAAATGGTCTGAGTCCATAGAAAATGTATCTTAGAAGACCAATGATGAAGTACCCTGTCTCTCCATCAGAGTGTCATGTATCTGTGTGCTCGTATTTAATTACCCAGTATTATCACACTGTGTCAATTTTTATTTCAAAAGCACTATTTAAAAGTTCTAAATCCTCTGAATTATAAAACAAGGTTTAATGAAAATCTTCAGAAAAGAGTTTAAACTTTTGACACAATAATATCTTTAGAATGCAAAAAGGCATTATTTGTAAGTGTTCAGTTATTAATCAGCTATTAACATTAAATCAATATTAGCTGACTGACCTACTTATTTTAAAAGCAAATAATCTGAATTCTTTGGTAATTTTTCATAGCATACTTACCATTAATGTAAGCTTAGTGTTCTCTTAATCTGCAAGCCCAAGGATAACACATTGCCCTATGCAGTAATTTGTTACTAATGATTTTTATTTTATATTCTGATTACAATTTTTAATTTTTAAAACCCCATGTTCTTTCACCTCAAATAAGGTAAAACATTAATAGCTAATTTTATAGCCTGAATTATTTTTTATGTCTCCTACCTTTTATAGCTAGAGTTTCTCTCTCATTTCTGGGAATTGGTTTAGAATGATAAATACCAGTGTGAAAATTCTGAAGTTCATCTATCCAAGATTGTGCCCTTCACAAGCTTTCAGAGAAGCAGAAGATATCTGAGCAACCTTGCAGTGTTCAGCAAACATAACTGTTATTGGATAATGGTTGCCTCCACTGTAAGGATGCCTGCAGGGATACTGTCAGTGCTAATTAATGTTAGTGTCAATGCTGTCTCTGTTTAAAAAAAGAAAAATAAAGGAAAACGAACAAGCGGAAAGAATGGCAAAAATCCATCAGTCAAGAAGAACATTTCAAGGTATTTCACTGTCTTTGGCTGCACAGCACATTATAGGAGCCACTTATATATTCATGCTTGTTAAAAATAGTAGAGAACTTAATGGAGAGTGTTTTATACTGATTGTTATTTAAAGAACACCTGACATCCAGAGATGTCTCACTGTCCATTACAACAAAATTGCTGCTATATCTGGAGGCTATTTAGAAGCTTAAGTTTTGATAAAGGAAGTCAACGACATTCCTTCATCGCCAAAGTCACCTGAATTTCAAGTCCATTTCTTCCCAAGGTGTGAAGGTATTGGATCTTTTAAGAAAAATATTTGACAGAATTTGTTCAGGATTTTCACAATAATTTATTTAGTATCCTAGGGTTAGCATGGCTGTTACCCTCCAAAATAATAGTATTGGACAATTTTGTTTGTATTTATTTTATGCACCTTGCTTTCCCCCCTTAAACTGGGAATGGCACTAGTGCTGTGTTACAGTATGCCTTACAACATCTGCTCGTCATTTTGTTTTCCTTTTCCTTGAATAACAGCCTTCATGCCTCTCATAAATCGCCTGTCTCATTCTTGGTCTCAATTCCTTGTCCACTCTTTCTTTATGCTTTTATTTCCCAACAGACCTCACCAATCCTCCTCGTGCATCTCCACACTCACTCACATATCCCTGCATGAAGTAAAATAACTCTCCATCCTTGAGAACTACCCAGAGCAACTTTCAATTACAGAAGGAAAAATTGTTCAGTGTTAACTGTACTTTGGAAAATCGAATTTCTGTGGATGTTTTTGTTGTTGAGGAAAACAGTGAGATTACATCAGCATAAATGCCTGTGAAAAAATTGTAGTCACTAGGCATAAGGCAGAGCAACATCCAAAGCCAATGAACCATAGGGGTCCCAGCAGCTATTTATAGTATCCCCTACTTAAAATTTATGTAAGGATTTTCCCTGGGGCCTTCACAGTCCTACAGTTTTCAACATCAAGCAAAATAATTATAGATTACTCTTACCCGATAACCTCTCCAGAAGGACTGAATTAGAATGCTTGCTTCTTCTTCTGATAGAAGCAGAGATAGAGGAATTGGTGGTCTAGGACTTAAAAAAAAAAATTTGTTTTTAAACAGCCTATAAATGTAAAACATTTTCTTCCCCAACAGTGTATTTTATCAAAAAGAGAAATTATGTTCAGGAGCCTGAAAGACACAATTTCTTATTGCTCTGAAAATAAAATGCACAAAGAATATCTCTTTTATAAATATATTGTTATATACACTACAATAATTCCTTCTTAAAACAATAATATACAAATGGCACATCAAGCACAGTCATTTTTCTTATTCTTCCACGTGTATTTCAAATTCCTCCTATTATGGTAAGGTTGGAGGTGGCAGTGGGAGGTGGGCAAGGGAAGCAGTCTGCCATTTGTAAAGCAGAGGAGGTTTTAGTGTGTGTGCAACAATGAACAGACTCATGATGTAAATGTTTATGACATGAAATACACAGAATATAAACATATCTTAGCACATTCATTTACATTATGATGTCACTTTAAATTAAAACGTGCTGAAAAATAATGATTATCATATCTGCATAGCATGAATCCATGTTTAGAAATGTCTAAACCAGTTCTTAAAATGCTGGAATTTTACTTTTGATAGCATATACTCTTTTTTTTTGGTGATAAAAGAATTTAATACATATGCAAACTCAACCATTTTCAGCCAAAATATATGATAGTTTGAAAGCATGTTTGGTGATTCTGTTGCTACCAATTTAAACAGGAACAAGCTAGTAATTGAAGTCAGCCATCTCTAGCAAAATCTCAAACGACTATATCAAAGCTTGCTTCCCAAAAGCCATTTTCTATGGGTGTCGATTTATTTCTCAGACACAACAATCAATAATCTTCCACGGGAAAGGACAAAACAATATTTGTTTCTATACTGTCTTTTATAAGAAATGCAATTTGCAGCCAATTAACTACAGGATAATAACACTGCAAGTCATGAAAATCCCAGTTCTATAGAGAAGCCTTGGCACAGCATTAGAACGGCTGCCAAGAGCCACTCTCCCTGCATGGGGAACAGACTGAGCACAGCCCTGACTTGGAAGAACACAGCATTAGGAATTTGGATGCAGCTCCCACCTACAGACACACGCAGCCCATGCAGGAACATGATCTATAGTATTTATACTATAAAGATACACACACTGCAAAGCCCATCAATAACGAGCTATTTATTTATGCAGTCTTACATTTTCTGGCTAAAACGCTGCAATGTCTTTTGGAAATTTATTTATGGCATATTACAGCCCAAGCTAGGAGGCTTGACAGCTTACATTTTCCTTTCACTTAATTTCATTCATATTAGTCTCTGCCCTAGTAAGCTTCCTATGCTCTCTGACGTCTTTCTCTTAGGGCTTGTCTTCACTGCAGGAGCATTTCAACTTAGAGCACAGCCTTACCTCTTATCTAATGCTACACCATTTTAGTCTGTGTATTCAGCTAAATTGGTCTCATCATCATGTCAGCTGGGTTTTGGCCTACATTTATTTTAATGTGAAGTAAAACCTTGGTCTGTTTGGAAAAGTCAAAATAAGGCAAAAATAAAAAGCAGTCTCTCCATTGAGCTAAACAGTCTCAGCTCTGTGAACATTAATTAGCATTTCTCCTGCTCAGGGGAAATCATAAGTGCTGGACAAGCAAGGCTTCCTGAGCTAACAGCTTCTTATAATCAGACTTAAAAATCTGAAGTTGGACTGTGCTTGTTTCCCTGATAGGCTTTCATCCTCTGTTCTATTTTAGATCTTTTTGAAAACCAAAACTTAGGGAAAATCACAGGAAGACCTACATATTTTACAGCAGTTATATCAAAGATACTGAACTTTCTCTAAGAGTAAGTACATCTCCAAAGAACAACTTGAGATTTCTCTTAGCCTGCAAGGTCAACTCTAGCATTTCTTTCCTTTCATTTTCAAATTATAAAAATGTCTAGCTTATAATCCAACATTAAAACTGAGAAACAAATACAGAAAATCAAGCAAGAACAGGATTTAATTTTCAGTATGTCAGTCACTGGCAGATATCAATCCTTTCAATGGCACAGCTTTAAAGATCAGAAGTCATGCCAGGTCCAGTTTGGTCTAAGGGAATAAATGGAGAATATACACAATTGTCTGCAGGTCAAATAAAAATAGAATCTGAGCAGAGGCAATCACCCCTCAGCAGTGAACGAGGGAAAGAGGCGTCTGTCATTTGTGGCAGAAGACAGCTGTATGCCTCCAAGATGAAAACTGACAGTACAATGCACACTAGCTACATCCTGCTTATTGAGTCCTTGATTATGCATGATCTTGAAAGCCCACACATGAAACAGTGATAACTATTTTGATATACATATTATTGTTTAGCATACGTTGCACCTGTAAAAGAACAGCAGTAAAACGATTTTTCATAAGTATTTCATTTTACCAAATCTGCATAAAGCAGACACTGACCAAAGTTAAATTCCAGAAACACATTTCTTGCTGTCTGAGCAAACTTGTACAGATCTTGATTCTGTCAGATATTCACTAGTTACACGACAATATGCAAGTGGAATCTGGCACCCAGAAGATACAAAACAGACTTGCATTAAATAAATGCAAGGAGGCACTGAAAAAGGTTTACTGAAGACATGTATCTGATTTCCTCATGGACAGAAGATGGGGCTCCCAATGAATTCTGAAGAAGGGGGGAAAAGAGTCCCTTCATTATATTGTCTCCAAAACAGACAAAATAATCTCTGAGGGTTCATATTTACAGTGATGGGCACTGAATTCATGCAGTATTTCCACATAGTAATGCCCAGAAACTCAGATTGTCTTTACATTCCCAATCTGTCTTACAAATAGGCCTGATTCCTTCCTTGCAAACAAAATATAAGAAAAAACGTAATCCAGAAAATTTTCAGTATATATAATTCAGGATTTTGTAATGGCTCGTCCTGTTCCAATCTGCTCCCTAACAGGAACAGACAACCCTCACATCTAACCAGCAGCCTCAGAGGCAGGTGCCTGCAGAGAGCAGCACTGCCTGGGGCTCACGGTGTGCAGGTGAGAGTGCAATCTCCAGGTGCAGGCACGGAATGGCCTGGGTTTCTCTCTGCTTTCAGAAAGCTCTTCTCTAGAAACAGTGAAGCAACCCTAACGAAAAGGATGAGGCCTCCTAAGTTTCAACACAACGGCCACAGCCACATTCACTTCACCTCTAGTTTGACTGTGATGGTTTTTGTTCTTCAATATTTAGATCATATATGAACACAGGCAATGACAGAGTCACAGAAAAATTCATAATCTAAAAGAACAGACCAAAGAATAGGGATAAATATAAGACATGCAAGTAAATGACCATGGTGATCTGCATAACTCTTAAAAAAAGGATTCTGAGAAAGTCTTTGGTTTGGGAAATACTTTAAAAAATCACATGCTGGTCTGAACAGCCAAAAAAACTCTGATGGAAATTTGTCATAGTAGTTCTCTTTCATATTTTCAGTATTTCTTATTCTTAATCATAGAATCTAGAAACAGTACAGCAACATCTGCCTTCGTTAGGTTTTTCTTCTTACATGCCTATCCAGATCTCCAAAAGTGTGCAATAAAGAAAAAGTATTGTTTCAATTAAAAATAAATTTCAAAAATCTCTGCTTATAAATACTACCAATGTCATTTACCCAAAAAGCAGGAAGAAGGTGGTTCACAAGCAATCAGACACTGAAGTACTGATTCATCTGACCTAGTATTTAAAATCAATCAGATATATTGATCAAATATTACACAGGCACTGTAGGCCTCTCAGGTTCCCAGGGAAATATTCCCACAGACACTTGACAAAAATACCCTGGAACATTTTCACAGGTCAAACAGAGTGTGAACTGAGACCTTTCTCTGTAACATTTTCAGTGTTAATATAACTATACCATAGTCAGAAACAAATTCCTAATCACTAGTTTTGTTTTGCAACAATCTAAATGCACTAGAATAAGATTATTAGTATTTGAGAAAAAAAAATCCTTACAATATACAAGTAAACATTTTAGTGCATTATATGGAGAGTACATTTTTGAAGGATTGTAAATGTGGGAATAACCAAGTTTAATCTTCTTAAAAGAGGAACTGCAACCAAGTAGACATTTTAAAGTGTGACTCCTGCTAGTTAGCAAGGGTCTGAACTCTTCTTCTCTATCACTTTGTCCAAAAAAAAGCTCCTTGATACTGTCAATAGTGAATTGAATTAAAAAATGTTATAAATACATTTGAGAGTGTTATCAAAGCGGCCATAGTGATAATATGCATTCAACTTTTAAACACATACCAACTGTTTATATACTTGCTTATCTATTTATAATGAAGAAAAGACATGATAAAAAGAAAAGACAGTGTGGAACTAACATAAGAAAGTTGTTATGTAGGGAGGCAGAGTCATGTAACCAACAGGAGACTGAGGCAGAACAGGTGATTTGTAACAAGAATGCCAGAGGAATTAGACAAAGCACAGCAAGAAGTCTTTGTAGTGAGAACATGCCAAAAAATAGCAGAGCAAGGATCTTTTGTCTTCAGTTCTGTCTGAAAATTACAGTGGATTTCTTGCCTCAGTACGCTCTCCTTGGGGACGACGTGCCCATTTTAATGCTCCAACTCAGCTCTCCTGTGCCTGCATACTTGCTACATATTTTGGAAGTCACAAAGCATTGCCTCAGCTTTCTCTCTCGTAGGACCAATATTTATGTAGTCTGTGAGAGTGTTTGTGGGCCTGGACTGAAGGAAACCAAACATGGACCTATTCCAAAGGCCACTCATGTCAATGGGAAAATTTCCATCTATGTTTGTGCACTTTAGGTCAGACTTTGTATGCTGAAAACATGGAAAACTCCCCTTACTGCTCCTACAGCAACATTAGGAAGATGTCACAAAGCACTAATAAGTTTTCAGTTTTCTCATTGCCATTTTGACAACTTTTACATAAATGAAAGCATTTTTTAATGCATCAGATATTACAGCCATAAAACCTTCAACCCCATAAAGCACCCTTACAAAATATAAATATTTTACACAGAAAATTTCTGCAGCTTTTCAACACACAGGTTTTAAGTAAAAAATTTCTCCTTTGTTAACTTTAATTCTGCCATGTTGCTTGGATGGCAGTTTTTACTTGGAAACACACAGAATAACATCCACAGAGATGTATTTGTTGGACTTTTCCGTTATTACAATAAAATGTTATTTAAAGCTCAAATTATTAAAGAAAATTAAAGAAGAAAATACAAGGGAAATCAAGCATACTCCAAACATGGCTGGTTTAGAGATAAAGCAATGAAATATGGCAGTGTGCAGAAAGCACAGCCTGTAGAAACTGGGTATAGTATGGAAAGAAAAAAAATCAGTCACCCGTGCAAAATTACCCCTATTGGCCATCTGAGAGCTGACAATGAAGTCAACTGTAAAGGCAGCTGAGGCCAGCAGCCTTCACCCAATTAAAATATTTGGGGGAGGGAGAAAAAAAATAATCAATGCATATATATGTGTATACAGATATTTGGCAAAAAGCCACTACTCCAAATTCAGTAATCTTTTATATCTTAGCTGCCCACATCAGTAAAGCCATGATAAATTTATTTTCGCTGTGTCTGCACACTTGTTTTGGTATACACAGATTAAACCAGGAAATGTGTCCCGAACTGGGCAGCAAGTAAATATCTCTAATAAAAAAGGAGAAAATTCAGATTAAAAAAATCTTCTGAATTACTTATCTGAACTTCAAAAGCCAGGAAAATACTTATGCTTGTTCCTAACACAGATGCATATACCACTCTCTCTCACTGGATGTAAGGGTTGAGGGTTATGTTGAACAATGCTGTCATATTATTAAATTTACATGACAGACTTCTATGATATCACTGTTTTTCAGAGCAGGGGAACAGTTTTTTATTGGTTTCTTCATACTTCTTCCATTACTATGCTAAAGAAGGCTGGGAAATGATGCTGCCATGTTACTCAGGCAGAATCTGTGCCAGAAAAGTAGAATTTCAGAGGGATCAGAGCACAATCAGAGCTCACTGACTTTCCCTGGCCCCGATTCAGTACACAGAGCTTGGTTACTTGCAACTGAGCTTCAGTGCTGTTCAACCAGAAACATCACTGGAAAATGCTGACAAAAGGCAACTGTGGTGCTCATTATCATATTTATAGGATTACAAAACATTCACAGCTCTAATTCTACTTCCTTTACTTGGTTCTGTCAGCAGTCTGGAACGGAGGAACAGGTACCTCAGTTTGTATCGCAGCAAGTGCCCAACAAACGCGTGCTGGTTTGGGGTTCAAACTGCACTTTCCTGCCCTCTGAAAGGTACAGCTGTCCTTTAAGGCAACAGAAATGTCTGGGATGTGATATGGAGATAACCAGCCAGCACTGAGGCTGCTCTTCTATTGCTTTTCAAATCTGCTTGGGGAATTGAAGATTCCCAAGGGATGGAATATTTTGTCAGCGCTACTGGTAACATACAGAACTCAGTGGAAGACAAGGTACCTGTACTAAGGTGTCATAGCAATTATTACACTAAACCTGGAAAAAAAATCAAATTCTACAAGCTCCTTCACCTACAATAACCAGGTTTTGAAGGTACAAGGTTTGTATTTAAAATTCTGAAAACCAATGCAGCATTTAGGTCTCCTTATACGGGAAAAGTAGGCTGCAAGATCTCATTTAGAAACACACTGTACAGAGAGTGAAGCTCATAAGACTGTGGCTTTCACTATTCTTTAAAAAAAATTGAGCTTCAAAGAAGAAACTGGAGGCACTGGAGGAGAGCCAAAAAGTCATACTCAAGTATGGAATATATTAAAAAAAGCTGGATCTCTGATAGAACAAAAACCATATTCCTCTGGGGTTTTTTTGTTTTGGTGGTTTTTGTTGATTTTTTTTTAAGCATTAAGACTGCTTGGCACTGATAAACCCATCTAAACAGTTGGGATAAGGATGCTTCCCATCAAAATTTGACCAGCACTTTTTAGCATATTGTCTCTTATATATTCTTAATCCTGTTAAAAAAATGGAAACGCCTTTAAAAATAGAAATGGAAATGACAATAAAAAGCATAGAATCAATTACATTTTAAGTGTGATATGTGGAAGGATATAATAATAAACTATTAATGACATATCCAGAAGGACATAATAATAAATTCTCTTAATTTTATTTTTATTTAATATTGCAGTCTTTCACTTTGCTCCAATAATGTTTACTTCAGAAGGAGCATTAGTTAAATCTGTAATTTCAGGAGAAGCTCACTAAAAGTAGTTATTTAATAATAATGTTAATAATTATTATTTTAAGGGCCTACTTGTTTAGAGGATTTAAGATGAAGTGTATCAACTGAAGTAGGACTCTGACACCCCAGTGTCCTTGTGGAGCTGTCACTACATTATTTAGGAGCACCACTACTAACAGAAGCTATGAGTCATTCAGGCTGTGATTCCACAGTGTATTTCTCTTGTTGGCAAAGCTGACTTAAGCAGTTCCTGCCACCACCTCTCTATCTTAGCAGCTCATTTGTTCTATTCACCTTGCCCTGAGCCCTTCATTTCAATCTTTTGTTTGTGCCAACACACAGGTTTGCCACTCTCCAAGGTGAAGCAGACTGGAGAAATTATCTGTTTTAAATAGCTGTACAAACCCTCCTCACACACTTTGGCAGAGATTCCTAACTCAGAGTAGGGCCCTGAACAGAATAATAAAGCACCCTACCAACCAGACAAGGTGATATTAGGGTGCCTACAAGCAGGTTGGGGTGAAGAACAGGAGAAAGCAGGGAACATTTTGGCCAGCTTTACCTCCAAGAGAAATATTTGTAAAACTGTGATCTTAGAAATTTTATCTTCAGTACAAACATCCACCCTGACAAACCTGCGCTATCAAAACTGCCTTACTGACCAAGGGCTCTTCTGTGTGCTGAAGAAATGGGTACAACAACCAGGCTGCAGTTCATGCTCACTTTCCAAAGCACTAAACCACAGCCTTAAATGGGCATCTTGTTGGGAAGAAGTGTGTTTGACAGAATGAAACAGATGTGTCCCACCAGAGGCAGGTTTGAACAGCAGTGGCAGGACAGCACAATGGCTGAAGGTATCGGAGTTGAGATGAAATGGGTCATTCTCCAAAGGGGTTTTGTACTGCAGGAACTTCCTACACAACTCTGACCACATGACTACCTCTCAGAGAGTCACAGTTACCCCTTCTGACACAACTGCCAGCTTATCAAAGACCTGTGATAAGGAGCTTTCCTCTTGCTCCATTGGTGTCTCAAGGTTCCAAGTGTCACATGCCAAGAACTCAAAAAAGCTCAATTTCCACTTACATTGCGTAACAAAGTAAATGTATCTACAAAGATATTAATCTCTGTGTTTTCACCAATAACCAATCCAGATTCCAGGTAAGTTTTCAAATTGAAAATTTTCTTTAAAATCTGACCTCTGTTAGTTTCTTATTCCCTCACTGTGGACTACTCCTTTGCTTTCCTCACACAGCAGCTATATTTTAAACTAAATGCAGTCTCAAGGACGTAGCACTTCTTTCAAAACTACTGTGTTGCTTGGTTCTACAAAAATAACAAGGAATATATGATTGAGGCTGCCGAAACAAGTGCTCATTTCTCAAAGCCATAAACATCTGTAGAAATGTATCCTGACACCAAGGATTGTTACAGGTATTTCAAAAACAGCTGCTTACAGTTAGAGAAGAATTTCTTGATTATACCCTCAAAGATTTCCATAGTAGGAAGCAGCACTGAAAACACTCCTTTACTCCTTGGTACAAAGATGTTCATAATGCTACCAGACCATTCAAATGTCCTGCACTCTACAATTAAAATGTTTAGGAATTCGAAATTAATTTATCTGTGAACAACTCTGGTACAAAATACCTTGTAGAGTAATACACTAACCAGTTAGAAAGTATCACAGTTCTTTGTTGCACACAGCAAAGGGCATTTTGAGGGCACAGTTGCAACACACTGAGGCTCTATTACTTTTCTGGGATAGCAGGGGCAAAAGAATGACAGGAGAAAAGATTACTCTGAGTACTGCAATAACTTACTGGTCCTTTAGCCAGTCCTTAACAAAAGGAATGGAAAACAATTCTGTGAATGACTCATCCTTCCTCTTTGGGTTCTTGCTAAAGAAAAAGGAAAACAACTCGTATTAATTTAAATTTCAGCCATTCAATTTGCAAATTAGTGCCTCTGAATCACTGAACACACTAAGCAGCAAAAAACATGATTAACTTACTTGTATAACCACTCAGTTAGGAAATCAGAGGGAATAAATTTGGTTCTTTTTCCCTAAAGATAGAAGATAGTTTCAAATTATTTATTATCTTTAGATTGGTCATATGTTTAAACTAAATTGACTGCTTTTATTAAATAAAATATACTGTACCTTACTCTGTCTACTTTTTATTGCTACTGCCAACAGTCAGTGGCTCAGCCAAAATTTTAGAAATTTTGTGGAATCATTTCAAGACAAACTACAAGTGAGAAAATTCTACATATATTATCTTGGTATTTGCTGCAGTATGTCTGGAACAAATATCTCTCAATGGTGCTCTAAGTGGCAATGTCATTGTGAAGAAATTAACAGAACTCATTCATACATGAAAATATGTTGTAAATTCCTTGCCGTTTTGTTTAAAGTTCTATTATCATACTCAAAATACTTCATTTCTTCCAAGACACAGAAGGAACATTGATCGGATATTGTTTCCTCCTGCATGGAACCAGCTTGAAGGCGTTGAGAATTCACATAGACAAAGCATTGTATGGCTGCTCAGACCAAATCATCTGCTGGGTGGTCCAGAAAGGAAGGCAAAACCAAAGGAAGGCTTTTGTCTGTCCTCAGCCACAGATACCATGGACATCACAGAGAACCAGGCAAAAAATTCAAAACCTCGAGGTTCGCAGCAAAACACCAGTGCCCTTTGCTCCCAGTCCTCAGTCTTAACTAACAAAGAGAATTTTGCACAATGTTTTGCAGCAGGTTATGCTTAGAGCCTCATGCAGCCAGTACCACAGCCAGCCATTCAGAGCCTAAAGTTTGATAAAGCTAGAATGGATTAGGAAATCCTTTTTTTCCAAGGATTTCCTCTCCACATTCCATCTTGACAGACTGAATGTATAAATGAGTACAGGTGCTCATTCTGCTTATTACAAACCACAGTAACCATAATGTGGAACATGTACACGGAATTCTGGTTGGAATAACAGAAGAGCTTGACCAGTATCTTCAGAACCCCTCTGATATGAGATGTGTTCTGGATGCACACAGTCAGAGTGAACCCTAGAAGACACTGAGCCCCTGCAGCCCTGAGGCACCAAGTGCTTTAGCACAATAGCAGCCACTGAGCTCAGAGCGAGCTGAGCTCCCACCCCAACACTTACCCTGCCAAACAGCAGATTCAACTGTAATTATTGCTTCTTAGGAAAACAACTCACACTGGTCAAATGCTTTTGTGAAACTGCTTAATGTCACAAAAGAGGCTGGAGTCTTGATTAAAATGTAAGAAATTAAGATACTACTACCACTTGCTAAGGAAAATACAATAAACATGTAACTGAAAATCTAATGCGTGAAAAATGACTCTATTCTATGCATTATCCTCAGATGTGAACAGAGAGAGGGGAAAAAATGCTCTACATAGCATAATTCTTTCAGTTCATGGTATATGTCACAATCTGGGGGTCAGCCACAGGTGAGGTGGAAGAGGAACGTTGTGTGCAGTGCTGGCTGCCCAGGGAGGAACACAGGGCATTCATGTAGCTGGGGGATGACAAGTGTGAAGTTTAGTGCTAGACTGCAAGGCAGTCCTACAGGATACCCAGGAAAGCTTTTACTTTCCTAAGAGAATCTTACCCTTGGTAGAAATACAGTCTGACTCCCACAGAGGAAAAAAAAAAAAAAAGAGAGCTTAAAATAAAAAAAGCAAGCAGAAGAACAGAAGAGATCATCATAAAACAATTATCAATCCTGAGCCACATGTGCCTTTATGATCTGTTTTGTGACAACCAAAGCTTTGGGGTTCAGGTAGGACTCCATTAAGTGCTTGGCTGGGAAGAAATACAGCTCCTCATGCAATTTTCACACTTATGCTAACACCAGACACTGTTCCAAGAAGCCAAACGCTTAAACTTTAAGAGACCAACACCTTCACTGCAGAGCTTTCTATGAGTCCCTTCAGAAGTTATATGGACAAATCTTGACTTGCACAGAATCTGGAAGCAAATAGCAGAGTCTGATGGTCACTGTACAGCTATTCTCAATCACAGGATGAAACTGGGTCCCATTACTTAGGGAATTGTTTCAGAGAATAAATTCTACACTTTGACAACAAAATTCAATTTAATCTAGCAGTTGTAATTTAATCTGTTTTAAGTAAATTGATTTTCCTTTGCAATGGGAAAAAACAATCAGAACAGGGTTGTCAAAACAGCCATCACCAAAGGAATCAAGTTCATCTTGTTTTATCCTTGTTAGAGGCAGTGAACTTAGCAGAGAGGAATTCAATCAAGCTGAATATTTTTTAAATTTTATTTTCTTTGCCAGGAAACAGTTTATTTTGCTAGTGAATTAAATCATTAGTTGCACAGCAGTCAACATTTATAAAGGGAAAAAATTACATAAATTGACCTGCCTTTGACACATTCCTCCTATGCTGCATGAATCCGGATAAAAAACAGGAAATATCTGTACAATGTGCATTGTTAACCTGCAGATGTGTTTATAAACTGTTTATATTCGAATTCATTTTCCATTTTTCAGTTTAAATATGATGCGCTTGGTAATAATCATGAAAATATACTGGTGATCAGAAGATGGCAAAGTCATTAGGAAACCTTCTTCCATTCCTTTTCCCTGATCTATCATACTTTTAAATATAATATATTCCATTACAGAGCCTGATACAGCTTCCTCCTTCTGTGATAGCTAACTAGAAAGAAAAGTCAGAGTTATGCTAATAAAAACATTTATACATTGTTCAGTTTAATGCTGAAAAGTGAATGCATTAGTCAGTTCTCATGAGAGAAAAGATTTAAGAAAATAGTCTTTCCCCTGTAGGCATTTGACAGCAGATGGGATAAAACACAGGAGAACTTATGGTAGGAAAAAAAAAATCAGTGAGGGAATACAGTGGGCAACCTAATAGGTTTCTTTCATCTCTAATTTAAAAATGAAGCTTCTGCAGACTGTTCTCATATTTATATCAGTTTGAAGTCTGCACATATATCTAGCAGCTGGTGGTTTTTCTAGGCTTTAGCTTTTCACATTTTCTGTATGCATCACATCATGCAAGAGAGCCTGTTTTAAATTGAATGTCTAAATTGTTTCTTTACCACCTTCCAAAAAAGATCTTTCCTACACAAATCCCTACTTCCAGCATAACCATTTCCTGACTTTCCCACGTGATTGTGCAATTCTTCCTCTCCAGACACAGATGCACCTTCTCTGGTCTCTTCCTTGGATTCCTCTGTTGGCCCCATGATCTGATCTCCCTCAACACAATTTCAATTGCTCAAAAACTCTCCTATTTAACTTTTCATTCTCTTCTCATTCATCTTAATTTCCCTTCAAAACATGAAAACCTTTAGTCCCTCTCATCAAAATCCCACTCTTCATTCTCTCTCACCATTCCCTCTCTCTTCTCCTGGGCTCACTCAACATTGATTGCAGTCAGTTTGAGTATTCCTCCCTTCCTTCCAGTGCTTCTTCCATTTATCTTCCACTGGTTTATTCTACACAACTGCCCTTTACAGGCTTTAATGACTCATGTCTAGCCAGAATTCAAACCCAGTATTCTCTTCTCATCCTTCATGATTTCAGTCAGCTTAATCACAGTTAATCTTGTTCATGTCCTGTTGTCTCATGAATTCCATGAATCTTTTGAATCTTTGTTGTCCTCTTATTTGTGGAAGCTGTATCCCAATGTGTTTATCACGAGACCCTTTCTCCCTGTTCCTGCTTTGCTCTGGGTTTCTAAGGACTCTGCTTTTGATCCTAAAATTTAGTTCAAGTTATTTCATTAGCCATTTCAACACAAATTATAGCAAGTTGGGTTTTTCCCTCCAAATCCATATGGAACAACACATTTCTTACCAAACAAAAGGATAACTAAAAATCACGTATTTATGTCAGATAAAGAAACAGAATGTCCAAGTACAAGCACCTGAACAGCAATGGAAAAGAACACAAATATTCAATTATATGGCAAGCATAAAGAGCTATTGTTCTCCTAGTTATTGTTCAAAAGGAGGAAGAAATGAGGTCACAGTGGAAAACTATCACCTGACATCAGCTTGCTTTCCTAAGCTTGTTTCCCCAGTAGCAGGGCATGTCTTCATATAAGTGTGTTTTCTATAAGCTGAACTCATTTTTATGAAGTTTCTATACATTAGAAAATAATTGCTTTTAGTAGTTTTCTATAAAGCAGCACACAGACCCATACAAAATCCATTTTCAGCACACACACTTTCTAATATACATACCACCGAAGAGCTGCAAAATTTCTCAGATTAAAAATAGACAAAGTAACCTTAGATTTGTTCTGAGTTTGAAACAGAAATATTTCTAAGAATTTTAATATTTTAAAAATATCTTTCTACTTAAGTTTTATCGCCTTCAGAAATAACTAACATCTATCAAAGCCTGTATTTTAAACCACTTGTAGGACATGCCTTTCTCCTAAAGGATAGAGGCTTCCAGAAATATAAAATCAATATAGATTTTGTTAAAAGTGTGATGAATAATATATATGTTCAATTTATTCTTGGCTAGGTAATGTAAATGTGATGGCAGGAATGACAGACAGATGTCATGTAAATTAACCATTTTCCTATTTCACCTGTATTCACCAACGATTATAAATACATATTCACACCTGTAAATCAATCAGTTTATAGACACACACCAATTTTGTGAAGACTGAGAAAAATTTGAAACAACTGGTATTAAATGTACAGGTTTGGATCTGAAATTCAAATTGCCATGGTTGGAGAAAAAAGCAGAAATGATGGAAGACCCCCAGCTCCCAGTACCTGAGGTATTGCTGGGGCTCTGCTAGGCTGCAGTGCTACAATTTATTTTCCACCAGTTCTAGGGGGTTTTTAAGCATTCCCTATAGACAATGAGGAATGTCTCCCCAGACATACACTGAAAACAAATTTATAAAAACACATGTAGTAAGCAATTATTTCTAAAAATCTGCATTTTTATAAGCTCATTCACGCTGGATACCCTCTCTTCCAATTAAATGGAATTTACAGAGAAAAACAAGCTAAATAGAAAATTTATCTCTATTCGGATGCCAGACTAGCAAAAATAATTGAATCACAAAGTAAAATTCAAGTTCTGCACATCACCCTCAAATGAGTGAAATCTATTAATCTGAAAGGAAGCCTGTTCCTCTAAAACACAACACTATTTAGGCTAGATACAAATGGGTATTTAAGGAGGATTTGTACAGAGCTAGAGCTTGTCATAATGATCAAGTTCGTGCAGAATGTAATCTGTTCTGAATTACTGGAGAAAATAACATTTAAAACAGATCCAAAACAACACATTATACGTCATATTATTGTGGTTGGTTTTCTTGCAAAAGACCAAATTAAAAAAAAAAATACTGCCTGTGAAATAAAAGGCTGTAACTTCCTGCCAGTGATTTGAAATGAAAACTACAAACTAACCTCAAAACACTTCTCCTTCTCTGCTTCATGCAGGAGTGCAGCCAGTCCGGGTAAGAGCACTGGGAATATGTAAAACTCTAAGTATTCTCGAGGAGAACCTGAGCAAAACAGGACAGCCTTCACTTACAGCTAAGCACTTTGATTCCACAAAAAGACAAATGTTAGATACCATAAAGCCAGTAGCAGTCATTTTGTCAATACCATCACAGCTTGGACTGAGCAGATTCATCCCCTTCAGACACAGCCACAGATCTGTCTTCACTTCTCCTCAGCCAAGACCACAAAAACTCGAGAAAATTTCAAACTAAAGGTGCTCCAACACTGCAAACTCAGTGTGCCTCAGAGATGTCAGGTTTAGTTTTAAGTGAATAAACTCAGACACCAGAAGCAGTTTAGTCACAGAAGTGAAAAGCTCTGTGAACTAATTTACCCTGACAGGAAGAAATTAGCCTGTGCTGAACTCAGTGCTGTTGCAGTTAGACCGCTTTGGTATCTCATGCCCTTTACAATCTGCATTATCAGAGTTAGTCATAAAACTGAATTTCTAGACAGAAAACCAAAGGTTATAATTTAGTGATGCTGTCATAATTGCTTCATACTTGCCAGATCCTTCAGAGATTTTAACATGACTCCATGTATCCAATTTTTCCCCTCTCAGAGGGCTGTCTGGGTTGGCACCTCTCTCCATTCAGGAAGTATTCAGGTTTTGGTGTGATCAGCAAAGATTAAGTCATATGAGTGTTCTCTTCTGGCAACACAGCTGAAACACTGCATTTATTCTTGGCTTTATACCTTTAATTGGTTCACATACTGCCAGAAAATGCTCATAACTAGGAGGACACTATTTATATAAAAGCCAAGGGTAACACTGCTTCTGACTAGCACCAATAATTCCTAATGAGCAAGAATTAATGGAAGAGAAGACAAAATGAAGGGCTAAAATGCATAATAAAACCACATTGCTGCTTAGTAAATTTATTAAAAAGTATAAGAATTGATAAAAGTGGAAGAACAAAACTTCAGAGCTGTTTCCATTCTAATTTATAATCAGATGGTTAAAGACAGTATTTTGACAGCAGTTTTCAAATTCAATTGCCTACTTAGTCTATTGATCCTAGTTTTGCATTATTAAATCAGAGGAAGAAGTGCCTGCCATTTCTGATTTAAGTGGCTAAATAAAAAGTCACTTATTCAGAAGAGCACAGAACTACCTCAGCTAGTCAATGCTATTGGTTTGTAATGCACAATTCAAGAGTTCTTCCATTGACCAAGTGGCCAAGCTGGCTCCCTGTTTTCAGACCAGGGCCTAACCATGCAAACTCCACACGAGCCAAGGTGTTGTTGCTGTTAACACTCTAAATTAAATAAATTACAAACCCCTGCCACATGCAAGAAAAATAATCACAGCAGGGCTCAAGATAATATACTCCTACTTACATTTTTTGGGATCAGGGGGTTCTCCAGAGGGGGCTTCCTCAACTATGGGAAGCAGATACTGGGCTGCAGGGGCAGAAAAAAGTTGTTCCATGTGTAATGGCGGCAACATTCCTGCTTCCAAAGGCACCTGTTCAAAATAAATGTATCCTGTCTAAATACCCCAACAGACTAGACAAAAATATACAAACCAATTCAACAGGAAAAAATTATAAGGTCAGTTAAAAATTATGGAATTTTAATTTCTAATTCGAATCTTGTACTGTTTATGTATTTTCTGAATACTTGAAAATATATAATTATACTTTAAAAACTTCTGCAGTTTCCAGAACAGTAAAATCATCCAAACATAACAGAAGGTACATGACTCCTTTAGATAGAATATGGTGCAATACCACAATTCAAAAAATATTTTATCCATTGTAAGAAATTATTCGGAAATTAAAATTGGTAGCATTTTCTGAATAAGTATTTTCCACTCAGAAGCTTAAATAGCTCTTTCATATTGTTCAGAAATCCTGACACTCGCCTTTTAAAGAAAATAAACTTTTCTTGTAATAAAGCACAGAGAAATTCAGAGCAGATGCAAATCCAAATCCAAAGCTTCCTCATACAGAAACAATTATTGATACCACGAAAAAAGGCAGCCCACCATTTTATGTATGGTTTTTAGGAGTGCAGAAACTGTTGGAGTCAGCCAGCAGAATACTCCTAAGAGCCCCCGAGCTACACCTGTCCCAGAAAGGCAGACACATCCTTTTATCCCCCAGAATGCACCACATTACAGTTTGCTATGAAAACACGCTGTGAAAACTCTCCCATCTGAACAGTTTCACTTTCAAATTGAGTTGGACTGCTGAGCTACTGAAAAGCAGGTGGTGGGATGAGGCCACCGCCCTTGGAACATGCTTGTGCCAGTGAGCACAACTCAGAGGATGTTTAATGACACTGATTTCAGCGGCCACATCCAAGTGACCCATCCCATGTGTGAAACTGGGCTCCTCCCGAAGTCCTGGCTCCCCTCTGGCTCTGCTTTACACCACCCACAGGGGATCCTTGCACACTTGAGCCCTGCCCATGGAGCATCAAAGACAGTGGGAGGCACAACCCAAACACAGCTGGCCATCTAATTTTAGGACAGCATTACCCAAGCTGCTTTAAGTACAAGCAATTATTTGGAATATCACATTTGTTGGTTCAAAGAAGATGCTTGAAAAATAATAGTTTTATTTTCATTTTATGAATTAGTCTACCATGTGGGTACATAATTTTCACATTTAGTTATTTAAAATACTTTAAATCCAGCTCTATGCAGATTTTTTACTTGAACTGTACTCACTGATCCTTGTTTTGATTGAGGAACATCTGAAAATTGAGGTTGTTCTGCTTCATGCTCTAAAAGTAAAAAAAAGTACAACATTTACCAGAACACCATAAAAAATATTTATTTTCCTCCTAAACCAACATTATTTTTAAAGGTACTTATTTAGGTTTGAATGAACAAAAGTTAGTATGCAGTAAATATTTGTTTAACATGAAATCTAACATTTTAAAACGAGCAAGAACTTTAGAGACTCTTGTCATGTCCTCTCTTGAGCTTCAAGTCAAGTGCAAGGTTCTCACTGACAAAAGAACCCTTTATTGGGAAAAGAGTTTTTAACCAAAACAATAATTCAAAATATTTCAACATAAGTAAAATGCACATGCTTGCACAGAATTAACCATTGTTTTTACTAGTAGACAATACTGCTTTTCATAGTGGATTCCTCTATAAGCAATTAAATCCCACAGACATTGCTAAGTATTACTGTATCCACTTAAAAAAAAAAGAAACCAAACAAACTTACACAAACAAAAAACCAACGAACTAGAAGCAGTACGTGACCCTCAAGGATTACTGAGTGATTCAGAATAACAAAAATAAAGGACCAAGCCAACGAATTTGATATGAGAAAACCTACAGAGTCTGCAATACAGAACACTCAGAGCCAAGCCCAGCAGGTTCAGTTTCACCATCGCAGTTAGGTTTAATGGCATCACCAAATCCATGCGTGCTTCAGGTGTCCTGAGTGAGGATAATCAACCCTACTCCTACGTTGAAAACGGCCGTTTAAATGCAAAACGACTGCTTTAGGCATTATGAAGTACTAAATGAAGAGAAGCCCACTGGGGAACCGCAGAACTACAGCGGTGCTCTCCCGGCTTTCCAACCTCCGTGCTCTCAGACTCTGGGAGAAGACAAGGGGCTTTGCTGTTAGAACGGGGCTCAGAACAGATTTTTTGTATCCATTTAACTTTTGTAACAGCAATGACGCATCGCGTCTCCCCTTCCCCAAGGCAGTATCTAACTCCCTCACAGCGTAAGCCACAAGCACAGGGGGCAGGTCACAGCCATGGAACCAGAGGCCGTGACGCTCTCCCGAACAGCCTGCGTGCAGCAGAAACACACGCAAACGACCTGTCTGTCGGGAAGTTACGACAATAAAAGCAACATGACGCCCGTGAGCAGAAACGCTCGTGGCCCTGGCGCCGGTGGAGAGCACCGCGGCTTTGGGCCCTGTGTGGGGCGGGCACGGTCCCGCGGCCCGGCCCGCAGCGGCGCTGAGGAGAGCGGGGCTGGGCAGGTGGCGGGGAGCGGCGGCCTGAAGGGCTCCGGGAGGCGGGGGAGGCACCGCGGGGCCCCTGCCTGGGGGCTCAGAGCGGGGCCNGACACCCCCTCCCCGCGGTGTGACACCCCCTCCCCGCGGTGTGACACCCCCTCCCCGCGGTGTGACACCCCCTCCCCGCGGTGTGACACCCCCTCCCCGCGGTGTGACACCCCCTCCCCGCGGTGTGACACCCCCTCCCCGCGGTGTGACACCCCCTCCCCGCGGTGTGACACCCCCTCCCCGCGGTGTGACACCCCCTCCCCGCGGTGTGACACCCCCTCCCCGCGGTGTGACACCCCCTCCCCGCGGTGTGACACCCCCTCCCCGCGGTGTGACACCCCTTCTCCCCGGTGTGACACCCCCTCCCCGCGGTGTGACACCCCCTCCCCGCGGTGTGACGGACAGACGGGGAGAGGGGGGCTGCGCTGCACCCGATGTCCTTTACAGGAATTCGACAAGGTGCCTTAATGGCATCTTGTGTATTAGTTACTAAAAAGCAAGCGGGAATGATTGAGTTTCTCAGTAAGTGGGTGCCAAAGGCTTCCCTGCTGTAACCAGTTCATTGGCGTAAGTGTCCTGAGAAAAGAAACGGAGAGCAAGGATAAGAAATCACAGATAGAAACAAACTTAAGGTGATAATTCGTGTGCCTTGGAAAGATCTTGTAATGCTGAGTGGGCAGTA
The DNA here is from genome assembly GCA_013397845.1 of Melanocharis versteri. NCBI lineage: Eukaryota > Metazoa > Chordata > Aves > Passeriformes > Melanocharitidae > Melanocharis > Melanocharis versteri. The sequence continues at coordinate 232,857 of VZTG01008464.1, forward strand.
AAGTGGTGTGAAGTTCAGTGTTAGGTGAAAAGTCACAGGTACCTGGAAAACCACTCTAATTATATTTGTATTTATGCCCACGGATATGTTTTGCCGTTTAGGAAGTATTTTTAGAGGGTAGGTATTTCATGGAAACATGCTCTGCAGGTGTGAAACAGACAAGTAGAAACTTGCAAACTAACTAGGACAGGGTACACTAACCATGATAAAAAGAATCACCCCAGTAGACAGTATTTTCTGTGTGTTTCTGTATGTCAGTATGTTCTGGTTCCCCATCATGGAAAGCAGACTGAAATTAGAAAGAGTGTCAGGGACAATGGGAGATAAGAAATGGTTTCAGAATAAAGGAAGACCAAATAATAGATTAGGACTTGCATCATCTCTTTGAAGCAGTTCACTAACATCTTCATTTCCTTTTTTAGAATGATAATAAAGAAAAAAAGAAAAGAAATCCATGAGGAACCTGTACAGAAAAAGAAAAAGGTGAAGACTATCATTAAAATTGAGGAAGATGTTCAAACTGTCATTAAAACTGAGGACAGTGGCCATCTCAAGAAAAAAACAAGGACAAGGAAAAAGGAAAATTTAAAAGATGAATGTTTACAGGAATTGCAACCAAAGAATAGGAAGAAAAAGAAGAAGAAGAAAGTTGGCTCTGAATTACTTAGAGAAGCTAATTTAGAAAGCTTTGTGAATATAAAAGGTCATCTGGATTTACAGCTCCAAGAAGAGTCAGAGGAACAAATTAAAATACTCAAAAAGAAGAAAAAAAAAGTTCAGTGTCATTTCTCTTTGGAGGATAATGAGAGTAGTGATGTGGAGCTTTTAAATCATCACACAGATGGTACTAAGAAAAATGGATTATCTTTAAAAAAAAAGAGAAAGAATACTGATTTGAATTTGGAATCGGATGGTGAGGTAACAAAGAAAAAAAAGAAGAAAGGCAGTTTTTCATTAGAGGACATCCAGGACAGTGAACAAAAGCAATCTGCAAAAGTTTGTAAAAACACCCACAAATACATTTCACAAGAAGCAGCTTTTATGGGTGAAGACTATGACACAGGTAGTGCCCAGAATGGTGGGGAGAGTTGTGTGAGAAGAAAGAAGAAGAAAAAGAAAGATAAGTCTGACTGCTTTTTACCACTGGCAGATAATCAGGACAACATACATCAAGTTCCTGGTAGCTCCATTGCATTAAGTGACTTCAGAAAAAGGAAGAAACATAATTCCTGGGAATTTACATTGACAAGCAGAGAAGAAGAAGACAAAACTAAGAACTTAGGGGGTATCAAAGAGAGTAAGAAGAAGAAGAGAAGAAAAGATATTTCCTCCTCAACCTGTGAAGAAAAGCAAGACTGCAGTCACAGCATTCCTGATAAGCATCTCCCAGCACAGCAAGAAGTTGAGCTTGAGGAAGAAGAATTGTCTGGAAAAAAATGCAGGAGGAATTTCAAGGATAATAATGAAGTCACCAAGAAGAAGAAAAAGAAGATTAAGAAAAAGGAGAAGGAAACAACATATTCAGAAGTTTCATTAAACAATGACAGTGCCTCTAAAAGCCAAAAACTACTATTAGCAAGCAATAAAAAGAACAAAGAGAGTGAAATGGGGCAGGCTCAGTGTGTTGCTGGGGATGCTGTAGATGGGGCATTATGCAATAGTAATCCTGTGCTCTGTGACAGAAAAAGGAAAAAAAGGAAGAAAGCACCACCACAGGACTTTGCTGAAGAGCCAGGTTCAAAAGCAGATACAGAAAAGATCAAGGGAGAATTACCATGCAACGAGTCACAGGTAAGTTGTGGAGAGGAGGGCAGCTTTGCACCCTCCTGCTAAGGAATTGAAAGCCCTTCAGGCAGTTTCCTACTTTGCAGGCTGCTCTGCCTGCTCCTAACATTGAGGTCAGTGGGGGCCCCCACTGGGTGCTGAGAAGCAGGATCAGCTGATCTATTTCAGCATGTCACAGTTCACAGAAAAACAGAATATTCTGAGCTGGAAGGGACCCACAAGGATCATTGAGTCCAGCTCTTAAATGAAGGGCCCATATGGGATGAAACCCACAGCCTTGGCACTGTCAGCACCGTGCTCCAGCTGAGCTGATCCTGGCACATGTGGGAAAGTGTTGATGCCTGCTGCTGGAATCCTGTCGTGTTCCAGTTGTGAAAATGTAAATATTACAACTAGCAGCAAGTGTTGGCCCAAAAAGAAAGTGGGTTTGTACAGTCATAAATGTTCAGTTGCCCTTAGCAAAGTGGCAATACTGTCATAAAACAGGAGTTTAATACCATGTCATTACCCTAAGCAGGTGTAACACTGGCAGTTTGAGTGCATCGAACTCTGTTAGACTTTTCCTCCAGCTTTGTTGCTGTTAGTGCTGGAATTATGTAATGTTAGAAGCAAAGGCGAAAGTTAGCCAAAACCTGTAGTCTAATTCTGACAAAACTTCAGGGAAAATCCTAGGAATCCTAAGTGCAGACTGGGCCAAGAGCATTGAAGTATAAATTCTGATAGAAAAATACTAAAGACCTAAACACACAGTTTTAATTAAAACAATAAACCTATACAAGAAAATAAACAGAGGTAAGGACTGTGTGAATTGTAACTGAGGGTAGCTGGGGTTCTATCTAGACTGACTGTTAAAGGAAATCCCATCCCAGAGTCTTGCAGTACTGCCATTTCTGAGATAAAATGAACATGGGGAGGAACTGATGAAATATTTGAAGTACAAATGTTTTTTCTTCATCTGATCAGTGTCACGTTTTAAAGCTAAGGGTGCCAAGAGTTAGTACCTACATGCCCAACTTCTGTTGTGACCATTGGGAATTAAGCTGTGAGATGCTTGGAAAATCAATAGGTAACCATCTGTATTTTTAGCTGCTTAAACTTAACTTTGAAAACAGCACATTGCAGGTCATTAGGAGGTTGTTTTTATTTCCGTAGGTAATGGGAAGCTGCACTCCAGTTGCTTTTTATCAAGAATTTTGAATGCCTGGCTTATTTAAATGCCAGGCACTAGTTAAGAAGGTATCATTGAAGATTTTTGTAAGCTCAGGGTAGAGCTGCTTGTCAAGCTCACTTCATGGTGTGCTTTGCTTTGTCATGCACTCAGATGCAGTTTCCTCAAGTTCTATGGAAACCTCGCAGCTGTCTGGTGTCTAGTGCTAATAATTAAATCTAGATTCATGTGGAAGCCCAGATACAGGCTTTTTTTCACAGGGGTTTGTGAGGGGAGTGTATATGCTTATCAGTCATGAGGTGAGCAGGTGTTTGGGGCTTTCAACTTGAATTTCTCTTTTTGACCTTTCAAAAGGACAAGGTGGTTTTATTGCTGGATATATTTTCTAATTAAATTGACATTGCCTTTTTGAGATTGTTGGACAGTATTTGGATTCTTGCAGCTGCTTACACTGTGTAGAGGCTAGATAAGCCCTACCATGACATGTAAACCTTTATGTCCAGTTAAAATGGAAACCACAGCAAATACCTTGCAAACGGTTTGGGAGGGAGTAGGGTGATTCATGTTTTGTTCCTCATTCCTGTAGCCAGCTCCTTTAATAACAAAAAAATAGTTAAGAGAAAATCAGAAGATTGAGAAGTCTGGGTTAATCAGTTCTAGCTGGTTCCTGCTAGGCCAAAAGACACTGCACTAATAAATGGCTGATAATGTGGTCTTGCATTTCACTGTGCCATAGTCCTGAAACATTTTAATCTACAGCATGTCACACGCTCTGCATGCCTTGAAAAATCCTCTGTTGGGCTTGTGCTGCAAGCAAAAGAGCAAATTTTAAAGACCATGTGGAGTGATACCCACTTAATATCAATGATTGTTTTTCTCATGGGATGCCGTTGCAGTCAACTTGGGCAGAGTGAGGAGGAGTGAGGACTCAGTTTACTGCTTTGATGTTGTTTGCCAGCAGACAGCATAACCCTACCACATGTGAATGTGCTCCTTTTCCATGGAGTTGGGGGAAGCTTGGCACACCTCCATGGGGGTAGTTTTTTCCACTCAGTAGCCCTCAGCACGTCAGCACCGTGCTGGGAATTAGCAGGGATGGGGGTGCTCCCTCCTTCTGGCTGAAAAAAAACCATGCTGCAGTTGTTTGCAGAATCCTGTCAGGACAGTTTTCCTGCTTGTTTTAATAGATCTGAAAAGACAGTACCAGGCCATCTAGAAGTAAATTGGGGGTTGTTTTTGGTTTCTTCTTTTCCTCCAAGAGCATGAGCTCTCCTTCCTGCGGACAGTGTTCTCGCATTTTTAATAGTGCATGTACTTGTGTGTGTGTGAAAGCAGTGTATAAAAGGTAGCTTTGGAAAATGAGGTAAATCATTGATGGCTTTTAATATAACTAAGGCCTCAAAAAAGTAACAGCAGGTTCTGCTGACAGAAGTATGTTACAAATCTTTTCCTTGTCGTTTCCCTGGCTGTTTCATGCTTGGTTTATTCTGTTAGCTGTATCAATAGATCTTCCCTTTGGCCACTTTTTCCAGGCTGGTCTAAAGCTTATGGCTCTCATTTATCACTGTCCTGGACTTACTACTTATCTTGTTACACTGGGTGCCCAAAAAGCTTATCCTAATTACAAATTTGGATAAGAGAGGCTGGGGGCAGTGGTGTAGGCACACCAGTCACTGGGAGCAAAAGCTGCAGAAGGGCTGCACTTTGTGGAAGTGTGATCAGGATCTGGTTGCGTGTGGACTCTGCCCAGATTGACCTGCTGCCATCCAGCCCATCCATTCCTTCTGGAGCTGCTCTGTCTCTCCCGTCAGCTCCCTGTTCCTTGCTCTCCAATGTGGAATAACGTGCTGATTGCTGCCATTGTAGGAGACACCTGGTGTATGTGTCCTGCCTCTCCCTGTGCTCCTTCCAGACTTCAGCTCCTTGGGGACCATCATCCTCGAGGGAGCACAGTGCAGCTGCCTCTTGACTGGTTTTTGTTTGTTTATTTGTTTCAGAGAGACCTTTATTTATTTTACCTCCAATTCCTAATTTTTTTTACCTTTCATTCTCTCTGTCCCTTTCTTCAAGTATAAATTTAAACTTTTACAGAATCGTTTAATTTGAAATTACTCTGTCTTCAAATGTTACTATGTGTGCCATGGTGTTGGCAGATCCCTTTTAATGTGTGAATCTAAAAATCATTTATCTTGATGAAAAGAAAAAAAAATCTCTGTGAGGTTTCTCCTTAGGAATACACATTTAATTGACATTTTCATCTTAGATCTGACTATTTCTTCTTGCCCCAGAATAGTACTACTGATTGCTTAGTGTTTTAACTACTTTGTGGTAAGAGCTGTGTAAATTCTAATTAACCAGAATGGACAAAAATAATCATACAAGCTTTTTCCTGTTTTACAGGAACATCTAGATGGTGTAATTATTGTGCGGGAAAAGAAAGGAAACTGTGATGAAATTAGCATAGACAAGGTATGCTTTGTCTTAACTGGGTAAGATCTAAAGCAAGTCAGCATTTAACATATGCATAGGAATTGATACAAAAAACCTGCTCTGTTGCTTGTTGCATAGGTTTCCCTAACTAAAGCTCTGCTTAAAATGTGCTTTACATGTGGGTTAAGTCCAAAATGTACAGCTCCAGTGAATGTCAGAACTAAGTAACTTATAAAGTTAAATACATATTTCTTTGCCTCTCATCGGTGTTGGCAGTTTCAGCATAGCTGTTGCCTGCAGTTAGAAAATTAAACTTATCTGATACAGCAAAACACTCATTTAACATATCCCTAAAAAAGTACAGTTCTTGTGTTGAGTGTGTGAAAGGATCCCCTGCAACTTTTAATTATCCTTGCAAAATTCTGAAGATAACTAATTATTTTATTCTTCTCTTATTACTTCATTGTGAATTAATTGTCACTTAACACACAGGACACAGAGTCTCATGCTGCATATGTAATTTTTCTGCACACTAGGTGAGGCGGCAGGCCCTGCAAGAAGAAATCGATAGAGAATCTGGCAAAACCAAGGCTTTCAGTCCCAAAGTGGGACAGGTAATGTATGAGTTTAGAGCTCAACCTGATGGAAATACAGTGTCCCAGGGCAAGTTCCTGTAAAAAACACTGTGCTCTTTTTTGTATGTGGCTCAGGTACAACAGTGTTCCTTCTTGCTGCAGTTTTAAGGTCGTGCTGCAGAACAAGTTGGTGCAATGCCAGGAGTCTGAGAGCTGAGCAGTGAGCTCCTTGGCATTGTGCAGTGCTCTAATTCCCATCATCAGCCCTCAAAAGCAACATTTGCTCTGGTTCCTCTGGAGAATGAGCCATCAGAAATTGCTAAAGAAGCATTTTCTGCTTACTATGAAATACGAGTAATTTTTGGGCTGTGGATGCAGCAGTCACTGAAGTGTATCTGATTTCTTACCTGCAAGACTTTGCACACATTCAGCAACAGGGACACACATGGAAAGGTGAAGGGGGTGACAACTGTTAACACACGTGTATGATACTTAGAATCAGTGCTCTCGTGGCTTCTGCATTTCTGCTCCACCTCTTTGAAAGATGATTCCTTATTCTTTGCTTTTGCATCCTACTCAGCCTGGCTCCTGACAGATTCACAGTAAAGTAGTGGAAACTTGCAGTAGTATTTAGCCAGGGGTAAGAAGACTGAGGTGAAGAGAAAGCTTTGCTAGTAATTCAGGCTTCTTTTGTTTTGCAAGACTGCCAGAATGCCTAGAAAGCTGGAATATGCCTCACACGAATGCCAGAAACAACTTCTGTATATCTAACAGTGAGAGGGAGTCTGCGTAGCTCTGGAACTGCAACTGTCTGATAGTCTCTGAAGTCATTGAGAAAAATGACATCCTTGGCAGGAGATCTCAGTTCTTTGGCACTGATGTGTCTCTGTTTAGTAGTGTGCAGAATAGAAGCTGTGAAAACTAATTCATCAGCTCCACAAAGAGTGAGCTGGATATGCTTCAGCAAAAGCTGTGTGTAGTGCCTGCCAGCACCTCACTTACAAACAGAGTTTTTGACAAGCCATAATTATATTTGCATCTGTGCAGATATCTCCCATTGCAAAGGGAGGACTTACATTTATTTATCTGTGGCTGGTGTGTATCTATGTGTTGGATGTATCTGTGTCACAGACTGGGCTTAGACAGCAACTTGCCTTTGTGCAAGGTTGAAAGGCTGAAGTATTATGGGTAGCTTTCTTTCAATACCAGGTATTTTGGCCTGTGATAGTGAATGATACTCCAGCCTTGCATATTTTTTTACCTTAAAAACCCCTGCTGTAGCTTGCCTGCAATATTGTTTCATGTGCTATGTTGTCATGTTGGCTGTCTGCTGGAGAATGACTGTTTCATGCAAGCTACAACTGTTCTGTTGGAAGGATTTCAGGCTGAAATAAACGTACCACTGAATTCACATTTTTTCCTTTGATGCAGCCAGCTTAGTCTGTTTAATTAAACAATCAGACATTCTGCCATTTATTATTGTGCCCAGTTTTAAAGAAAAAATTCTGAGTAGAAATCCTGCCAAAGATCTTTATAAATAACTGCATAGCTATAGCTCAGGAGTCAAACATACCCTTTAATCATGAAGCCTGTTCATAGGTAAGCCAAAAGTTCATGAACTTTGTAAATCCTATGGTGTATCTGGGGTTTTCCACACACGACTGAAGTCTCATTTTAGCTGGACATTGCCTCCCCAGAAAGAAGCCAGGATCTGCAGACAGAATAAAAATCCTGAAGGGGTGAACTAGGTCAGAGAATAGAGTTAAATGCAAATACAGTGAATACAAACTGCAAGGGAGGAGAGGCTTTAAGAGAACTAGACTTAGTCCTGTTGGATAGGGGAGGCCCTCTGCTTTTGCACCCTTGCAATATTAGCTGTAATTAGTGGGATGAGACTGCAAATATTACTTAAAGCTTATAAGCCAGACTGAACAGTGTCCACAACTAACACAACAAAACACTGCTGAAAACAGCAGCTCCCTAACTAGGCAGTGGGAAAATGAAAAGATAACCCTACAAAGTGACAGTGAAAGAGGATTAAGTCTGACAGTTTTCTTAGAATAAGAGATGCTGTCTGGCTCTTGGAGCTGGGTGAAGAGAGAGCAGAAAGCCAAGATTCCTGAGGACAGAGGGAAAGGAGATTCTCAAAGCGCATTAACCCCTGTCTCTGGGTTAAATAGCCCGAAATGGTAATGAAGGTGCACTCAGGCAGAGTTAGGTCAGCCTCACCATATCCTTCAACAGGTACTGCCCATGGAATAACAGCTTCTCGGCTCTGTCACCTTGTCAGGCTTTTATAGCTGGTTCTGTTCTCATGGTACACAGCCAGAAATTGTCTTCCTTGGTCTTGGTATTTCTTAATTTTAGTGTGAACTTTGTTTTGCCTCACAGGATACGAAGCTTGGACAGTGGAGTACAGCTACTTTTAAAAGTTCTGAGGAACAAATGAAGTTTTTTAGACTGATGGGTGGCTTTAAAAAGGGTTCTGTGCCTATCCAAAATCCCTCAGCAACTACAAACAAACCGAACATGGCTCTGAACAAGGAAGGGGAGGAGAAGTTACAGCAGGTTCTGAAGATGGAGTTTGATAAAGCAATGGACTTGAAGCAACATAGAGGAATTGGTCTTGGATTTCAACCTATTGCCAACAAAAAAGTATACATAGACAAATACACATCTAGATCTATCAAATTTGAAGATTAAAGCTCTGAAGTAATAAAAAGAGTAAAATTTCTTTTTAACTTCCACATCTTTTTACTTGAAATAAAATAACAAAATGCTGAAGAAATTTTGTTTATGAGGTACTTGAAGTACAAGTTTTCAGCTGCATATACCAATGGAGTTGGCTCCTCATTTCATTCAAACAGTAACTTTTTGAAACCTGTACCATGTTTGTTCTGCAAGGCAAGAGACAGCCTCCTTCAAAGACTGCAGATGTGTGCCATGCCTGCAATTAGTTGAAATGCGGTAAATTTTTTTTTAATGCTGATTTAATAAACTTACTTTTATCTATATCTTAAGTGAGTCAAAAGGATTTTATTGTTGTGTAAAATCTTCACATTTTTTACACTCAGTGAGTGGTACAAAATGATGGTGCTTTAATGGTGCTTAACTTTGAAGACACACTAATGGTGTGCCCTCGTATTTGATGAGGGCAGACTTTTAACTCCGAAAGTAGTTCTTAAAAATGTAGTATCTTCTTTTATAATAATGGATAGCGTTGAACATCCTCGGTATTTGAACTATGCTCTGGCAGTTGGATTTTCAATCAGCAACTGTTGGCTGAAAATGAAAGTATAAGCATTTTGGAGAGCAGCACTAACAGAACTACAACATTTCTTCATCTTTTAAGACGGCCTCACTTTCCACAAGAGTCTTCTGCAATGGACTGCTCTACCTGAAAGCATCTGCTGGAAAACACACTTAACAAAACAGCACTTGGTTCTGATGCATCTTGGGCAACTCCTGAGAGGAAGTGAAAATTACATAGAGGCTCCATCCTAAGGGGTTGCCATGAATCCATTCCCATACCTGGGAAGAGGGAGATGCTCTTCATGCAGGGTCTAAACTTGTCTTTGAGAAAACCATCTCCTTTAAAGTGTCATTTAAAACCACCACTACCTCAAGGTGAGGCTGTTTTGCATTGGTGCTCAGTGTTCCACACCAGCTTCCACCAGCCTTTCTAGGCTTTGGCTCTTGTTTCACTAAAATTCAGGTAGCTGAGGTTCTGTTTTCTCTTCTAGTTTGAAACAAATGCTGAATTCAAGCCCTCAGCTACTTGCCTGGCAAGAACAACAACAAAAAAACCACTAAGCAAAAGTAGCAATAGATGTAAGGTCTGAACATGGTTCCTTACCATGGGGCAGAAGTGGTGAGAGTGAAATTTTATCAGAAATAGTAACAGTACATGTAACCAAATTCCACAAGGGTAAGGTGATAGATTTGTATACACAAAGAAACTCCCTCAGAACACACAGATGAACTGCAAATGGTTTTATTCAGTGATAGTGTACTTTGCAAATATAGAGTTCTTTGCATAATTTCCATTTTCCTTTGCAACACTTAAAGATTCCTTCCATTTTACAAAACACCACTGGACTAAAATGAAAACATAAACATGTCTGTGAAAATGTATTGAAGGAATTAGAACAGTAACACCTCAGCCATTTTTCTCTGCTACTGGACCCAGCCAGACAAATGCTGGCAGCATCCCAAAGCAGAGAGACAACTTAGTCTGATTATTATATTGAAATGCTGCTTTCTGCAGAGGAGAAAGACTATTCTACAAGAGGGATGATGTTTTGAGGCTGTGAACTCATTTGTACAATTATCTTCCTTTTTTTGTTAAAATTACAACAGATTAGGCTGTTGCGAAAGGCTTTTGCAACTACAGAGGTTCAAAATATTGTTTACTGAATGTAAATCAGCATTTAAAATAACAATACTACGGTAAAACTGGATACAGAAACTCAGGTGAAATTATTGCACTCAGAACAGTTTTACCTTTACTGTGCCCAAGTAAATGCATCTCACTAAGGAAAGTAAAAATACACTGAATTCCTGCAGCCTGAATGTAGATGAGTGAATTTTGGCCTTGGTTCCATGCTCCCTTGTGCAGGTGACTCCTTGGAAGGGGCCCTCATCAGGTCCTGGACTGCAGAGGAAGCCGAAGGGCCAGGTCTGTGAAATGACTCATTTCGGGTTGTTTGCTCCGCCTCTTGATGTATTCTAGGGTTTTCACCTGGGTTTGAAAAGAAACGTATTCGGAGATTTTTAGTGTCTTTTCTCATTTCATAGGCCATCAGTTCATCTTTGGGAAGGTGTTTTAGCCAGACAGTCTCAGGATTTTCTCTAAATTTCACTGGCTTTGTGAGCACTTGGCATTGCTTACTCCAGAGCTCATTATCATGTGTATGTTTCTTAATGGCTCTTAAATGCCACTTTACAAGCTTTCACCAGGCAGCTCCTCCACAAAATAAAAACGCTGTATTTCTCTTAAAGCTAGTTTTCTGTTTAACAGAACAAAAAGTTAAGAGCACGCAACACTTTCAGGTTCCTTAATGCTTGACATACCATTAAAATACTAGAAAGATACAGACCACTTGAAATAAGAGAAGCTGCTTGTTCATTAAGCAGCATTTAGAAAAATAAGTTGTTGGGGTTTTAAGATAATTTGATTTTTTTTTAAGAGAGTAACATGTAAAGAAAGGAGGTTTATTCAGACCAAGAAAATGCTACCTTTTCCCAAATAAAGAGTGGAAAAAGATACTAAGAACTAAAATTTCTCTGCATTATCTGTGTCCCGCCCTTACCATAGTCTTGGTGTCAGCAAAGCCATGCTTCTGAGCAAGATTCCAGAGATTGACTGAAAGCTGGTTCAGTCTGTTGTTCCGTAGGTCCCCATGAGCCAGAATGGTGTTAAAGAAATAGAGTGCCAGCTGGCTCTGCCGCTTCAGGGTCTATAATGAAAACAAAAATATTCCCATATTACTGTACAGTCATCCCAAAATAGCCAGCTTAACCTCACACCGGGTTCTCTGACCTCTCAGAAGTTCAAAGGCCACTCGTTTTGTAACACACACCAATAGTTACAGACATAAGAATACAGGCATAGTTTTCATATTCCATTCGAAATGCAACAAACAGCAGTAGCTGTAAATCAACATAAGCTGCTGTAAATAAAATAATTGCACAAGACTCCTACGTCTCATACCACTTTGGCACAGCACAGTGTGTAGGTCTGACACATTTACAACTCAACACTCCCTACAACTGCATAGAAATCACCCTCCCACCAACTAACCTTGCACTTCCAGCACCCTACCTGTAAATTTTTAGAGAGACCACTATCATCAAACTAAATTAATACAACTTCAGGCTTTTTTTTCCCACAGTCTATTCTACTTTTATTTATTTATTTAACGAAAGATGCTTTTCCCCTGTTTTTCTTTCACTGAAACTGGTGATACGAACATATCTGCACCATATTTGTAGCTACTTCCCCTAAAATTGCTGAGGAGGGACCTTGAGGAGCACAAGAGCAGTCTTCCCCCCCACATAAAGCAGAGAGGATTCACTGCTGTCTTGACCAGAAACAGCTTGAACTTTACAGAACTGTCCAGAACTAAAAATTTCCATTCCAGCCCTGTCACATAAATGAAGCATTCTCTAATACTGTGAAAAGACCACACTGTGTTAACAATAAGATGCATTGTTCTCTTCCAAGTTGCCATTTTGGTGAAAGGATTTTATTGTGAGGAAAATTTATTTTCCTTTATAGCTTTTGAAGGAAATGAACCAATAAAAACACAAAATCATCAGGGCCTTGTTCATTTAAATGAGCAGCCAAGAAGATGAATAATAAAAGGTCACCAACACTGAAGCAATCCAAATACCCGTGATTTTATGACCAGTTTTACTTTAGCACAATTAGAGATCTCTGACAATATTCTCATCACTTCTATTTCCTCAGCAACAGCTTCCTCCAACAACTATTCATTCTTACAAAGCAATTTTTATCTAAATCTCTCAATGACTTTCACGCAACAAAGCAAAACAAATGGTCTCTCTTTGTAAATAAGGATGGACAGAGGAGCAAATCCAAGGCTGCAGAGGCAAAGGCAGGCCAAGCACCTGTATTCGTGCTGCTTAGCCTTAAACCCAGTTTTCTATGCAACAACAGCTTCAGTGAACTAACATAGGATCTCCTTACTCAAAGCGTGCTTGAAAGCAGAAAACAAACAAAAAAAGGCCTTTCAGCAACCATGGATTTCAAGCATCACAAACATTCCCACCCACAAATTCCATACAGGAGTCAGATGCAAAAAAATCCCTAATATACAACCCACAGTCCTGAAAACTCCGTTAAAAATTTCCTTCCAAGACCTGGTTGGACATTCTCAGCTGTGCTAGAATGGTTGTTTCTGCTGCTGCTTCTCTGAAAAAGAACTATTGCTCACTGTGGTGATGTGTACAGTGATGTAGAGGATTTGAGCAAAGGATATTTTCATCTTACATCTCTGCCATTGCTCGAGGAAGGACAAACAGGATAGTAAAAGCAGAGAAAAGGCTAAACTTAGCACAGTGTCCTCCCAATATGTATCACTTAACACATTCTGTATTGGCAAACACTCCGGGCTACTGTGCAAACAGCCCATCTAAAAAATTCCATCAAATCAATCATGCCTTGCCTTCCCATTCCAGGCTCCGAGCCACAAGATTTCTATCAATAGAAGCCATCCAGGAAGGGCTGATTGGGAAGCTGTGAAAGGGTCCATTCTCAGAAACAGGTACATGAACAGAACAGTGAGTTCTCATTATTTCAGTAAACATCAGTCTCCTGCCTTTCACATACAATCCATTAAGCTATATTTGATCCCTCAGAGCCTCTGAATTCCAATCAAGAAATCCAGTGAGCTGCCTATAGTTTATTTTATATTGAACAAATGTACAAAAGTCAGGGTAAAGGCAAAACATGTTTCTCCTCCCTCTGTACCTCTCTCCTGACATCATCCTAGTGCTTGGGATTTGAAACTTCTATAATTACAGGTGGCTTTCATTGTATTTTCCCATATTCACAGACTAACTGTGAATTCTCACTTTGCTCGTTACAGAATTGGACATCATTAGGTATCTCCACCACAAGCCTGCCCATGTGATGGACTCACTTTCTAAACAAGTAAAAATACCCAATATCCTTTTGTTATGAGGTTCCTGAAGCTTTTGAAAAGACCAAGTCCTGGTCGAAGGTGGTCTGTTTCTTCAACTCCAAATTACTTTTGGTTTTGTACTGAATCAAGCTGAGTAAGAACATACCTCCTCTTTTCCCAGGGTTTTCAGATGATCCAGGATCTGTGATACCACTGTTTCACTCAGTTTATTAATTTCAGCCAGGAACTTGGAGTCTCCACCATACAGAGTATCATTGGAATCAACTGCAGAGATGAATTCAAGCTTAGGTCTGGCTAAAGAGCTATACATTCATTTGCTACTGAAAAAATCATGTATTGATAGAAGACCACAGTTGGAAGCCATAAAATGACCCTCCTCCATGAAACACAAACAGAACAATGTTTTTTGAGTGCCTACCACTTGGTTGCCTACTATTTCCTTTTGATTTTAGGAACAAAACACTGAGAAGAATCCTTTAGCTTAAAGCCAGTCCTGTATTCCTGGATGCAGCCAGGCTTACAAATATCTGCTAGACTTAATTTAAAGCAACATATCATGTCAATTTTCACATTTTCCACAGAGAAAAATTCCCTGCTCCCATCAATTTAGAAGAGTATGGCCATCATCTTCAGTGGCAGCAGCACTGGGCCAAACAATTTGTGTTTTATTCAGTAAAAATAAGCAGATTTTTCAAAATAAACTGCATTTAATATTTTTCCCTAAAATATAACCATGATTACCTCAAAGTCATGGATAGAAATTCAAAAAGTGTATTTTCAGTTTCAAAGACCTTAAAGGATTCTTTGGAGGGAGAGCTCTTGAAGTTTTTACAGCTTATATAATCATGTTTTAAACATGTCTTTTGACCTAATTTATTTATGTTCTATTAAGAAGCAGGTTAAATTTGTTGGATTAAATGTACTCTAGGTAAATCAGAAAGCATAAAAGATAAAAGATGAATACGCTGTTCCCAAGTAAACTTCATTTTAAGAAGCTAAGGTACAGGTCCACCTAGAAAAAAGCCCCATCACCCTACTACAGGGGAAAAATTACTAGTTTATATTTCCATGCTTGTCTCCATTAAAATCTAATTAATTTGGATTTCTCATCTTGGGATTATGCAGCTATTTTAGTCATATAAAAAATGGGGTGAAAGAAAAAGCAGCTAAACCACACTTCTTACAGAATTTGAACTGCAGATTTACTACAGAGTAGCACTTCCACTGACAGCTATTTTCTGTGCTGCTAACTGCAAGAGGTATTTTGTCATGGGTGGTAAATCTGACAGACTATCCACCAGAAGAACTGCAGAACACATTCCAGCCTGCCCCTCTGTGAAAGTCCAGTGCAACTGAAAGAAAAAGTCAAACCAGCTTGGCCTCCCTGACTCCTTAATCTTCCAGGATGCTTTAAAAGATTTTTATTTGTTACTCTACCTTAATTTATTAATCTATAATCAGAAGGCAAATAGTCAAATTTTAGAGCATATCAAAATATTCCAAAATTATTACAAAAAAGATGACAGCTATTTTACAAAATGTAAAATCTTTCGAATTTTCTGGCTATTCCAAAGATTTTCGTAAATTACTGCAATTTTCCAAACTGAAAGCCTGCCTTCAAAGCAGCAAATACATTATTTAAATAATGAAGACTAGGCTTTACATGCTGCAAACTGGAGTTGTTAATAAATGTGGATGAAACACCAACAATAAGTATAAATCAAGTTGATACTTTAGACTAAAATAAAACCCTTCATATGCATAATCTTTACTTGAAAAGTTCACATTTATAAGCATTTGCACCAACACCACCAGAAGCAAACTAAGTAACCCACTCTGCACAGATTCACTTGAAAGAACACACTGAACCTGTTCTAAAGCCAGCTCCTGGGATTATTCTAAATTACAATACCTGGAACAGGATAGAAAAATAGTGCATTCTGTGAGGCTGATTACCACTGGTCTTCATTAACTGGCTATGGTGGAAAGACAATCCCACAAATGTCCTGGTGGAATGCAAGGAGCCAGAGCCCCCCCTAGGTATTACCTTTATCTACATGGTAGATATATGCTTCTTGAGTCATTGCAGACAGCAGATGCAAAACATGAGTATAAATCCTGACTTTGTCATCGCTGTTATCCTCCCAAGTATAATCCTGGATCACATTTAGTAATCCTCGCACAAGAAACAACACTCCTTGTTCTGGATGGTCCTACAGAAAAGGAAAAAGATAGGTCAAAACCAACACCACAACCCCAGAACAAAAATAGGATTATTTGCAGTCATTCAGTGGTGTAGAGTCACAGTATGAGCTCTATAAAAGCAGAACTACAATGTAATTAAAGCTGACAGCTACTTTTCTTAAGTGTGCTTCCTGCAACTCCTTTAAAAATTTTTTCCAGTTTCCATCTAAAATGCCCATTTGACCCATAATCAGAACATGATCCAGACAGCTTCCACAGACAAACTTTGAAATGCTTTGTTTTGTAGTCATGGGGGAGCAGTACAAAATTAATTGTCAGCTTCTTAACAGCTAAGCCTCGAAAATTAAACACTGGGTAGATTTTGTTATTAAAATCGTATCAGTAATATTACAGTGTATTACTCATATAATTATGAGTTTCAGAAGAACACCTACACTGGGAAATCAGTTACAGACAATCAACAATCTTTCCACATGAAATGAAAAGAAAGGCTCTGCTTTACATAAGCTGGGAGTCTTTACAAGCAGCTTTTATACTGCACCCAGCTAATTCCAGCTGGCAGCGGCACCAAGATACGTAGGACAAATCACAGTCCACTGGGGACACTTCCTTTTGATCTTCTGTAAATAGGGAACAAAGTTAGGGAAGCTAATTTCTGAATCCTGGCATCTCATTGCAAGTTATTTTTCATGACTGAATCTGAGAGGTTGTATCACTCCCTTCTTCAATCACCTGTCAATGATCTGAGTCACTCCACAGCCTTCCTTCAAAGCCTGGCTTCTGCAGCCAGTGGGCAGCAATGACACATCCCAGGGGCAGCTTCCTCTTCCCTTCTAACAACACAGCACCTCCACGTTTCTGAACGTGCATGGCTTGGGAGACCCCTTCCACCGGAACACGGGGAATCCACAGCTCTGGCAACACGGATTTGGACAGCACCACTGTGTGCTGCTTCACCAAACAGGCGGTCAAAGGAAAAAGGAGGGTGAAAACCATAAGGGAGGTTTCAGTGAGGAGGAAAAACCCACTCTCTCCAAGAACAAATGAATATACTTCAAACTTCTTTTTCTGTTGCTCCAGATTAATTTACAATTTCCCCTCATCTTTTAGCTATAACTGAAAATATTGGAGAGAAAATGGCATCTCCCTCTAAACTTGACAAATCGTTAAAAACTGGAAGGGCGTAGAATGGTAGTAATTTGTGAAATATTCATCAGAAGAGGAAGGTTATGCCAAAACACATCTTCTAATTATTGTTTTCACTCAAATGATTAGGCAACCTATAACAAAGAAACTAAAATTAATAGGAACTAGAGCTCTATATTTTTCCCATCCTCACGTATTAGAATTTTTTGAGTACTTAGCTAATAAACCAGTGAATGATGTTTACACAATTAAATGATGGTGAGATTTCACTCTACCCCCAATCAATTTATGGTGAGAGGTGTCACTGAGAGTGGCAATTCTGTACCTCCACCTCCACACACTTGTTCTGCCTCCCCATTTTGCACTGAGATGAGTGATTTTGCAGCCAATGAGCAGAACAGTTCATCTTTTCACGGAAAACTTATCACTGCATCTCCCACTCCAGAAGCCCAGTCTACTCTAAATTTTTAAACAGGAAAGTCAAAATAGTCTATACTAACCTATGTGCTATTCATACACACTCAACTTACCGGAACAACCAATAATGTGGAAAAAAAATTACAAAGGAATTCCAGGAGGAAGGCATCAGAAGGTCGCATCTTTCCATCTACACTGATAATTTTTGGCACTTCAGGAACAAGGCTCACTGCAGCTTTGAAAAAAGCATCAGCTACAAAATAAAAATAGAGTTGCTGTTAAATCGCTCCAGCTGTGACGGCAGCCATGCCTGTGACCCAATGGTTGCTTCAAATTTGTTTCAAATAGATTACAGAAAATGAACGTGCTGAACTGCAAAGAAACCCAAGACTCAGCAGTGGTCTGATTCTTGAGAAATCTGTGTTAATTCAAATGATGCTGTTTCTCCAAAGGAAGTTCCCACATCGCTCAAGACTTCTGAAATTATAACTCTTCTCCTTCGCATAACAAGGAGAAGAATTCATATGTATTACATATATAATAAGAAATTAGCACATGATTCAAATTTGGCTTATCAAAGAAATGCTTATGCCAGGAGTATGGGGAATCCAAAGGGGGGAAAAGGTTCATGCCATCTTGTTCACCAGTTCATTCACAAAAGGCTGGTGAAGTTCTAAGGAAGTACCAACAACTTCATTTTCCTAATTATTTATAATCAATAAAAGTAAAATATTAATATAGTACCAGAACCTGGGGTATTGCTGGTTACCTAGATAAAAGAATTTTTTCCAAGAATCACAATACAGGAATTAGAGAAACCATCACCATTAGAGCCTTGGCAAAATAGCTATTAAGAGGTTTTTCATAACTCTTTATTATGTCTCTAATCTTACAAAAACATATATTCCAAACACTAGAACATCTATTCCTCAGTTTATTAATATTCAAAAATTAAAAGCAACAATATTTTCCCTCTTACACTAGAAGACCTCCTATTTGTGCTGAGTTCACAAAAAATTTCTGACAGCAACATTGTTTTGCACTTTCTTGGCAACATTTCAGAATATCCAAGTATCCACATCCCACTCAAGTTGTTGAGCCATATACTTCAAAGCATCCTTCAGAATTAATACCGTATCTTTATTTTACATAACAGAGACCCAGGCCATGTAACCAGCTTTTATCAAAGGCAAAAGGAGAATTCTTGGTGAAAGCCAAGAGGTGTTACATGGCTGGGATGGAGATACCACTGACAGGCAGGCATGGGCATTTCCAGGAGCGCAGCTTGCTCTGGAAAAATTCATTTGAGACTCCAAGCAAATTTGCTAAATATAGTACCAACTGATATCTAATTTAAGCTTATGAGGAATACCAGGGAAACATGTGCTTTGGAAAAACTGTAGTTCTTCTCACTCTTTATTTTTTTTCAGCACACAAGTGCTCAAGCCCTTCTGGACTTTTTACCGCTTAGAATGCAGACCCCTTCCATCAAACATTGTCCTGCCTTTTATTCTGCACATTTGTTTTGAGGTGAAAGAATGTTTATTTAAAACAACTTATAAGTTTAGACAGCCAAGGTAAGTAATCTTTCTCTGAGCTTTATTTGAGGAAGGAAGGCAGCAGCAGATGTTCATTCTAGCACAAGTAAATGAATCGCTGTCACTTCCACAGTTGTCTCATCAGAAAAAAAATAAAAGTGCACGTCCCACATCACCATACAATAAAAACATGTGACCAGACAAATTAAAAATGTGCCTTAGAGAATAGTCTGCATACCAAAGTACCCATGTCTGTGCAGGGAATGCTCCTGCCTTCTGAAATTATTTCGTAACAGGACAAGAATGACCTGTGCAGCATTCAGCATCCACAGTGAAAAAGAGCTGCAAAGTACCTCACCCTAATTTACTGCCTGCTCTCCCAGCAATCACAATCCTACACATTCTGCTCTAAACTTCTGCCATAGTGCAAACCCAAAACCTCTTATCTTCAATTTGATTCAGTTTACTCGTTGCCTCCTGCCGCTGCTGTGGATGAGCTGCCTCGCTCCTGGGGCTGCTGAGAGCAATGCCCGGCTCCCCCGCGGGTGACTGCCCGCACCACGGACCTGCCCGTGCTGCCACAAACTCCCTGAGCGTCCGTCTGTTCCTTCCCCACCCACGGCAGTCCCGCAGCTGCTGCTCCCGGGCTGTCTCCGTGTGGCTGCTGTCCCCACGGCCGCAGGGTCACCCTGCAGACCCCACCCGCTGTCACTGTCACTGTCACTGTCCCAGCACAATGGGGAGATGGAGGCTCTTGCCCCACACTTTCAATCCTTGTTCCTTGCCTTTTTTCCCCTCCTTCCCCCACTCAATGCAGCAAGGCAAGCCAAAAAAGCAATGCAGCACAAACCAGTTGTATTTCACTTTGGTACATCCAGAAGAACTGGCAAAGGAGAATATGTTCATTTTGCAGTAAGTCCTGCCAATCTGTGCTAACCATGAAATGGCTTTATGCTGGAACACTAAAAGCACATTTATCCAAGATATACGTGCTTCATAAGAAGCAAAAATAAATGCATAACAATGCAAAGGTTTTTATTATAGACTGCAGAAAATGACCTGTCCTCTAAACATTACCATCCCAGCAGAGGTGTCAGAGGATGCATCACATGCTCTGAGTTTGGAGAAAAGGCTCACTAAAAACATTGTCACAGACATGCTATTTTTTCAAGTATGAAATGAGCATCAGTGTTTAATTATGAATTACATTCATTATGAGGTTATGCAATGATGGTTTCTCTGTATCTTTAAAAGTCAATTTTTAAAACTATTACTGTAGAGATATTTTAAAACAAAACCATACATCGCTTTTCCTGGCTTCCAAATTATATAAAGAACCACTTAAAAAGCACTGAAAACCACAACAATCTTATGTTCTTGATTAAAAAACCAAAAAGGAGATAAAAAAGGCTTCTTCTGATGAAGGATGCTGTTTTCTTATCTGCCTAAAGTACAATACTGCTTCTAAAGTGAACCACTGTTACACTGGATAAGGGGAGAGCAGCCTGTGCATTACAACAAATCACCATGATGAAGCCTTCCCTGACTGCTGTTAATATCTTGTGCAGTGCTCCGAATGTAACATACTTCATGCTTCACTAAATTCATCCTTTCACAGCAGCTCCTTCATTCTGGTTGACCATAATCCTCTAAATCTTTCCCCCAAGCATACATGCTGACCTTCAGGCTACAAAAACTAACAGTCTTGGATATCCAAGTCAGCACTTCCAGAAATAGCCTCCTACAGAAGAAAAAGCAAGTGAAATTGGTGTTGAATGTTTTGCTTTTGACAATATTCACGATGGCACATGCACACATGTTTAATTATACCTGCACACAACTATATGTACCTCCATATATTTCTATATATCAATCTCTCTATATATAAAAATTCAGCTTGCATTGTATTTTCTGTATCTCTAACAGCCACTTAAACTGTACGAATTTAAGATTTCAGGCAGGCAAAAATAAGGAGGAACAAAGTCAGAGATGGGAAAACAATTAAACTCCTTAATTCCACCTTCAAAGAGCAAAAGGGAGCGAGTTTAACATACCTACCCAAAGTATTTTTAGTCACGGGTACAATTACACCAGGCTAAGTCCACCCAAAGGACAAAACCAGGGTCCATGCACATCTTCTGCATTCCACACCACCTTCCTGTCTTACAACACTGTCAAACCTAATTTAATACTCTGAAGATTTTGCTTCCACATCCAACAGATGTTGGAAATTTAATGAAGCTTGTTCTCCAGTGCAAGAAATTACTGGGAAGCAAGCGTAGGGGTTTTGTTACTTTATTTTTTCTGCTAAATAAATTAATCCATTACTATTTTGACAACCAAGCGTTGTAAACATTTGAATCTCCTTCTCCTCATATTGGTCAGGTCACTGTGAGAGTGACCACAAATTTCAGCCTGCCTCTCTAAATTTTATGTAATCCCTAAAAACTGTGAGGTACCACATCAGCAACAGTCTCTAAAAAAATCTCCACCAGTAATACTGAAAATTTTGAAATAATAAATGCTAGAGTTAAATACTATCATTTCTAATATTATTATGAGGCAAAAAAAAAATAAAATCAAACAAGCAGACATACAGAAAAACATGATACAAGCCTGGAAAGTCTATATGGTTTTTGCACAGAGAAGTCATTCCTCTGAAGTCTCTCATGTCTTCCAAAGAACCAGCAAGATTGTGTTTAAAAGTAACTCAGTTAATAAATACTTAGATTTTAAAAAAACCTTTTAATACTTATCCTTATAGAAATGGCTCTTTAAACAACTAAGATGAAAGAAGATAAGGAAGAAAGTCCTCATGAGGGTACGTAACTTAATAAAGGATGGGGTGGATGGGGAAAGGAGAGGGAATAAAAAGTTTCCACAGCAGAGCAAAGTGACTACTGCATTCCTTAAGGTTTTGCAGAGACATGTCCTTACAACGAGCTGGGAGGTGACAATGTTTGCAGACTGGTCTGGAACGTGACTGCAAAGCATCGCAGATGGATCTCATGATTCTGAGCAATAAAGCAGCAGATGAACTCTAATATTAGTAAGGTATGTGGGGAAAGAAACAGCCCTTGCTATAACTATAGAGAGAGAAGCTCTAAATAGGCTATTTACACTCATGAAAGATTTTGGAGTCATTATAGATGGTTTCCTGAAAACTACATCTGAAACAGCTGTTGAAAAGGGAAGGCAATTATAAGAATCACTAGGAGAGTAATGGAAAACTGAAGTGTCATTGTATCATTTATATTGCTATTGTGCATTTATACCTGGAATAATCTAATCTAGTCCTAATCTTCCTATTTCCAAAAGGACAAAAAGATTAAAAAGGTGCTAGGGCATGGAAGTGTTTCCTTATTAGAAAAGGCAACACTGACAACAAATTCTTCAGGAACTTATCAACTACATCATCTCATAGACAGCAAGAAGAAAATGAATCAGGAATGACAGAATTCTGCTCCCACAGATCAGCTGCATGCTCTGAGCCACTCACCTAACATTTAACATAAATGAATCCCTAAAGATTAGACTTACAAGTAGCAGGTAACTGTATAGATTGCTACCACATGAAGTTACGAAGGCCAAAAAGTAAAAATTGATTAAAAATATTAAATTCCTAGAGACTGGTCCATCTATTTTATTAAATACCATGGTCTGGTCCATACACAAGCTTTGTTGAAGGATGTATTAAATCACCTGCACCTGAAAGCCAAGAAGCATCATTCTACATTATTGTTTCCTTACTAGATGCTACTAGACACTTTCAAAAACAGGTCATGGGCTAGACAGACCTGAAGAACTGACAAACTGATATAAAGTACTAGTCTGAAAAGCTTACAGAGACAGAGATGTCACCTCTCTCACATCATACAGAAAAGTGAGTGGCTGGGATAAAGAGAGGAACAAGAAAAAGCTCAGGAATGGGAGAAGTCTCCAGCTGTGGAAGTCCCAGGTAACAGAAGAGGTCACAGCTCTGTCCAAATGAAGCAACACTCAGCATTACTAGCAAGGAAAACAGTATGACATCATTCTTTTCCCAAAGCTCTTTTACAGCCGCCAAGGAAAGCAGCATTTAAAAAGGTAACAGAGACAGCATACACCAATCTCACCAGAGAAACAAGAGCCAAGAAGTCCCAGTATCTGTGATAAGGAAAATCTCTTCAGGCTCCTATTTTTCTAAATTCTTTACCTCAAATTCTCTCTATTTATATTCTTCAAATCTATAGATTTCAGGATATTAGGAAGAAATACTAAGAATTGCTATCTAATGGCACTGAGAAAATACTCTAAACCATTATTAGACTATGATTTAAAATTACTTATTAGATATTCCATACCATACTTTCACCAGAGTGCGACTGAAGTCTTGAGAGAACCCTCATGGAAAAGTAACATTTTCTGCAGTAGAAAAGAAACTATTTCTGCAATCTACTGTGTAACTGTGTTTTAGGCTACAACTGTAAAACAGAACAAACACCTAGAAGTACATTAAGCACTGTATGCTTCAGAATTAAAATCTGCAAAAAGGTCTGCAGCAGTTGATCTGAGAGACAGACTTTCCATTTTTATGAAGCTTTATGTTTGACAATATCTCAGTGAAATTAGTCACACAGAATCAGCTGTATCACCTTATTCACTCAGCATGTTATTTCTCAAGTGAGGCAAAGATTTCACAGCCTTTAAAACAAAAATGCTGCTTAACACACATTACCAGAAAGTTATCTCATCTCTACCCACCTGCTGAATGCTGTGACCAAACATTAAAAACTCATGCTCTTTTTTGGCAGACAAAAGTAGCATTTCCACAGGGAAGAAGTGTGTGCAATGAAAATCATACCTATATCTCAGAAGTCCAGAAGAGTGACACAATGGAGCATGCATTTAATCTCAATTTAGTCCAAGCACCCAAATGACAGAAAGCATGACCAATGAGAATTTATTATTCCCTGTTGGCAGCATGCAGTGCTCAGTGGCTCAGTCAAGAAAAATGAAAAGCTCATCTCTGTAAAATCCAGCATCCTCCTTTCAAAGGTGAGCTCTTAATAGGCTCTCCAGGGGTACAAACTATGCATCCAGGGCAAATTCACCTAAAACATTTTAAACATAATTACAGATTCATTTTATTTAAAGCAGGTCTTGGGAGCTGGAGATGAAAGAGACAACAGTCATTTTTAATACATATGGAACATTCCCAGGCAGGCATCCATCAGTGTATTAATGCTGGAGTTTCATGAGCCTACAAATTCACAATTCTGACCCAATTTCATTGTTCTAAAGAAAATCTATTCCAGGATAAATTACAATTTTCTAATACTAAAGTATTTGGATGAGTCCAAACACTTGTTTTGATTAACAGTGTGGCAAATCCCAGCAAGCAAGGCTGGGATGGAGGAAATGGGAACAGCGAGACACGGAGACTGATGGTTACTACTGCTGCCCCTTGAGATTGGGAGTGAGGCAAAACCCAAACTCTTCCAGCTATAAGCAGATTAGCTGTGGCTCTCCAACAGCTGATAGTTTATCAGTGCAATCCTCAGACTCATAAATTCATTTACTGTTATGACCTGCACATCCTCCTTTTTCAAGATAGATACATTGGCAATTTCGAGAAATCTTCCTACTGTTAACAGAAGTTGTGGAGCTCAATTTTGTTATGTGTTTAATTGAAAAGTCAACTCATTGAAACAGCTGGACTCCCCATAGGAACTTAAAATTGAGAAAAATCCAAGACTTTACCTTGCTAAAAACACCAGCTGGAATCTTCAAGGAGGAAGTGCATGCACACACACTCATGCATGCACCACTGCTGACTGAGCTGTTGGATCAGGTACATTACCTTTCAGCTTTTTTTCTCTTCACAATTTTAAACCAAATAAGCTAATTCAAATCAGCATGAAATAAAGGTTACAGACAAGGCACAGTTTCCCCTCCTGGCCTAATGCTATCATTAATGGCACACTCTTAAATCTTCACTTCATGCTGCATTGGTTTTAGTAGATCAGTGTCTAATTGGCACCAGTTAACTCTGTTAACTGACTGGAGTGAAATTTGCTGTTATGAATTAATCAGTACTTCTTACTTCTTACTCATTCAATTGAGATACAGATTAAACTGTGTGAAAAGTAACTTTCAAGGACACATTATGTGACTTCAGTGCATCAACATATGGAAAGACAGTTCACAAAAAATGTCCCAAGACAGTGCCTAACTGTTTAACACATGCTAAATTACTCATGCAAGTGACATGTCTCTGAGTACAAATTATACCCAAAATAGCTTTGCTAGGGGAGCAAAAAAGTGAATAACTATAAAACCTTGGTAAATGAAGTGAGTTACTGAACATCAGTTTTGCTCTTGCTTCATTTTAACAAAAGCAGAGATGGACCAAATGCTCCTCTCTCTAGCTTGTGGGTCTAAAATTCAGCAGAGTGTGGTTAATAAACATGCATTTTAGAGGCTGAGTTCATAAAACTTTGCATATACCTGCTACCTTAAAAGATTTCAGGATGGGGATTCTGTTAATTGTTTAGTGAGTGCACTGTATTGATGTGTCAAACAACAGCTGTGCACATTTGTAAACTCTCACACTGAAAAATCTGGAAAATTGTTGGGGCCCAGGAGCCTCACTCAGAGAAGAATCAGATCACAAAAATAGTGGAAAAGCACTTTATAAGTTGAAAGATATTAAATCACAGAGTGGGTCCCAACATGGTCAAGGAATAATCCTCAAAGACCAAATATTACAGAAAAACTGCTTTGGATTTGCTTCCAATAAGAGAAGCTCTACAACACAGCAACAATAACAAAAATTGACATACAGGATAAGGTAAGCTGGTCAATTAAATAAAACACGGCAGGAAGAAAAAGTGAGTCCATTTTATGTAAACTCTGTTATCTACAAAGAAACTGCACAATGCTAATTACACAACAACGGACTTTGCAGATCTTTTATTTGCACAACAAACTTGGACACAACAGTCAGCTTTACTCTAAATCCCTCTGCTTTGCTGTATGGGCAACATCAGATTCAAAACAAAGAAATACAACAGTCACCATGCACTAAAAAGTCTTAATCAGCATCCTAAGTCAGCTTGTTTGTGCAGCTGGAACTTGCTGGTAAATGCAGAGCTTGGAAAACAAGCTCTCGTGAAGAAGCACAGAGCTAACACAAAGAATTAGTAGCCACAACAAAAGATGTTGCAAAGTAATCCAATTTATTACTCTCACAGCTCCACTGAAAACATGTAAAGGAAAAGCATTTACTATTGGACAGCAGACATTTAAAGTCAGGATTAAAATTGCAAAACAAAGTAGAATGACATCACTTTAAAAAGGAAAAGAAAAATACTGCAAGCACTTAAAACTACAAGATGACTTTTGGAATAGATAACTGACTTCCATTTGTAACATGATCGAGATCATATTAAATGGTGATACAGACTTAATGTTCATTCTGGTGCCAGAATAGCTCCCATTTTTTTCCCCAAATCACTTTTTCTCAGAATCTCCTATTACTTAACAGCGAACTAACAGGATGGCTGAAAATGTGCTCAGGCACATTTCAATCAATAATTCAGATCGAAAAAAAAGAAAATTTATTTTTCAGTCCTCATATCATCTGTAATTACCCCATTGTTTCACTCTGATATAGTGGCACATTTTCTTGGCTAAGCATTTATCATGCATGTGCTTTGATACCAAGTTTCTGCTGTCACTGACCTAACCTGGAATTCTTTTCCAGCTCATTGGTGAATTTTGTCAGTCTGTGAACTACTACACAGATGCTTTAATTTCTTTTTTCAGTTATAATTAAGCACATCATTTGTGATTAGAGTGCTTGCATGATTATGCAGGAGAAAAACTTCCTATGTTTTCCATAATTCCTAAGTAATTTAGGACAATCTACCTCATGGCCAGGACTATGTCAACTACAGTCAGCTGCCTTGGCTATTGAGATCACATTGAAGAGCTGCTTTAATGTGACAAGCTTTTACTTTAACAGTATTTGAAACAGAGCTGTATTTTAATTGCATCATAAATATACATATGACTTAGGATATCAACCAAGTTATTATTCACAGTTAGAAATATTTCTGAAATAAGAGAACCTTTGGGTAGACAAATTCATGCCTTACCTTGTGAAAGGCACTGATTTGCCAGAGCAACCTGTCCAGAGTGTAGATACAGATTAAGACATGTGAAGATACTGCTCAGAGATGGAATTGTAATGAAGCAGAAGGCAACACAAGCCTAAAGTAAATTAAAAAAAAACTGAATAAAATTCCTATCTCAGAGTTATAGCAATCCTTACTGATTTAATACACAATTAGGAATCAAAACCCGTAGATCAGTTTTGGAAAAGATTTTCAATACAAAGCAAGTATTTTGTGAAGCCCAAAATCAGCAATTTTAAATTTCTAATGAGTATTCCAATAATTATAAATTATATTTTTTATTGTTACTATTACTAGATAAGCTGAAAACTGGCTCTCTGTGATTGTAACTCAAGGAGCTCCTCTCCCCTCAGGTAACCACGTTGCAGCTCAAGACCAAAAGCTAACTAGAAAAGCAGATTAGTGTCCTCAGGGCCAAACCATCTGCCCAAGTGGTCAGAGCAGGTGCCCTGTGTGTACTGGGGAGGAAGCAGACGGAGCCCAGGTGCTGCAGCTGCAGACCTACAGCCCAAAGCCCTGGGGGGAGCAAGGAGCCCCCGGGCAGAGGGAAGCTGCCCAGGGCCAGCCCAGCCACCCTGCGCCCAGGACACCACGCACAGGTGCCATGACTGAAATCCCCTGCACATGCAACGGCCTCCCACACGCAGATGGACACATCTTGGTTGCCACGTTTCAGGTTAGAAGAAGGGAACACAAGCAACCTGGATATCCTGTGATGGCCTGTGCACAGTTCAAAGCACATTCAACCATTTCAATACAGACTCAGAGGCACTAAAGCTGAAAGGAGCACCTTATTTGAAATTCAAATGCTGAATTCAGCATATGAACACTGATATTATGAGACAGAAGTTTGAATATATTTTTTTATCCCATCTCCCATTCTCTCTGTGACTGAGTTACAAGGAAATTTGATATTTTATTTCAAATACAATTGGAAAAGCTGAGCTTCCCAGAATTCACACAAACACCTCTCTGGTGAACCTTCCTTTGGAGAGGGAGTCAATCTTGCTGCTCTTTTTCAACACAAAGCTGCTATTAGATTATTTGGGTCTTTTTTTCCTTAAACAGCAGCATTTACCTTTAGAGAGGAAAGACTACTGGTAACCAGAGAAAATGGGACTACAAACAGTGTCCAAAAATACTAACACACTGGTTTTGCAAAAATTACAAACTTAGGTGGCAGCAGACAGTATTACCTGCAAAGAAAGCAGGCTCAGAGTTTATTAGACAGACCTACCCTGACAAATGCAGCAGTCTTTCTGGAATGATTTCCTTTCATCACCCTTCTGGTCTCCATTGCTAGCTGGTTCACAGACTGCACACACAAAACAAAAGCAAACCATTAAGAAAAATGCACAGCCTCAGTGGCAAATAACAAACTGCATGTTTTACTGCACGCATTTAGAGAATAGCCAGTGTCCAAAGGCTACTGATACAGTGTTCCCTCACTGTACTCTACTTTTTACTGGGAGAATTTTAGTGACTGCTCCTTAAAGCAAATATGACTCAATTTGTTAAAGTAGACTTGTTTTATTCAAGCCTTTAGCTTATCTCTTCCTTCCCAGCTACAGTGCTGTCACCTCCTTGCTAGCATAATAATCATGATTTCTAGCTAACACAGATTAAAAAACCATAAACCAAAATAACAAAAGGATTTAAGGGAAGATACAATGTTGCAAAGGAATCAGATGCAGCTAATGCTCACCTGTGACTCAATACAGAAAAGAGATTAACCTTCCCAATCACAGCAGGACTCTGCCTGGATCTGCAGCCAGACACAGTCTAATCTTTCCTAGATGGAGGATTATAGAAGAGACAACCCACATTCTAAATGCACGAAAGTGCCTTTTATTTTATTATACATGAAATCTCTTGCAAGATAGCCCGTTTTCTTTGTTGCAATGATACCATGCATGCCTGTCAAGCAAGAACTTCAGAGTGTTTAGGGGGATAAAACCAGAGATGAGATCAAAGTTCACGTTATAAACACTTGATTAAAATATTTCAGACTTATTTTGCCATAGATGAATAATCTGAGCAGAGAATGAGAGAACTGCAAATATATCCCTATTTATTAAGGAAATGTAGATAAACTGTGGCTTACATGAATCAGCTGGACTAGAACAGGCTCCAGATTGCAAAACATTGACCTGGCTTCGACATAGAAACTCAGCTGTTGTTCAAAGTCACGGCCAAATGAAACCTATAAAAGACAAAAGGCCTCTGGACTTTAGCACTGTAGGCCTTAAATATATGTGAAACTGCATGCAGATAAACCACAGATATTCAAAAGTCGAAATCCCCATATACTGCTGAGGAGAAAACTCAGCAGTAACAACAAATAGCAGTCAGAGGATCTCTGTTCTTTTAACTGTTTGCAATACTTGAGCTTCAGGGAAACATGAAAGTTTTACTGTTTGTTTTGGGGTTTTTTTGTCTATGTTCCACATGATACTCTACTTTACAGATCAAGTATTTTTCAAGAAAACAAAATTTAAATCCTAGGTTTGTGAAGTGTTTTCAAATCTAGCAGAACTCTTGATCCCTTATGGGAGAGACAAAGGCTTGGGCTTGATCATACTTAGAAAGCAAGACAAAAAACCCCAGAAAAACAGAAATAAATCTGTGAATCTGTATTCAGATTCCTCTAATTTCTAGTTGATAAAGGGCCTCCAACAGAAAATAGCAATTTTCCTAATCAGATAAACCAGTAAGAAAAGCAGGCTTTCCTTGAGTTTGGTTAATAAATACATGCTTATATAGTATGGCAAAAGCCTGTAACCTTGCATTCTGGCAGGAAAGAAGTCAAAAAACAACCTTTGTGTGAGAACAACCCTCTTCCAACCCTGTAGATTTAAAAAACCCCGAGTGCTGTCAGCTGGAGTGTCTCAGCTGTCAATTAAAAGCAGAGCATGAGGAACAGTCTCCAGGCAGTCTACGTTTATGTATTCTATTGCAATTTTTTTTCTAATAGAAGTAAAGGTTGCATTATTTATTATTTCTCAAGTCATATGCAAAAGAATTTTTCACAAAATTAGAATAAAATTTACATTTAATCCATACAGTGAAAGATCAAAGAAACTGCACCAGAAAACAAAGGATTGCTTCTCACATCACAGACAACTGTCTTTGCTTTTCCTCTATTTGTACAACTGCTGATTCTTGAGTCCTGGTCTCAAGAAAACTTACCTAAAAATATACATTTTTCCACCAAAAAGACTGACTGTAAGGATGACTATTACAATTGCTTTTCTCTCCACATCTTAATGTGTGCTAGTTTAAATTCATAACTAGTCATTTTGCTGCTATGGGATTTTTTTCCCCCTAAACCAGGACTATCAAGACACATCAAATTTTATTCAATCCTCCTAAAGGAAATTATACTACATTATACTGCATGTAAAGATTAATAAAGCAAAACTATATTAAAACATTAATTATTAAATTAATACAGCTGAAGAAAAAGCAACCATCTAGAGTAAATCCATAGAACTGCAACAAAGAACAAAGAGGACAAGTACACACAGAGCCTGTCAGCTCTATGTGAAAGTAAAAACACATTGAGAGTACGTGGTTAGAGAATACAAAAAGCTTGAGAAACTCTCCCTAAAACAACCTGACGTCTCAAAAACAACAGAGATCAACAAAAGATTTATTGGAGTAAGAGTAAGGGATAGGTTAAAAACTAATTTCAAGACAAAAAACACTTGGGGTTCCCCTGGGACTACTAATTTAATGATACAAATTATCTTATTTCTAAATTAAGACAAATAGAGAGAGAATAACAAAAAAGTTACACTTATTTTGTATTTCTAAAAGCTGGTATTGGTTCTGTTTAGAGCTGGGTAGTGGAACTTCATTCACATAAACCAGTGATCTCTCTGATGCTTCAAGTGTTGTTTAACTTTTAAATACGTACTCTGTTTTACAGAAGATGTACAAAACTAGCAGAAAATAAGATTAAATAAACAACACATGCACTTTACACTTTTATATTGCACCACATCAGCTTCAGCACTGTGTGACACTTCTTTGAACACAGACACACTTACTTCACTAAAATTCCCTGCCTGGGGTTTCCAGTGGTCTTAAGCAAGTCAGAGACTGGCCTCTGATTCAGCCACACAGGCTCCTGTTCCTCATGGGGCTCTCACAAAAATCCGAGCTCTAAGGTGCACCCAACAGTTGCACACAATTGTCACTCACCATTTTTATGAATCCATTTATCAGAGCTGCTAGCATTCTTTTCTCATCCTCAAGTGTTAGTGCACTAGAAAAAAAATTATTTGGTAAATTTTAGAATATTGTTTATCCTATTTATCTATAGAGGTTCAAATGATACATAATATTTTAAATTTTTTTCTGTATAAAACTAATTTCCATGTGAATATATATCACCAAGTCAGCCATGAACCAAACTAAATTCCAGATTTTAAAAAAAAGTAAAAATTCTTGAGTGTCTTTAGATTCTCTAAAAAACTCAGAGTTTGGCATGAGAAGGAAGCTACACTAATGTTTTTTACTGTAGCAAACAAATGGCTTCACTCTTGTGTTGCAACATGAGAAACTGAGTAAGAACTAAGTCTAAAAACCTAAAGAAATTAATAAGCCTATTCTTAGAAGAAAGTTATCCTATTTAAGGAGTAAAGCTTTTAAAATATATTTTAAATAGCATACAGGGTATAACATTAGTTTATTGTTTAGTTTGGGGTTTGGTTTAGTTTGTTTAGGTTTTTTTAACTAACCTTGCCTCAGAATTTAAAAAATACTTAACTTCACCTTGCTACAGTGCTGGTTTTCTTCATGTTTTAGTAATAACTGAACTAAACTGGTTTGTAAAAAGGAGTTTCTTTTCAAAACTATCACAGATACCTATTCTACACCAAGAGTCCAAAATCTGATTTGAAACAAATTTATGTCACATAAAAATCCAGTCAGTCAAACTTGTTTTACTGAAAATGGATGAACAAAAAGTTAAATTACAATTAACTAATACAATTTAATCCCCTTACTATTATATGCTTGGCTCCAGCTTTGACCTTTAGTATATCAGTTACCAATTTCCAACTGAGACACCAGATGGGAAGAGAACAATAGTTTTACTATACAAATTCAGTAAGGGAGGAAAGAAAACCTCAGCATGATTAGCTCATTAGTGCATTGCCAATCAAAAGAGTCAACTGATGGGCTCTGAAAGGCTCAGAAGGCTTGTAATGAGATCTCCAGGTCAGTAATAGGTTTCCAGTTCAATTGTGAATCAGACCCCTACCAGTCTAAAGGCTGTTATCCTCCAACAGCTGTTACAGGGGTCAGCAAGCCCCACAGAATGGGCTGGGAGTTCCCTGAACCAGGATGCAAAAACAGATGCAGGAGTTACTTAAAAATAACTGGAATTTATGATGATTTACCAAGAGATGTACAACCATCTTAGCTCAAGGAACTGCTGGTTTAAGGGATTTTAAAGGTCCCAGTAAACTCTCAAATTGTTTTGGCAAAGCATCAGAGGAAGCACCAAATATGGATTGCTATAAACTGCTTTATTTTTTTTAATAAGCTGTTTTAGGTACAATATATTGTTCTATTTAAAGGCTGAACTGGCTTTTACTGCAACATACAGCCAAATAAGGTACTCTAACCCAAAATAAAGCACTCTAGCTGGTATAAATTGGAATTACATGCTAAATCTGACCTCTTTATTGACAATAAATCTTGCATTCATGGCCTATCAAGGATGAAAAGTTTTAAGTTCCTTTGCAGCATCTGCCATGGTAAGAGGCTCTGGGCTCAGTGGCAAAAGAAACTGTGCCCTTACAATTCAACCCAAACCAGAAGGAAAAAAAGGAAGATTTGTCCTCTTGAAAGCTACAATTTGCAGCATTGTGATCCTGGCTGTTTTCAATCAGACACTGATTTTGGTGTGATTTTTGCAAGCTACCTACAAACCACAATGTTTTCCACACTGCACAACTGCTATTGAGACAGTGAGGGTGCAACAGGGCACAGGGGATCCCAAACAACCTCAGCTCTCAAAGTCAAGGGCAAAATAAAAGAGGAGGAATCAGGGGAAAGATACAGATCGTTCAACAGCTTCTCAGTTCTAGCATCCCCTATTGAAGTTCCTAGAGATCTTCCAGGTACCCTTTTACAGATTTCACACCCTTTTGGAATGGCTGAAGATAGTCACCCACAAAAAGGTATAACTGAGTATGGCAATCTGTGCTTTAGTAGCTACACATTCACTTGAATCTCAGAAATAGCTTGCTATTCACTGTAACTCAAAGATTACATTGGTTTCAGTCTCAAAGTGTTTTGAAGATTGGATTGTAAAGTGTCCCTGCTTCACTAGAAAGCTACAAAACCACTGCTACTTCCCTTTTAAAATTCTGCTTCAGTATTCAAAATACAGCAGTAATTAAAGAGCAAATGGTACGTGCTGCCACTTCACTGCACAGCTCGTCCCTCGGCACTAATTGGATTCATGTCTTAATCCACCTTGAAACAAACAGCCTCAGAAATGTGAAACCACATCAGGCAGCCCAACTTTGCATAAATGAGAGTTCTTAGTAGAAGTTCATCTTACTTCACAGAATCGTGCATCGTCTTACAGATATGAAGGAGAGCATTGAGTATAACAGGATCCTTTGTCGACTCCTGCTGATGCCTAGGAAACGTTTGAGAAAAAGTGATGAAAAATCCTGCTGTGTCAAAATGGAAAACAATTACTAGAATAACACCCATTTAATGCGTAATTCCAATCACCAGCACCATGTGACAGTGCACAAGTTTTAAATTCATTTGTGAACCACGGGAACACCAATGATCACACAGTTAATAGATGCACAATTCCAACAAATGCCAGTCAAGAAATATTATCTTAATATACACAGCTGCACTGCCAAGCCACAGACTCTGACTCCTTAAGGGACACGGTAAGGTGGACATGTGATACATTGAGGCAATCCAAGAACATCAAAACACAACAATCCTGGATTTACCAAGATATGATATAATTTCTCAGCTACTTAGGGACACACAGGAAGGATCAGTGTCAGGTTTAGGTACAGAGGCACATGTGCAGTGCAGCTCCATTAAGATGATTAAGGGGCCACAGATCTCTCATATGAGCAAAGCCAAGAGAGCTGGCCCTGTGTGCCCCAGGGGAGAGAAGGCTTGCAGGGCTCAGCAGTGAATATAAATACCTGAAGGGAAGTTGAAAATGAGAAAAATGTTTCAAGAAACCTGTTAATTATTTGAAAAGGACTGCTTGACTTTTAGAACAGTTGAATATTTTCATTTTCTAACTTCATTTTCAACTGTAGCAATACTCCATTCTGTGCTGTCACAGCAACTGGAATGTGAAATAAATTTCATAAACCAACAAAGGCAACCAAAAAACCAAAAACCAAACCAAAACAAAAAAGCTGGGAGAACAACTATTCTGTTAACCTGCAGCAAGTCAGCATCAATATAATTACTTCAACTCAGCTTTCTTTGTGAACAGTCAAACAGTCCATCAATAGATTAATAAAATTGACACATTTTCTTTTTTCTTTCCCATAGCCTGGAACACCTTCACAAACTAAATAGCCAATATACTGACTCCTCTTCCCTAGCCATCTTTCAATACGTTTCTCAGAGCCTCCAGAGTGCATTTCACCTCAACAGTCCCCACTTACTTAATAAAAGATTCCATAATGCACTTGCAAACCTCCACTCTCACACTTTCCTTCTGGAACATATCCAGAAATGGCAAGAATTTCTCCTGAAAGTACAAATACATAAACAAGTAAAATTGTTACATATTGTTACAAACAACACACTAAAACAATAAATATTTTGGATAAGTTTCATAAGCACAGCTATTTAGGTAAAATTTTTTTCATCTTTTTTGAAAACAGTAATTTATCTCAAAGGATGAAAAAGTGGAACAAATGGGAAAGGACTGATGCCTGAAAGATGTGTCAATTTATTGATCACAGAGATCCAGAAGGGAAGGAACACAAAATACAGAACTGTTTGAATCAAATGTTGCCCTTTGTTTTTAAAAGCAATCACATGCTTCAAACAGCTTAAGATCATGACAAATTCAGACATCTATGGAAAAAAAGGTAAGATATTAAAAACAGTCAAAACAATCTATGCATCATCAACAATACTGCATCTATCCAGAGCAAGTTATGAAGGTCCAAGACATTCAAATTTCCTTCAAAAAATAAGGGTCTGGGTTGCTAACATACTAAAACACTTAGTTTCTGTATCATCTCAAGAGCATTGTGAGGGTAATTTTTTCAGAATTATCCAAGCAATTTGTGAACAAGACTTGACCCCAAATCCACAGCATCAGTCTTGAACTTTCCACTTCAAATGGTTTGTGTACTTTGACATACACTGTCTACTGTCTTTGTTTCTATTTTTCTACCTTGCACACAGTCTCTGACCTCTCTGAGTTCCACTTTGTTTCAATGCCAAATGTAAGTGCCATGAGAGGCTGTGTTAAGTATGTACCATAACACAGGAACAGCTATCAGCAATTACATTAACACACATAATACACCAATAAATGGTATTTCATCTTGCATTGATTGTCACTTATGCCACAGTAACAAACAAACTAAGAGAATTTAACAGTACAATGGAAAAAGTACAGGAAATCGGAATTGGAATAATAAGTACACAAGTGGTAAGCAGTAGAAAGCAGCAGAAAATATTTCTGCACTTAGCTACTTGACAAAAAGTCCTTGCATTCTCTGAACTTGTAAACCAATCTAAATATCCCAGTCAGATAAATTCTCTTGCAGAAACAGTGCCAAACAGTTCTTCTTAAAAAATTATTAAACAGAATATCACTTACCACTGAAAAAAGCAGAGCAAAGTCATAGATATAGGTAATAACTTTCTGAATAATTGACTGCAGCTAAAGGGGAAAAAAAAGAAAAGTTAAAAAAAAGGAGGAAATTATTGTAATATGAGTTAAATTAAAACTATCCACACCAGAGATTATTCTTCTCCAGTTATTCATAGAAAACTCTTTTGAAAGGTGCTTCAGGCATTCAGAAATGTAATTTCTTTCCCCAAAGCAGGACTAACTACAGCTATGCTGTTCCTACACGCTTGCCCAACAAACCCTTCAGAACCCATATGAACAGAGGCTGACCAGCCTGCCCAGGCTTTATTTGCTCTTCATTTCTATAGTTAGGCACATTTTTTCAATTTAGAGTCTCCATGTCCTTCAGCTCTCTGCACTAAAAAACTAAGCCAAATAAACAAAGAAAAAAACCTCAAACCAGTTTTTAAAATCTTATTTTGTAGGCACTTTTTCTACCCTCCAAGTAACCACAAAAACCTTCTCAACTAATCCATATCTCACTTGGCATTCAGTCTCAAGAACTGGACACAATAATTCACCAAAGCCTTAACAATGCCAAGTAGAGATGGACTATTTTATAGTTTACTTCTGTTTAAACAGCCTATCACAATTGCTAATTTCCTTCAGCAAACACCACTGTTGATGTAGGAGTTAAGTATTGCTACTTCTAAATACATAAATCATTCAGGTTTAGCATTTCTCAGAATTAAAAGACTGATGTGCATGGAAAAAAAGGAGGAATACATCACAGCATTACAGTGTTCCAAGAGGCTTCCCTAATTATAGCTAGTGTTTAAAAATAATTGTTTTGTTATAAGAGTTATCAGTAACATTTAGGAATT
Organism: Melanocharis versteri; assembly: GCA_013397845.1. Lineage (NCBI taxonomy): Eukaryota > Metazoa > Chordata > Aves > Passeriformes > Melanocharitidae > Melanocharis > Melanocharis versteri. The sequence continues at coordinate 269,679 of VZTG01008464.1, forward strand.
AATTCCGTTTTTCAAAATGCACATCAGATTCTTACAGATTTGGCAAAATGAATTCTTTACCTGTGGGTAAGCATCTTCAAATGCTCGATCAGGAGTCATGTGTTTGATAACATCAGCCAGAACGGTATTGACCTCTCGCTTCTGTGTAGCAAAAAACAAGGTTACAAAATACAGGAATGAAATTGGCACATAAATCAAGTCACTAAACACCAGTTGAGTAGGATAATTTATTTCCATTTGCCAAAGCATCAGCTTTTTACGGAGCTCTAGTTAAGCCAGGAACTTTAGCCATAGCTCCACTAAATCCTTACTTAAACTGGTCCATCTGCCATTAAAACAAAAGGATAAGAAACATTCAGTGCTGCAGGGTAGTAAAGCTTCAAAGCTGCATCTTTTGTCCCCATTCATCTTTCATGAAAGGAAACACATTTTTTCATTCCTACACATTTATACTGAATAGTCAAAGCCTTTCCATCTTTAATACCAGACTGCTAATACAGCCACTTAGTCTGTATCAGAAAAATTCAAAGGAAACAAAGTAATTTTCACCTACCGTAAAATGTCTGCACGTATACTCCACCCACACTTCAGCACAGTTGATATAATCCTAGAAACACATGTGTCTTATGATTACCAATATTTGCAGGAGACTGTGAGAAATACATTTGCAAAAATTACACTTAAAAGAATTACCTCCTTAGGTATGATTCATGCAGACTAAAGATCCAGAACTCGAAAGTTACATTTGTGTAATAATGTTATGTAAAATTAAGTTATGCTTCAGCAGAGCTAAGAAAAGCCCACATGATCTAAAGATATTACAGCCATCACTTTTTTTTTGCAACTCTACGTATTTAGAAAAGGTAAACAATGTCATGCTAAGCACACGCTTACTGAACAATTGGCTACAACTCTGCTCTAAACACAGAATCAGTAGTGAAACAGAATGGCCAGTAACTCACCTGTGGGTTCTTCAGCTTTGTTATAACCTTCCAGGCTTCATTTAATATTTGAAGGCGATCATTTTCAGGAGGATCAGCCAATGCCAAGTTTAATCCCAGGGAGCGAAAGAGGAGATGCTGAAAGTTAATGAGAAATTCTTAATGAAAAGCAGATAATGCACGTCCATCCAAGACTGGTCTGGCAGGTACAGTGTGCAGAAAGACTCCCAGATCAAACCACTCGAATAATTTTATTCAAGTGACATGCAAGTTATGTAGGCAACTAAGAGCATAAAGACCTCTGTCACAGAAAAGGAATTGTTACAAATTACATACAAAACTTTCTGGATTACCTTTGGGAATCCGAGGAAATCACACTCCTTAATCATGCCAATGAAGTCCATTGATCTCGCAGCAATAAACTCAGCTCTGAACGCCGACATTACTGAATTCAACAGCAAAGCACTGCAATGAACACAACACAGATCAATACAGCTCAACAGCAACTCAAATTTGGGTGTCCCTGCATTTACATTAATCTGAACTTCTTAGACTAACAACTGTCCAGCATCTATTATAAATTTTTAAAAAAGAAAGAGAATAAGGAAGAAAAGACCCTCACACAAATCGAGCTTGCTTTGATGAGGATTAATAATGCATAAGCAAAACAAGAAAACATTAAGCCACCAGATATGGAAAAGGTAACTCAGCCTGTAGAATACTTCTTCCACACAGCTGTTTTTGAAGCCATCATTTTAGCAGGAATTTACTAGAAATATCAAGCAAACCAGGAGTAGCTGACATTTAGAAACTTACTCTGTTTAACTACAGTTCAGAAGAATATTTAGGGAGGGCTAATCCCTGTTGAAATTTTTCTTAATTAATTATATTATATATGCGTTATAAAAGCCACATTTCTAGCAGCTGCATTGTTAGCATTACAATAAATCCAAAGTCATGGTCATGTGATAACTGGCAATGACATATTTAGACATTTATGATTAACCATTCAGACAGGTATTTGTGTTCCTATCAAGCCAAAGCCACAATGGAAGAGTGAATTCACTGCATCACTGGAACACCCTGTTTACTCAGACATGAGTTAGCTCAAGAAGCTGCCTCATAAAACACTGTGCCCTTCACTAGTCTGAAACAGTTTGAATACAGGGCAGTTTACCTTGAGAGAAATTCTATGGAGTGCTTAAAATAGCCCAGCACCTTCTGTGTTTCTGCCTGAGCCTTAGTGGTCCCACCACAATTTGACTGGAATTTGCATTTTACCATTAGACAAGCACTTCCAGTTCACTAGGTCTGTGCTTTGCAATACAGAGAGCAGGCTGTCACTTTGCACTTAGATGGCTGCAAAGTAGCTCATGGAACATATCGAGATTTTTTTAAAGATTTATATACTGATGTCTCTTGCTTTGTAGTATTTTGACAGTCATGAGAAGACACAAAAACACAGAACTCCACTTTGAAAGAAAACTACTGTTTTAAATGGGATTACTCAACTTCTCAATAAAAAGACATGTCCCAAAAACATTTCTTTAAAAAAAAAATCTCATTATACTCAACATTTTATCCTTCCTTCAAAGAGGAAACAGGAACAAAGAGGAGGAACCTAGCCCATATTTGCAGTGAAAAATGCTGAAAGTTGATTTGAAAATAAGTTCCACAAAACAAATCAATACCTATCCAAAAAATTTGTACATCAGAGGATGTGAGTTATTTTTATCTGTACTCGACAATCTGATACAATACCATTTTCACAGCACAATTTTTAAACCATGCTTTCCCCACACTCCTTAGCTCTGTCACAGAATGCTGGCATTCCTCAGCTGAGTGATTAACATAGTTTAGTTCCTCAGCTTTGCAGAATTGGACTGTGCAAAGCACATCAGAAAAAAAATAGATAGCTGAAAAGTTCCACAGAACTCAGCTAACCTACCCAATAAAATGAACAGAGAAGAGCCCATCAGCAGGGCAGATTGCATTCACAAAACCCAGTAAGTACATCCAACTTTCAGACCAGGCCATCTTCCTGAACACAACTACCCTGCACACAGACTTCTAGGAGACGTCTGAGATATTAATTTTAATGTTGAAAAAAGTAAATCCCTAAGTATTACCACCTCCCGAAGGTTGCCAGCAGCTTTACAACTTCCCTTGCTGAACACATGTACGACCTCACTGTAACCAGTGGAGGATAGGGGGAAGGAAGGGGAGGAAAACCCAGAAAAATGAAGCAAAACCAGGCATCAGAGACATGGCTGACGGAGAACACATTACATGTCCTAAACTTTGGCTTAGGAGCCAGAATGCAGCAACCAAGTTAAACTAATTAACTTTGGCTTGACAAGTAATCTACCATATTTTAGAATTCATCTCTGGAAAACAGATGTTCATAATCATGATTTAGTAAGCTACTGGGAGAATGAAAGCTGCACTATGAATCCAAAGTGTTTCCAAAAGAGGGAGAGAGAACATTATTCCAGGGACTCACGGGTACTCATTACAGACTCCTGTCTGCTACACTCTGCAACACTTACTTGTTCCCCAATTTTTTGCATCTCTCCATCATCTCAGTAAGCAGAACCTGGAAAAATTACTTATTAAAATTAGTGAATAGAGACTTTGCAAGTATATTCAGCTTTAATTACTGTACAGAAATCTACTAAAAGCTGTTTTAATTACCTCTCCAATACATTCCAATAGTCCTGTCTTATCCTATATTTACAGCACAAGAGAACAATGGTGTAGCACAACATAAAACGCATCTTCTGGAATAGGTACAGTGGCATTTCAATCAAAACCATCATTTTATCGAAGTTGAATCTGCAATCCTTCATCCATGCCATTACTCCAGGTAATCACTATTTGCCATCAAGGTCAGTTATCTCTGGCAGGAGAGGTGAAAATTCTGCCAGACTGCAAACCATGCTGACAGAGATTAAAACAGCCTGTTCACTATGTTAAGCTACAGTTTACTCAAATCATTTTTATATCTGTATGACAGAAGAAACTGATGAATTCAGGAAATAAAGATTAAGCCAGCTAAAGGACAGCAAGAAACAAACAGGAATACTGCCTATGAACTTGAAGTGGTCACACTTGAGCTTTGTGGAAACAAACATTCTTCCTGTACAGAAGAGAGCATCAGACAGTCCTATGCAGGCTCTTCATACTCGCCTTCACACTCATGTAAGAACTGACTGAGGGGTGGTTTTTTTAGTAGGCAAAATTAACTCTTCACCACAGCATTTCCCTTAGTATTGAGCATTACCACGTTCACTTACATCTGGAGCATGGTATGCAATACACTGTAAAATCCAGTCTATAGCAGGAGAATATAGGGTCAAATACAAAGGGATCTCCACACATTGCACCACCAGCTGGTTCTGGACCGTATCCCCGTGTATCTGTTGAAATAAGAGACAAAAATATGTTGCTGTGAAAAGCTATTTAATGGGAGATATGATAAACTGGATGAAGTTTGTATACGAATGGAAAGGACAACAGACAGTATTACAAAGGTTCAGATATTCCAAAGCATTCCTTGCAAGCTGGGGGAAAAATATCAAGCTCTTAACATACACTGTTCAAGTCTGGAAACATGCTGGATAGAGCAGTTTCAACTCACCAGAATGTATGTAAAATTTCCTATACTGTATCTGGATATAGGAACACCCCTAAATCTAGACTTAGAACTCCTAGGATTTTTTTAAGGTATGTGGCAGTTTGATTAAGGAGTGTATTTATCTGATTTTGCAAATAAAACACATATTTGCTTACTTGTTTAAATGTTAGAAGAAAGTCAAAAAAATTTTTGTTCAGGCTTTCTTTGAGTTGTGGTGCCACTTCCATCCCAACCTGTATTAAAAGAAAAAGATTTTATTGTCATCTATTAATTCTCCTTCAGAGTGAGACAAAAATGCATTTGCTGATGGAATACACCTAAGTTACAGACACCAAATCAACAAACAGCATTGAATCACATGCTTTTGACTGATTATTTCCTTTCTTACTATTACAGTCATGCCCACTAACAACTACCCTGAGGTAGTTACAGCTGTGTTTAAACACGATCCTAACATCAGCTCCAAGTGAGGAAATCAGTGTCTACTCCAGTGCACTGCAACAGCCTACAGCAGCACGTAAAATTATTCTTATTTATTACAAACACTTAAAGAGAGATACCCCATTCTTAAAACAGAAGAAAAATTTTTTTTTGTTTGTTTGTTGAAAGGAAAAGACAGGCTGCTGACTACTCGAGATAAAAGCAGCAGTTCCAAGAAGCAGTGGCAGCACTGGCTGCAGTAAATCTTTGACAGATCAGAGGAGGTAAATGTCAGCCTACCCTGCAAAGGTATGCTCTGGCATAGACTGCAACCAGCGGATCTCCAATTCCTCTAATCATGGATGTTAACCGTGGGAGACATTCCGAAATCCCCCTGTTTTTATCAGAAATGAAAACGAGCTTCAACAGTCAATAACAGAATTACATCACCTACAGATAACTTCAGTAGCTGCCTTGCAGACTAACAATTGAGCATGAGTTACAGAAATATCCACCAAAGACAAAGGACACTAGCACAAAAATTTATTTCATAAGTAAAATTTTATGTGTACAGTAATGCATATCCTATATTCAAATAGCAGTATTTGCTATTCAGAGCAAGACAAACAAAACTAAAGAACTCCTCCTGTAGCTTGGAGAACAGCAGAGCTATGGAAAAGCTCTAACTCAATGCAAGGAAAGCAGATGCTTAAAGCAAAACTGGCAGAACTCCTTCCATGTCTCATTTTCCCACAGGTCCTTTTCCATAGAGCCGTACTAGTGCCTGGATATGAGGCCCACTAATTCCAGTAAAAGAACTGCTTTTTAGGGATAATAAAGTTGTCCCTATAGTAGCAATTTGGCTTCCAACACTCATTTCAAAATATAACTGAGGGAAGACAATTACAAGGGAAGGAACATTTTCTGCTCAGCAGCTGGCACTGTTTGGCAACTCATTAAACTTATACCAAAGTTTTCAATAGGTAGTAGTTCATTGCTCCTAAATTACTTCTCCTACTCTGTCTCTCCCAGTATGACATCGATATTTTCCTTTCAGTTTCCTATCCTGTCTTTTTCCCACACTCCTCATACCAACAATCTTCCTTCCCCTCCACCATCAGAAGCCACTGGTTTTCAATTTGCACTGGGATTTGTGACACCTGATATCACAATTGTACATATATTTGAAAACTGAGAGCACTATTGTATTTCAAAGTGTATCACAGCTCACCTTTAATTTTTTCATGGTATTCTCATTAAAAATTCCAAAAGCTCTCTGTACTGCTTCTTCTCAGTTCTACTAAGACCCTACCCACCATTAATCGCAGAACTCTCATGCTTAATTCCATTAATTAGTTCCTAAGTCTGCCCATTCACTTCCTTCCCATACTTAACATTATTCTTACGTTTTGGATAAGAACTTATTGCACTTCAGTATTGCTGCTTCCACATAACTAAATTGAAGCCAAGTTAAGGAACAAAACTAAGTCACACCATTGAAAAACCTGAAGCAAACAAATATCAAATGCATATTGAACAAACTATTTTAAGGCCTTCTGTAATTAATGTCACTACACTTTGTTGATTTTTACAATTTATCTACAAGATTTTGTTTCAAAATTTTTCATACATCATCTCTACTTTGTCACTGCCAAACTGCTCAGAGCCAATAATTAAGCATTCAGTTTACTATGAAACATGACTCAAAAGTACATTCAAAACATACAGCCTGAAACAAACAAAACAAAGCCAGTGTAAACATCAGATCCTGCGGGTTTTATTGAAACAAATATGTTCACTTTTGGAAAAAATCTACAAAAAAACTGTAGACACACTCTGAGGGTCTCATTTGACAAGGATACAATCTGGGAATGAGTTCTCTGATTGAAGCAATCTTGAAAAACCAGTTTAAGCAAGTTTCTTTAGCCGTATCATTAACACTCTCTGGAGAAAAGTTGTCTGGGAAAAAAACAACCCAGAAATAGTTACATTCTTTCTGGAAACAAGTTACTTTTCATTCTAGGTTTAAAATTGTATTCTCTTTCCGTTCACCAAGAAATTAAGTGCACAAAACAAACTAGGCAATACATTTGCTTCTCAGCTCTCTTGAGCAGTAGTCAGAGCTGAGTACATAACAAGAAAAGGTCTTGTAGAAAATAACATTTCAGAACCTGAATTCAAGCACTTGGAACTCATCTCAGAGCTGCTACTGAGAAATCCAACCTCTGCCTCTGCTCTTCCAAAAGCAAAAATTGTAAACAAAGGAAATACAGGGAATCTGTAACAAACATATGTATATAAATCTATAATGACTAGAGAACATATAAAAGAGATTTAAGCACTCAAATTCTTTATTTTAAAAGGCAAATATAAATTTTAAATAATACTATTGCAAGCACTAGGAAACACTAAACACAGACAGAAACCTTGTTTCTGTACACTGAACATTGAACACATCCTCTTACAAGCCCCTTGTGAAACAGTTTAAAATACCAGTGCTCTGCCACCCCTGCCTCCAGAAGGTGAGAAGCTCCACAAGAAAGTTTCCAACTTCCAACACAAGAGAAGCCACATGTTAGAACTTCCTGCACCCAGTCAGTATCTTTCTCATCCAGGACCTCAGGAGTTCTCATTGAACTTTGTTTCACTTGGGTTCCCAAGGGACAAGCTCAGAGTCCTGGAATCCCCAAAGGTTCACATGCACAGTCAGCACAGCACAGATTTTCCTTCTCCCTCCCACTTTTAGAGCTGCTTGGGAAGTTCCCACCAGCAATGCCTCTGGCAGCTGTACAGCTGCAGCAGGAGCTCAGCTCTCCAGAACAGAGGTAACTGTGCCCAGAAATTGTGACGTGCTATGGGAACTGCCTGCCTTCGTTATTGCTTGTAAGAGCAGTTTGTCAGATCTCCAACAACCAAATTTATCTGAACTATTTTCTCTAAGTTCATTTCCAATTTCAGTATTTGTTGGTTTCAAGTTTACAGCTCCAATGCTACGGATTTAACTACAAACTAATGGTACTGTTTCACTGCCAACTATAGAATGTTTCATCCTGCAAGGATGTGCACTTAATGCACTCCAAATTGCAGGGAAATGCCTGTATTTTCCATGGAATATTTCAAAGTCTTGTTAAAGAGGTTCTTTCATCTGTAACATCAAATTAGATTTTTACATTATGTTGGAACTTCAACTGAAAAACTAAAAAGGGCCCAAGTTAGAAAGATTATGCTAGAAGCAGCCTGCTGCTTCTTCTAAAATTCTTCTTTTATTAAAGCAAAACTATCAAGCTTCCAGTGTAGCACCAAAAACATCTATTTACCAAAAACTGAGACTCTCAGCTTTGTTACACTTCTATCGTTAACTTTAAGCTACTAAACTGTAGTACCTTCAGAAGAGAGCATGTGCTAAGAAGAAAAATGAGAAAAAACTCTTCCTTCATCTAATTTGGCCATTTCTGTTTAATTCTCCCTCCCCCTAATGAACTCTGTATCAGAGAACTTACACGATTCTTTGTGATTTCAAACCTCAGGAAGACCCAGTTTACATTTAGTAACAGCAGAGCCACAAGCATATTTTATTGTATCTTAGGTATATTCTTCACAATTAAAATGTAATCTGGCATGAACACTGCAACTAGTGGAAGCTGAAAGCAATGGATTTTACACTGTTAAAAACTAAAAACTACTAGATTCAAATCAGAACCCTTTCTATAGGAGATAGAGTAGCAATGGTCCTGTTTAACCTTCCTCAAGGTTGGACATGATTTTTTTCTGGAGCACAGTGGAAACAAACACGAAGTTACCTGGCAGAGAGACTCGGTTATCCACGCACATTGACAGAATTCTTTCATACACCAGTTTCCCTGGTTAAAAAAATAAAAAGAATAATAAAAAAAACCCATAACAAATTAACAAACCGTAAAACACAAAATGTTGGTACAAAGGTTCCCTTTCCAACATACAATGAAATTAGCTGGAAAAAACTTCCTAGAACACTGACGTTTTGCTGCCCTCTAGTGAGGCTGAAATGTTATGTGTGATTTTGCACTTCTCACACTATAAAAACATTCTCTGGCTCCCTTAAGTGCAGAGGTAACACCCAGGTCAGATTTCTCCCAGGCCAGGGAAGGACAGCTGGTGTCCTGACTTTGCTGAGTTTGGATATTATGTTATCTCCAGCAGCTTTCAGCAAGCAGGAAGGAGCACAAAGAGGAAGCACGACCTGAACAAACAATTGGATCTCTGTCGTAGCATATCCTGCTGGCATCAAAATACCCTTCAACTTTGAATACCATTGTAAGTCTCTTCCATAACATGGCAGAAAAACAACAGAGTCACATGAAGTGGATGACAATTTCACTTACAAGTTTAAAAATATATTTAAAAAATCAAGAACTACATTCTGATCACTTCACAGTCCCTAATCAGCCAAAGAAAGCTTTCTGACTTCTATTCTTCAAATACAAAAGTAATGAAATATTGAGTCAAAAGGCTGCCAAAATCCAAAATATTTTTATAATGACAGCGTGTTTTAAATTTCAAAATTATTTTTTTCAAAATGATAATGATTTTTCTTAACGTTTTGTTCTAGATATTCAATAATACATAAAGCACTGATTCACAAAATGAAATCTTTTTATCTTAAAGGCTTTGCTCTTAGGAGGTTTTTAACACCACTGGTGTCCAGATGTTCATGTTGGAAATATTCCATGCTAAAACTAACAGTCATTTCAGCCCTTTTTGGATAACTTTGATGCTTTCTAACATTACAAAAAAATTAATCTTATTAACAATTGTGTAGTAAGTCTGGCACAGTAGATACTTACCAAAAGTATCAAGGATATCTGTAATTAAAACAAATTTACTTGGATAAAACTGGATTACTGTTGTGTCTGAAAGAAGCTTAGAACACTAGAAGGAGAAAAAAAAAACAAACAAAGAAACACTTTTAGAGGCCAATGCAAGTTTGTATTTTTACTCCAGCAAAGCTGGAATGGATGAATATCCACAGATGGAAAGGGCCAATATGAACTATGAATCCAAAAGCACAAGGACATCTAACATAACACACCATGGTGCTTGTTGCAATTTTTAGGTTATTCTTCATTTCCAGAGCTACACAGACCTGGTTTTCCTTTATGTTGCATAATCTACAATGCAGAGTTCCAGCTGACCATGCAAATCTAGGCAAATTCTCTCCCAGACAAAGCATTAAAAGGCACTTCTATAAGATAACTTTTTTAAGGGCATTGTTCAGTTTTTCACCATCTCTCTAAGCATCCATATCAAACAAAAAATTAAGCTAGACTAAATTAAGAAACAATTTTAGAAGTGTAGTTAATGAGCTTTCCAATGCATTTTTGCAGCTCACATAACTAGTTCAAACATTCTGGAAACAGACTGAGGCACAGTCAGCTCCAGGGAGGATTCTATAATCAATCCCCACCCACTGAGACACAACCTGATCATGGCATTTGGACTACAATGATGGCTGGTACAAAGTCACATTTGAAAATGTATTCCCCACTTAGTTCTACTCTCATTGGATGCTCAGACCAGGAAGGAACATGTCCATTGATGATATGAATTTGAAATACACACTGAGGAATGAAGGTATTTCTAAGATATTTAATTAAGCCATACTTTGTTTTCCAAGTTTAAACTGGAGCCAAAAACATTGGCAGAAGATTACTCACAAAAAAAAATCAGCTTCTACCAAAAGAAAACAGGCAAAAGACTGACTGGGGGGAGAAATCCACCTCCTCCTTGCTTCAGTCAAACGTGGCCTCCGGCCCCAAGTCTTCTCTGGTCCCTAAGACTGACAATATTTTCTATGAGCTCCACCCCTTCTCTCTCCTTCACCAGGAGACAGTTCTTCAATCTCAGTGGAATAAATAAAGTTTAAGCTTTCGTTACATTTCAAAAATCCAGGAAGCAATCCAATACCTCACAAGACTGCTGTGTTTAAAGAAGGAAATCATAACATTTGAACATGCTTAAAAACCAGGGGCACACTTAGTTTTTTTGCTTTATTCATCAGGGTAACTTGAAGAGTGCACCAGAAAGACAGGTGAGAGCATTCACATCCTACAACCAAAGCAGAATCTTCCCTGCTGTGTGGTAAGTTTGTCACCTTCAAAGAAAGGTAACCCAGTAGCTGTTTAGGACCTACACATACCACGAACACTTAATTACCACTCTTCTTAGAGCTCACATACATAATCAACTCACTTCAGCTTACTCTAAGTAGCTTAGCATATTCCATCTTGACAAGTAAAGTATCTTGCAGAAAAGCACTTGAGGAATCATAGAATCATAGAATTGCTTAGGTTGGAAAAGACCTTCAAGATTGTTGAGTCCAACCTTTAAGATCACTGCTAAGACCACCGACAAAAAATATCCCCAAGTGCCATATCTACACATCTTTTAAATATCTCCAAGGATGGTGATGCCACCAGTGCCCTGGGCAGACTGGTCCAATGATTGACAACCCTTTTGGTGAAGGAATTTTCCTAACCAGAAGGCAAACTCACTCCTCCCCACTGCATACTAACCAGTCTGTAATAATAATGACAGACTGGATATAACCATGGCCCGGTGTCAAGAGAACTGCTCAGCTCTTTTAGATACAGCACTCTGCAGGAAGAAGCACAACAAGAAAGTCCAGTAAGGTTTCTACCCTATCCTGCTTTGTAACTATAGAATTATTATCCTTCATGAAACTTCTAAAATTCATTAATTACCCAAGTAGCTATTTCATTCTTAGCTAGTCTTTCAATTAGTGATGAGCATCTGCAGCATTAAGTGCTAAGTGAACAACACTTCAGCAGAGATAAACATATTGAACTTCAGTACCACTTTCCTAAAAGGAAGCACTGAATCCCATATTAGAAAATAGATTATTTCAAAATTGTGTGAACCAGTTGCAAAAGAACATATGAAAGTATCAATGCATAGATTATGCACACAATGTGCATTCTCTCACATATATCTATATATTTATACACAGAGCAGTAAGTACAGTACATCCCTGCTGCTTTTCTTCTCATCCAAAGACAATATTCACATTTCACAATCCTATATATGGATTTTTTTAAAAATAACAATTATAGTGCTGATTTCATAGTATTACAATAGTACATTAGTCACCCTAGGTCACATATAATTGTTTGATCTCACTTCATTAATGTTTAATTTCCTTTTTCATCTCTATCACAATTTAAGATGAAATTACTTCAAGCAGTTTTCACAAGAGTATCCAGAAAGACCAAAAAAAAATCCTGACTTTATATAACCCCACTCGATGACTATGAGCATTACATCAGTTTTACAGCTTTTAAGGATGTCATTATCTCATCTGTCCTCTGCTGCACTCTGCCTGTGGCCTTTTTTAAAGGCCAAGCCAAACAAAAGAGCATTTAACTGTCCTATTTCCCCATGCCCTCCTCAAAGCACATCACCCCAAATGACCCAAAGGAAGACTCTGGACAAGTTTTCAAACAAACAAACAAACAAACACAAACCCCATACACACAATTTAAAAAATTTGGAGCTGTTTTTGGTAGCTTGCTAAGGTCCTAAATACCATTATTTAATTGCCTTAGTAAGTTTGGATGGGTAAAATGCTGATGTTCAAAAAGCCATTCTGGTATTTGCAGGGAGCAAGGGGGTGAAGGGGAAGAGGACAGGAAAGGAAATTACATGCCCTACAAAGAGCTGATATCACTACATGCTATTTATTCTACCCTTAAGCGGGTAAAATTTCCACATCTGTCTTTTGGTGACTCATTGAGAATTCCATCCCATGTAACCTAGTCAAAACCAATACATAACAACAAAGCTGAAAATCCAACTATTGTCAGAAGTCATAAAACTCTGAAAGAAATGTGTTTCAGAGAAGAACAAAAGAAAATAATAGAAAAATAATAGAAACACTTCTTTTCCCAAGAAGGAACCTGGACAAGTTATATCACCAAACTCACTTGGTTCTGCATAGAACAAAAACATAAAACTGACCTGGATGACTATTTTCAGAGCTTTTACTTTCTGATCAGAGGACCAGGCATCCTTTAAAGACTGGTTCAGTTCTTCAATTCGGTTCATGTAATCCTGCTGAGTCAAATTCAACAGCTCTTTCTGTGACCCCTGGCAAGAAAACACAAACCCACTTAATAAGAGCAGGAGGGAAGGAAGGGAAGTACTGTTATTATAGACTCAAATCACCGTGTTGTGGGGGAGAATCCTACAAAATTTATGACAACTTCCCTTCAGTTCTTAGGAACGTAGGTTATGAAACATCTCACCTTTGCACAGTGAAATATGCAGCCTGAGAAATAACTTGAGTACTCAGTATTTCTATCAAGCTCATAATTGTAACTTGAATTAAACTCAGGTAGACATGTGCAGCTTTGGCAACATAGGCAATCAAAATTATCAGATGTTAAGACCACTGGGCTCCACAAAGTTTTACAGCAGCTGCAGACCATACACAGTAACAAGGTAAATCAACACCAATAGATCAGGTAAATTTTCAAATCACAACTGCTAGTGATACAAAAATATGATTCTGCCTGAATCCTGTAACAATAAGGATTAAAATTACTAGAGAATTCCCACAGAAAGTACATATGTATCTAAATACTGCACTTGCAGAATCAGGACCTTTTTAAAAGGTTTCACAGAAGATTTTTATTTCACAAATTCCTTTCACTGTTATAATGATGCTGTAATTTCATCAGAAAAACCTTCTCACCTCTTCCAGATCATCCAGTTCTTCTAACCTTGTCCTCACTTTTTCAGAAACTGCTGAACCAGTAGTTGTGGTTTTTCCTGTAGAGAATTACATGTTTAAGGTTTTTTAACATTTCAACACTGGGACTTCCAAAGAGAAACAAACCTGAAGGAGCCTGAGATGACAGGGACCAGTCAGCTTCCGTGACAGAAGACAAGTGGTTTGATTCATTTAGTGACTATTCCTGAAGACACACATCTAAACATACCTACAGTGCATTCCCTCTGAACAAGGGCAATGACAAGTAAGCAAAACTGAATATAAGTGGACTTTCCTGCAAGTTTTACTGCTAAGAAAAGAATCACCAGATAGAACCATAGCATAATTTAAGATAGAAAAGCTCTGTGGAGGTCTGTGTCCAACTCTCCTCCTCAAAGCAGGTCCAATTCTGAAGTTATAAGAGCTGCACAGCATTATATCCAGTCAATTTAACAATATCTAAGGATATAGACGTCACGCTCTTCCTGAACATCCAGTTTCAGTGTTTGACCATTCTCATTGCAAAAAAGTATTTTGTACTTTTGCAGAAGCTGAAATGTTGCATGTTTATTCATATATAAAAATCCTCATTTACTATGCTATGACTACTTAGCCCAGATTCTCTTTGCTAGAAAACATAATAAAATATTTAACATTTGGTTCTTTTTTGAACACCCAACATACAGTTGAAATCATTTCACTTCCATGTAAAGAGAATAACTGAACAAGTTCCCAAAGGACTTGTTTGCTTTCCTTCCAGCTAGCAGAAGAGTTGATAAACATGATCCTCAAAACATCATTGCTCAGTTTAAATAGAAGGAAGTTTTAAGCTACAGTGGAAGGTAGTGCAGTGAAATAATCACAAATTCACTAGCTCATAGGAATAAAAGACAAGGTGGTTGGGTGGCTTATTTTCAATTTTAAGTAAACATCCAGACATCCACAAAAAAGCAAGGATCACAATGTCAGAATGGGGAAAGCAGGAAAACACATTTCAACTATTCTTGACCACAAACCTGTCACTGCACCCTGCCTCAAGCAAACGCTGTTACTGGTAAAGAAAGCGCTCACCTTTTTCAGATCCCATGTACAGATTCTGTGAGGAAGCAGAAAAAGCAGACTTTTAGAAAACATATACTCACTAGCATTCCAAGAATGCATAGGGTAATTACACTGCTAATTAACTCTCTAATCACCTGGAAGTAGACACAAGACCAGAAGCTATTTGCATTGTTACAAAAAGACAAAGTGATGGCTTCTAAATATCAAAATACTTGGACTCTAAAACAATCTTTATAAGTGAGAGCTTATGATTCAGTTTTCTACAACATTAAAACTGAAATTTAGAGGACCAGTATTTACCCATGAAAGAATTATAAAATAGCAACATCCAAAATCCATTAAAGGTCTAGTACAAATAAAAAAAACTGTGGAAGTCACCACTTACAATAGAAAGCTTCTCTGTTGTTGTGTATCTAGCAAGGATTTCACCACGTTTGCTTGACCATGGTTCAAAGTCACTTCCTACTGCCAAGCTCTCATCTTTATCCCGTTTCCTTCGTGCACCATCCTATGACAGGAGTACAAGTGCAAAAGTTAACTACAGATCTGGAAAAAGAAGGCTGATAAAGGTCAACTTAATGTTTCAAGTGCTAGCTGATCCTTTCAAAAGTTACAATATTAAAAAAATTCCATATTTAAATAAATATGTCAACATAAACCAGATAAAAGTAGGTAAATAAAAAAGAGTTTTCTATTAATACGGTATATTTCCTATATTAACCTCTTCAGTGGTGAGACAATACATTTTATCCAGGGTTGGCTTTGTGGTTTTGGTTTGGTTTTGGTTTTATTTTACTTAGTTGAGATAACTGCCCCCAGAGTTACCGTGGGAGGAGCAGCAGTCACGGGATCTGCAGCTGCTGCAAACAATGACAGGGGATCGGTGCCATCCAGCACACTGCTCAGTGGGTCCATCACAGAACTAGAGGAAGAGGAGGAGGTAGAAGAAGTACTTCCTTTCCGGTTCATCTTCTTCGTCTTGGATTCAGTAACCTAAAGAAAAAGTTCACAACAATTAAACAAAAAGGCTTTCTCTTCCCCTACTTTTCTTTAATAAATCATCAAAATACATGCTACACAAATTGTGCTGTTGCAATGAAAGCAAGGAGAAATCACACAAACTCTTTAGAGTGAGCACCAGCATTTAAATTGAAGCCCCCCTTTTCCCTGAATCTGAAGGCACTCACTCTTCAGTAGCATTTCCATTACTTTTTTTTTCCTTCCAATTCTAGGTCTACAAAACTGTAAGAACAATCACTCCGAATTTCTTTCTAATATCCTTCCTCTATTTTATTAGGTTTGTCCCTGTCCTCCAACCTCTTTCTTGCTATTTCATTTCCTCTGCCAGTTTCATCTTTACTTTTCTCATAAGATACTCAAGCCTGGAACATCAAATCCATACCTCAGGCCACCTATTAGGTCTTATCTCCCTACTGACCTTCCCGAGCAGAAGCTGCTGCCCATTTATCATTCATTAGTGGATAACTCATCTCTTTGAAGCTGGATTTTTTTTGTACATCTTTAAAAGCCTCTTATACATCAAAGAAATGATAAATGTTTTAAAGTACACAGCTGACTGGAAGTTAACCCAAAACCAAACCCTACATCAAGCAATTATGCAGGTTATTTGTAATGCAACAATCTGATTTTAAATTTATCCATTATTCAGCATTTAATGCAACCAAGAAAACCCACAAGCTGGAGGTGCTGTATTTGTCAGGAGACTGCTTTTGACACATAAGAGCACCAGCAAACTTCTGTAATGGGCAAACAGAATAAACCTTGATGTCTCTAAAAGAGACCATTAACAAAGAAAGCAACTTCACAAGTACCACCACCAACCTCAAAGCCTTTTAATTCTAAAGGAACAGATGTGAAAAGAGGAACGCAATCAGTTTGAATTCGGATTCATTTTCCAAAAGCACAAAAAAACTCACTGTAATGGGTTTCAGGGGATGGTAATCTCCAAAATCCAAGGGTACGGATTCCAGTTTGCACACTTCAGATTCTGACACATAGTTTCTTGATCTTGCATGCCTTAAAAAGAGTGAAGGGAAAGTATATATGCATATAGATAACCACATACTAAGAGAGAAGCATATCCTACATCTATACAGATGCTTATTTACAAAAAAAAGCATATTGAAAAATAAGCAAACATACAGATTCAAATTTCTCTCTACTGAGATAACATAAAACTGGAGAAATTTTACTTTCAGGCATTTAGTTCTACTCTTTTTTAGTCTTCGAAACACGCAGAGCAGCTAATTGTTCTTTTCTGTTTCATTCAAAATCCTGACAATGTTTACAGCACACACTAGTGCCTCAGCTGAAGGAGTAAAATCAGGGCATACACAAAA
Source organism: Melanocharis versteri (assembly GCA_013397845.1). Lineage (NCBI taxonomy): Eukaryota > Metazoa > Chordata > Aves > Passeriformes > Melanocharitidae > Melanocharis > Melanocharis versteri. The sequence continues at coordinate 286,866 of VZTG01008464.1, forward strand.
AATTCTTTAATCAGACTACTAATAAAAGCAAACAGCACTTCTCCCACATAACACACATCTTTCCCACAAGAACTAATCCAGACTTCCAAATAATTCCATTCCTACCATGAGACATAACTCATTTGGAAGATTTTCAGTAGTGCTAAGCAGCCAGCTCTTCTATAGATACTAGGTACCCAAAAAAACCCAGAATTACGGATTAGATAATTCATGGTTGTGCCACTCCAATTAGAAACTTCTGACATGTAATGAGATAGAGCAAAGCAAGAAAAAGACTCCAGTCAAATTTACATCCTTATTTGTTTT
>VZTG01008467.1:21853-40435 GCA_013397845.1 Melanocharis versteri
GGAGGGGAATGTGCGGGAGGAAGGCTGAGAAAGAGAAGGCGGAGGGGGATGAAGGATGAGGGAGAGGGAGGAAGGGGAGAATGGGGGAGAGGGAGGCCAGGAGGAAGAGGAGAAAGGGGAGATGAGGAGAGAGGTGAAGGGGGGATGAAGGCAGCCGGGGAAGATGAAGGAAGAGGGGGGCTGAAGGAAGAGGAAGAGGGGGATGGAGGAAGAGGAGGGGGCGCGGAGAGGAGGAGGATGGACGGAGGAAGAGGAGGGGGCTGAGGAGGAGGGGAAGAAGGCCGGCCACCGCGGAGAGCGCCGTGCCAGCACCGCGGACAGCGCCGCCCCGCCCGGCCCCGGCCCCCGAACACCCCCGGGGGGGACAAGGGCTGGGACCCTGCAGAACCAGGGCACCCCTCAGCCACAGGCCCGCCTGCTCCTACCCTCCCCCGAGGCTCTGGTGGTGCGGGAAGGAACACACAGCCTCTGGCAGAGCCTCACAACCCCATGGAACTGGGTTGGGGACAGGTGGGTGCAGGCTTTGGAACATCACGTCTGACAGCAACGGCCCCTGCAGGAGATCCAGGCCAGCGCTGATGGCCAGGCTGCTGGGCCAGCCTGTGTTCGTTCTGAAACCTACTGATGGCAATTAATGCTGTGGTACCTTTTCCCTGGCACAGGAGGGCACTGCTGGGGTGCCACCCTCTCTCTCCCTTGGCAAGCAGGTTACCCAAACAGCTCAAAGGGCCTTCCTCCCTCGTTATTCACTCAGTCCCAGTCAGGGGGAGTTCCTGCCCAGTCCCCATCCCGAGGCCTTTCCCTGCCAACTGCTTCCCAGCATCAGTGATGCCAGGGCTGCAGCTCAGACAGATCAGCCTCTAATCTGGGGAACAGCCTCCGGTTAATTATTCTGTACCCTCTGGGCCATGGCCAGGGTGACTCAGCAAGAGGCAGCCCAAGGAAGCAACGACCAGTCTCCAGCCCCAAGGGGGACCAGCCTCTGTCCCCAGCAGGGATACCCCACAGGGGAACCCCAGTAGGGGCCAGCTGTGCCCCATCTCCACTCCAACTGCAAGACAAGGCAGGAGGGGGCTGACAGAAAAATGCCCTCCCACACTGGAAGGTGTAGGGGGAACCTGGCACACATCTCCCATCTCCTGCCCCAAGGAGACCACGCACGTTCCGCCACTCGTGCCTGTGGGAAAAGGGACATTTGGGGATATCAGGGCTCTGCTCCACAGCCAGGCTGCTGGCAAGGCTGTCTGTTCCACCACTAGAGACCCTGTGGCAGGCAGTGCCAGCAAGGGGAGTCCAGGGGGCCTGGCTCCAGGCACATCCAACCCCCTTGCCACCCTTCCAGCCCTGGAGTGGGGGGTACCTACCTGCCTTGCAGTGACAGAGGAGGTTGGTCCTTGCCCATGCTCAAGGCTGGCACCCCCACACCAGCCCAGGCACAAGGGACATGGGGGGAGGGGGCGGCAACAGCGGCACACGGGGCATTATTTAGCAATGTTCTTTTATTTCCAGTTTTAAGGTGAAAAGATGCCTTTAAATCTTCAATTAAATACTCCATAAAGAAAAAAAAAAAGCAAAAAAAAAAAATTATTTACAAATTCACGTGACCAGTAATTGAATCCTTGTTTTAATAATTACACATGCGGCTCGTCACATCCGGCGCTCTATAAATACAGGGGACGCGGATGAGGGGGCCGCCCTGTCGCTTGCCCAATTGTGGCCTTAAACGTTTGGGAGGAGGATGGGGGCTTTTGAGGGTGTGGAGGGGACTCAGCCTGGCCCAGAGAGAAGGGGCCACCCCCCCTCCTCCCCGGCACCCTCCCCAGGTGTCAGAGCAGGAGCTGGGGGGGGAATGATTTATATTTAAAATTTAAAAACCATAGAGGGGAGGGGGTCCAGGCAGTGATGGAGGAATAGAGAGAGGACAGGGGAGGGGGAGAAATCACGCTCCTGTCCCCAAACCAAATTTAATAAGTTTATATATATATAATCTCTCTATATTTCATCAAGAAGGGGGGAGGAGAAAGAGAAGGAGGGAGAGGAGGGGAGAGATATGTCCCCATCCCATCCCCCCCCCTCCATGACATGAATCCAGGGGTGCTCTGCCCCACTCCCAGAGACCCGGTGTGCCTGTGCTGGGAGGGGGGCAAGGAGGGTCCCCAAGGGGACCCATGGCAGCCACCGCCTCAGTCAGCATCTGTTTTATTATCATCGTGACAAACGCGTACAGGCCTTACAAACAGAGCCAGGACAGAGGAAGGAGAGAGAGGAGAACTGAAAAATAGAGAGAGTGGGGCTGTAAGGGGCACAGAAGGTCCCTCAGCCCTGGCCTCAGCAAGTCCATGGGGGCCAGGGGTGGGAAGGGATGGAGTCACTCCCCAGGGTGCCCCGCTCTCTCTCCCCCCTTCCTCCTCCTCCTCCTCCTCCTCCTCACAGCTGCTCAGTTGTTGTCCGACTCATCCTCAGCTTCCCGGAGCCAGGTGAAAAAGGCTGTCACCGACTTGAGAGCCACCCCTTTGCCCTGCTGCTCGGCCGGGTCCTTGCTGGACTCCCACTTGTAGAAAGCCTCCTCCTTGATGACATCCTCATCGTAGAGGGCATCAAAGAACATCCGCAGCAGGTCTGGGGTGGGGGGACAAAGGGGAACCTCTGCTATTGTCGAGCCACCAGCCACCCTGCTGGGGTGGGGACACATTTCCCACCCCCTCCTCAACCCATCCGCACCGACGATACTCACTGGGAGGCTGGTCCAACTTCACCACCAAGGCTTGCAGGGCATAGAGTGCCTGGAGCTCCTTCTGCTCGTCCCGCAGGTACTTCTGGAGCAGCTTGGCTTGGTTGCGGATGACCATGGCGTCCACACGGTACGGGTTCTCAACTGCAGGGGATGGGGTGTGAGAGGGGCAGTGTGGGCAGGGGAACCCCCACTGCTCCCACCTCACCCTGGTACTCACAGACAATGGCCAAGTGGCACACAGACGTCATCAGGGCCCTGATAAACATGTTGGACGAGACCAGCTGCTCGCTCAGGTTGGCCTGGAGGAGGGAGGGTAAAGGACTGTGAGCTGGAGAGGGAACCAGGAGGGAGCCTCCAGACACTTGGGCACTGTGCCCCCACCCTCACCTCAATCCAGTCATATATTCTTTGGTTGTTCGGGTTCTCCTTCAGCAGCTTGTCCATTTGCTTGCACAGCTCCTCTGAGGTCAGCTCCTTGGGGCTTGGCATGTCTGAGCTGTCCCCCATCGTGTACTCCAATTTCTGGGGAAGCAGGCAGAGAGAGCTGTTGAAGGCAGCACAGGGGAGCGCCGCTCTCACACTGCCCAAGGTCTGCCCACGGCCCACATCTGCCCCTCGCTGCCACCGAGCCCCTACCTGCTCTGTGACAAATTTGTTGACATCCTGGTCCTCAGGCAGGAATTCCTTCCAGCTCAGGCCCCCATCCCGCCACAGCTTTCCTGCAGTCTTCTGGCCCTGCAGGACAGACAATTGGCATCAGCACACCATGCCCTCCACCTCCAGGGAGGAAGATACTGTGGCTTGGCCACGCCAGCTCCATGACCCAGATACTGAAAGGAATGACCTTCACCATCCTCTCTGGTGGCAGGAGGATTCAATCCCCACAAGCCCACCTGGCCCCCAAGCAGGATGCCAGTCCTTGAGACAGCAGCCAGCAGTCACACAAGCCCAATGCACTTACCATGCCCTTGCACAACAAGCCCAGCACCTCAACCAGCAGCGTGGTGGCCTTCCCAATGGGCACCAGGGGCTTCGTGATCTCCCTGTGGGGCACAAGAGACCTGGGTGAGACACCTGCCCCCAGGAGACTCCCCTGTGCGAGCCCTGCTGAGGAGCACAGCCCTAACCTGAACAGCTCCTCCATGGGGATGCCTTCCTCTTGCAGGATGGGGGTGATGAGCTCAGCCAGGTACAGCCAGATGTGTGGGATGTCAATCTCCATGTCCTCTGCGATCTCCAAGATCTCCCGCAGCCTGAAGAGGAGAAGGAGCTGTTGGGATCCAGCAGTCCCCATACCCTTGGCTAGGAGGGACCTCAGGGTGTCTCTCTGGTGAGTCCTACTCAAGGCAAGGCCAAATTCAAAGCCAGACTGCCCTGGCCCCTCACCCTTTGTAGTACTGCTCCTTGGATAGCGTGCCTGCCTTCACCAGCTGGCAGAGCAGGGCTCCCATGTGCTCACGGGAGATGGTGCTCCTCTCCAGCGTGGACTCGATGCCATTTTGCACAAAGATGTAGAGCGAGGAGGGGCTGCCCAGCTCCTGCACACACTGCAGGGCCTCCTGCAGGGAAAAGGGGGGTCAGTACTGCCCTACAGCCAGCTCTGGCTCCCCCCTCCACATCCAGGCACCACCAGTGCTACCACACAGGGAGGGAAGCATATGGCCTGTTAGGGCAACATGTATGGTGTGTTACGGTGGAGGCCAGCCCCTCCTCTCACCTTCATGTCATTGATGTGCAGGTATTCCTCTATGATCGCCTTGGATTTCTTCTCCAGTTCCTCTTCTGACAGCGCAGGCTTGGTGGATGTAGCAGGAGGTGTTGGCTCTTGTTTAACTGCAAGAAAAGAGCAAGAATCAGGCACCACCTGGGACAGGCAGGGCCGCAGACTCTAGGATATCACTCCTCCCCAGCTCACTGGTCTCTCGGCTCCTGTCCCGTTCCTCCGTCATGCTCGCAGCCTTGCGCACGGCCTCGGGACCGCCCTGCTTCTCCCGTTCTCGGCTCCTGTCCCCTGTCTCTTTGCTGAAGCTCCTCTTGGTGAGGGCAGACCTGTTCCTGTCTGCTCTCTCCCCCCGGTCAGGACGCTCCAGACGGTCGCTGCCCTTCTCCGAACGCGACTCCCGGTCCCCTCTATCCCCAGCCTTCTCTGACCTGTCACGGCTGGAGCTGCTCCTGGGTGGGAGAAATACACACAGCATGAAGAGCCCATCACCATCCTCCCTGACCCCCACTGTAGACCTCACACTCCAGCCCATCAATGTCCATCCAAGGACCCCCAGGCCAGACCCAGCACCCAGGAGTGGTCACCCAAGTGCCAAACAGTAGGGAGGTCACCCAAGGTGAGGTCAACCTTCCTTGCCACAAGGATTCACCACTGACTCCGAGCTCCCTCAAGGCCCCATCTTGCCACAGGGCAAGTCCAGATACCGTAACTTGCCTACACATTGATCAACCACAAACCTGAACTGGGGGTTCTCCCTCACCCCCACACACCCATCCACCAAGGCAGGGCTGGCCCCTCACCTCTGCACCACACGGCGGGACTCCAAGCTCTCGGCAGGCGTTGACTGCTGGAGCGCTGAGAAGCGGTTCAAGGTGCTCGTGGCTGGTCGCCCTGAATCAGATGCTGGGCGTGAAAAGAGGGAAGTCTCAGAGTTCGGCACCTCCCTGGTACAGGAACTCCCAGAGGAAGGATCACCCCTCCCACTCTGTCCCACAGCACCCCACCAGTCCCACACTGCCTACCTGAATCTGAGGGCTTTGCGCCAGACCCTCCGCTGCTGCCTTTGCCCCAGCTCAGCCGCCCACCCGGCGCAAAGAGCTGGTTATTGGAGTCAATGGATCCAGGCTGCAGGTGGAGAGAGACAGTCAGACCTGATCCCCCCCAAAGCAGGATCTAGGCCAGGCAGCCAGCTTGGCTGCCACACCACACCCCCAACTTCACCTTGGTGATCTTCGTTAGCCGGCTGGTGTCGATGGGCCGGTTGCCCTTGCTGATGGGCACCGTGTTCCAGCCATCATCTGCAATCAGGCTACTGCGCCCTGAGCACAAGAGGGACAGTCATAAGGTGCAGACCAGCCTTGAGCAGAGTCCAGCAGGAGCAACCCACCCCTGGCAAACTCAAGTGCCCCAAGGCACAGGCACTCACCACCGGAGGATGGCCCAGGGGGTCCTCTCCTCTTGTCCTTTGACATGAGCTGCTGCACTTTGATGTGTTCCCGATGCTCCTCCATCTCTGCTTCCTTGTGGATCTGATCGATGGTTTTGGGGCCCTGGTCTCCTCGCCGCGGCACCCAGCTATTCTGCAGAGGGCAGGGAAGGAGGGAACTGAGATGGCTGGAAGATGGAGGAAGAGGCATTCCCCCTTCCCAGCCATCCCACTCTCAAAGTCTCAGGCTGGTCTCCTGCCCCAGCCATCACCACTTTCCATGTGTTGTGGCAGCTTTTGGCACAAAAAGGCTCAGTTTCCGGAGCCCCCCTGCATTAAACAGCCGCCAATTACTGTGTGCCCACTAACACTACCATGATAACCAAGGGCTGGGGCTAGCATGGTGTCTCTGGGGCTGGCCACAGCTCACATACCCACCTCTCCCCTAGAGGAGACACATGGATTGCTGGCACTCAGAGGACCTAGGCCAGCAGCTCCAAGGGACAAAGCAGCGGATGGAGGGCAGTCCCCAGGCAATTGCATTCCATGAACCTTACCCGTCTTAGGTCAATCACATCCTGCAGCATGAAACGGATTCGGGATGATGTCTTTTTCTCTTTGATGATCTTCTCCATCTGATTGAAGTACTGATCCATCCTAGGCTATAGAGGGACAGAGCCATGGTCACACTCCTCCCAAAGACAAGGGAAGGGCAAGGCAGGGCAGGGCAAGGAGTACCTTGGCTTTCTCAAAGTCCAAGTCCTTGCCAATAGTCGTAAGCAGGCGGCAAAGGCACTCAAGAGACTCCTCATCGTGGTTTTTGAGCAGCTTCACCACACAGTCATGCATAATGGCCTCCGTCAACATCTTCAGTTTGAAGAGCTCTCCAATGAACTTGATGTTGCCCAGGGATCGTCGTCGGGCCTTGTCCCGTGCCTCCTCCAGCTCATCCTTCATACGCGCCTTCTCCTCGGGCTGCAGAAAAAACCCAGCAGGCCAGTTCAGTGCCCAGAGCCAGCCCAAGGACACCCACTGCCAGCCCTCGGCCACAGACTCCCACCCCAACTCACAGCACTGGCATCATCCATCTCCTTCTGCCGCTTCTCAAAGATCTCGTCATCATCCTTGTCCTTCTCAAACTCCTTCTGGCAGCGGTTGAGCAGCAGCTTGCGGAAGTTCACAGTCACTGTGGGCTTGTCTGTTGTGGGCACTTTAAGCTGCAGGGAGAGGCACAACCCCGAGAAGGAGCATGAGTTGTGTCATCCCTCAAAAGTTGGGCAACTAAGCTGGCACTACTCAAATCAGCGAAAAGCCACCCTACAACTCTGTGATGACCTGCTGAGACTCTGAACTTGGTCCTCCATCCACACACCCTAGTTTCCCCACTCCACATGGAAGGACCTGCACACTACTACGCTCTGCTGAGATGGCCAAAAAAACCTTGCCCGCTCAGCAGGAGACCACCCAGCTTCTGCTCACCCCCATAAGGCAACGGCACATGTTAGCATAGGCAACAGAGAAGTTTGGCTCCGAGATGGCCTTCTCGAAGACGAGGTCGATGACACCCTTGAGCCGCTCCTCCGTGTCGATGGACAACTCCATCACCTGCTTCATCAGTTGCTGGAACATCTGGGGCGTCAGCTTGTTGAGGATGCTGCGGACGCGGCGGAGCAGCTCCTGCAAGGGCAGCAGAGTCAGCAAGAGCTGGGCACCTTTCCCCTAGGCCCTCCGACTGCCTGCCCACCCCAGCTCCCACCTGTGTCTTGATATTCTCAGGATCCTCCTCCTCGGAAGCACGTTTGCTGCTGGGTTTCCAGGCCTTCTCGGCCTTGTTCAGCTTGACATCCTCATTGAGGGACACGGTAGCAATGATTTTGCGGGGCTCCTTCCTCTGGCTCTGCTGGGAGCGGCGGGGACCCAGCCCTGAGGGCTGACACATGGAGAAGAAACTCAGCTCTCTGCTCTGGGACCACCTGGGCTGGCTCCCAGAAGTCCCCAGCCCGCCTACTCAGATCCTCAACTCCATCACGGACATCAGTGGCCCAGACACAGCGGCTCGAAAGCTTGATCATCACAGAGAGGCAGAGCAGGATGGCAGGAATGAAGCAAGGAAATACTCACCAGGCCTCGGTTGCCCATGACAGGCCGGCCAAGGTTGGCGAAGGAGGGGGTGAAGTCAGGGCTGCAGTTCATGCCACTGAGGCGGATGGGGTCGATTGCCCGCAGTGGGGTCTTGTTGGCCTGCGAAGGTACACATGGCTGAGGATGCCCGGGGGCAGAGGAGCGGGACGGATCCATCCCCCAGCCTCAGCGCCGGGACAAGGAACTGGAAAAAAGGCCCCAGAGGTGCCCCCACACCCACCAAACCCAGGCTCAAGGGTCATTGCAGACACTGCAACAGGAACCTGAGCACAGAAGTAAGTCCCTGCCCCACCTTCACAAGGCACAAAGAGGAGCCAGACCTCCACCTAACTACCACCCACAATTCCCCAATTTCCAGGACCGCACCGACCTTGTCCAGCACCACATCTGTGATCTGGGGCAGCCCCTCAGGTTTCTGCATACTGGCAAAAATGAACTGGAAGCCCAGCAGGAACTCTCGGTCATATCGCTTCTTCTCCTCAGGGTTCAGTGGCTTCCATTGCTCTGCAGTGGACAGCAAGATGGAAGATCTGATGTGGCCTGTCCCATATCCTCCACCCTGAGCTGCAGTGGATCTGGGTCCACACAGGGACCAGCGAGGTGGGATGCAGACAACCACAAAACTGCCCCAGCCTGGTACACCATGAGCATAACCCTGCATGCTTAGAAAGCCTGATGCCACCAGCTCCCTGCCTCCTGCCAGGACCCTTGTGCTGGGAACTCTGTTTCCCACCCCATGCCATGCTTGGGGACAAGATGGGAGGAGAATGTGAAATTTAGGACAGCGGGACCATGTCACCCACACCTTCCCCACTGCTGGGTCCAGAGGTGGTGGCTGCCAGCAGAGGACTGTGCCCAGCCACAGCTCACCTTCCTTGTAGCCATACTTCTGGCCAGCAGTCTTGCCCTTCTCCGGGGCCAGCTTGTCCTCCTTCTCCTCCCACGTCTCTTCCGACTCTTCCTGTGGACGGGCAGGAGCCACGTCCTCTGCTTCACCGGCAGGGGCAGACGTGGGCGGCTTGTTCTCCGCCTCCGAGGCACTATCACCGGTCTGAGACTGCATCGGGAGGGACAGGGACAGCAGTCACCCACACGAGCCTGGTCCTGCCCCCTTCACCCCACTCCTCAGTGTCCACCCCACCTCAGATCCTCATTACCATCACAGAGCATCAGTGGCCCAGACACGATGGCACAAAGCAGAGTTCATCACAGGTGGAGATGGGACACAGGGTGATCCCCAGACACCCCTGGGACACTCACCTCTTTAAAGGCATCCAGCAAATCACCTACTGCCTCCTTCTTGTTCAGCTCCTTCATCCTTCGTTTCTTCTTTGGCACCGACATGGCGACTGGGAGGAGAGGCAGGAAGGTGAAAGACGGGAACCCTCCCAGTTCCCCAGGTACCCTGACACCAGCTACAGGGCCACCAGCAAGGCCCCAGTAACACCAGGCAAGCTTCAAGACGGAGCCACATGGATGTGGTCCTGCCACCCCATCACAGCCCACACCCCCAAAAACACCCAGATTTACCATGTGCCTCATCAAAGCCTCCCATCCACACCACTGCCCTAGTGCTGTGCTCCCCATTCTCCTCAGAGGATCCCTGCAGACACCCACACTGCTCTGCAGGGCAGCCCTTACAGCGACACTCCCATACAAACCTCTGTCCCCACACACACTCTCCTCCTTGGCACCCCTACACACCAGCCCATACAGATGTGCTCCCTGGAAACGTATCTGCCCTAAGGTTGCCTTCCTAGAGCACCCCTGTATCCCTGCTCAAGGAACTCTATGTAAACACATCCTGTGAACCCATCTTCCCCATCACTCCTATGTAACCCAGACACTTCTGTGTAGGGTGCTTAAAGGAAAAAAGAGAAACTCCAACACATCCCCAGGGCACCCCACTTTCCTCAAGCACCCCTGTGTACTTGCATACCCCTACACAGCATGGCCCACATCTTCCCTGCCAATCCTCCACCTCCCAGTGTCCTCAATGATTGGGGACAATCCTCAGATACAACCCTGATACACCCACCCTACACCCCGCGTAAGGCATCACATAAAACGCACTTCCATTCCCCATGACATCCCCCACACACAGCCCTCTATACCCACCCCATACACCTCCACATAGATGTATTCCCCAGACATCTCCCTCATCCCACCATCCACAGGCACCTTGTCCCTCTCAGCATCCCATACCCACACATCCTGTATCCCTAACCACGTCCCCCTCTCCAACACCCTACCTGTACCTCATGCCTAGCACCACACCCATGGGATGCCCCCCAACATCCAACACCCACCCTGGGGCACCCTGCAGCCCAGCATTCCCAACCTTGTGCGGTCGCCTCCGAGGTCTGTGAAGGGGCAGGGGCTGGGCTCAAGCTTCGCTCCTGGGTCTCACCAGGGCCTTCACTCTCTTCCTCCTCCTCCTCTGCAGGTGGGGAGGCAGGGGTGCCAGGCTGGGCTGGCTCCTCAGGCTCTGAGATGGGGCTGACATCTGACTCGGGCTGCTCCTCACTCAGCTCCACTTTGCTGGTGCCCTCCACCCCATTGGGTAAGGGCAGCTCTTCAGGCTGGGCAATGGGGGAGTCCAGGGTGGGCACAGGCACCGGCTCAGAGACCGGCACTGGCTGGCACAGGGGCACCTCAGGGACCGGCTCAGGCGTCTCCTCCAAGACCCCATTGGCCTCAGCAGTGGGCTCAGGGCAGGGCTCTTCCCGTGGCGGTGGGGGGCTGGGGGAGGCGGGTTTGGCAGACGCTTCAGGGGCCTGTGGTACAACGGGTGGCGGCGACGGCGCAGCCGGCACCAGGGGCACGGCTGGCATTGAGGGAACAACGGGCACCGGCGGCACCTCAGGGGGCACAGGCTCCTGCAGGGTGGGCTCCGGGGGGGGAATAGCAACCTCCTCCTCCTCTTCCTCCTCCTCCTCCTCCGCAGCCACCGTGTCCATGTTGGGCGCGGGCACAAGGGGCAGCTCCGCAGCCCCTGGTGCTGTAGTGAGGGCGCTTAACGTCTTTTGCGGGTCAGGTGGCGCCTCGCCCTGCTCCGCTTTCGTGTCCGTGTCCACGGGAGGCTCCATTGGCACCAGCCTCACAGGCGAGAGCACCACGGGCTCCGCCTCAGGGATTAGGGGAGGGGGAGGCGACGGGGATGCCGACTTGCTGGGCTCCTGGGAGGCGGGCTTGCTCACCACCAGCGCGGGCTTCGGGCGGTCATCTGCAAGGCGGACAGCATTAACGGATGACTCTCTGATCCCCTGCTCATCCCACAGTCCTCCCCAGATCCCTCTATCTTCAGGAGAGATAGGGATAGATGCACCAAGCCACATCACAAATGAGTGATGGGGACAACAGGGGTCCTCCAATGTCCAGGGGGTAGCTGAGGTGAGTATACAACCCCCATAAACTCTCCTGGATCCAACATGGGGACACAGGTCCCCAGGTACGCAGGGATGGCCTCTGCCCCCACAAGCCTCAGGAGAACCAAGGAACAGTGGAGCTGGCATTTCACACCCTGCAGTGCCAACACCAGGGATCCTTGCTGCAGCCATGCCAGCTGGCATACCCAGCCCTGGCACGGGCACTTACCGGGCCGGACAATAACTGCTACATGGGGGGTCTCTCCATTGGCCTGGGACTCCAAACCGCTTCCAGCCTGAAGGGGCAAAGAGGGAGTTGAACAGGGCCTCTGTACTTCCCTCTGCCCCAGCTGGGGAGTCAGAGGGTCCACTTACCTGTGGAGGGGTAGGGGTGGATGAGGTCCTTGCTCCAGACATAATTTCTTCTGTAATGTCTTTGCCGCCTTGGTTGGGGTCTCGTATTCGGATCTGTCCAAGAATCAGAGCAGAGTGGGGAAGCTGTTGGTAGGGTACAGGACACAACACATGGGCCACCCCCTCTCCCTGAGCCCAACACCCCCAGGAGAGCCTTCTCCAAAGGGAAAAGGGAGGTTCATTCACTGCAGTGCCTGTCCTGGTCATGCACAGTTTGGGGACCAGTGGGGGCCACATCCCCTCACCACAGGGCACAGTGTCCCACAGACACTGGCCTGTTTCAGTGCCTTGCAAGCCATTGCAACAGGCAGCTGGAGACAGCAGGTCCCCAGGCCAGTGCCCATCTCCAGATGTCAGGGGATCCCAAGGCATCACTGTGCTGGCACAGGGGCTGCAAGGACCCCCCTGATTTTGGGGACAATACAGGGGATTAGCCTCAGCACACAGAAACCACAGTGAGCTCTGTGCCACCCCGGGCACACCCTATATGCCCACAGCCTCACTTGCCCCACACTTGCCATAGGTACAGCATGAGCTACAGGGCACCCTGCTGCAGGGTGACAGGAGGGGTACACATGGGTTTGGCTGGGACTACAGTGCAGGGCACAGTGCAGCCACGAGTCTTGTCCTCTCCACCTTCTGAACACAACCTGCTCCCAGAACACCAAGTGCAGAGCTCAACCCATCTCTGATGAGGAAATGCCAGCACCCCACTTCCCAGAGGCAACCCCTGCCCCCCGGCACAGGGCCATGCCGGCAGCCACCCGGCTCCCCGCTATAAATAGGCCCCATGCGAGGCCTCCGAGCACCGGCATCTCCGGGAGCAGACAGCAGTTGGCAGCCGCGGCACCCCCGCCCTCCCGGGAGCTGTGACTCAGCACAACGCTGCCCGCCGGGACGGCCAAGGTCGCCAGCACCCACCGTGCACCCCAGTTCCCTTGCTAAGCCCTCCAGCCTATGGGGACACAGCCCTGTGCCACCCCTTTTCCCTGGCATGCTGCACCACATCTCATCCCACAAACCACCAGCACCTGGGGCCCACACCATCCCCCTCCAGCACATGAGCACACCCTCCTGCACGAGTACCCCCATGCCTGGAGGCAGATGGCTCCTTACCGTCTTGCGTTCTCGTTTTGGGGGGATCGGTGGTTGTTGGCTCACAATGACCTGGGCAGTGGGGACCCCCGCTGAGAACTGCTGCACCCCCTGCGCCGGGTAATACGCACCCGCTGAAGGAGAGGAGAGAGCGTCAGACCAGCCAACCCAGATCCTCCAAGCCCGTTCTGAAGACTCCCTGATCTCCCGGACACAGGGGTCTGTCAGGAGCCCGGAGAGCCCTTGCTGCTCTGCAGCGAACCCCCATCGCATCCGGCCTGGATTGTCCCAACCCGCCTGACAGGCCTGACCGAATTCCTTCCCTGTGAAGCAGAGAGCGTCCCCGCGCCACCCCCACGCCCAGCCAGGCCCCACAGGCATCCACCGTGCCCACCGGCTCCACGCCACCAAGAGCCCTGCCTGGACACTCGGCCATGTCAGGTACAGGCGTCCTGGCTCCGCAGGCGGCCCCCTTCCTGCCTGCGCCCTTATCTCCCCAGGGCCAGCACCAGCCCGAGGGCGGCACCAGGCAGCCTCCATTCACACCCAGGCTGAGGGGCTCGGGCTCCACGTGCAGCCTGAGCCCCTGGCGAGCCCAGCCCAGAGGAAGGAGCTATGCTGAGGGCCAGAGGCAGAGCTGGACCCCATCCAGGGCTGGCACAGCCCTCAAGAGGTGCTCCACTCCTCCCAGGGCATCCATAAGCATCACCCCAGAGCAGTGCCACAGGGATATGGGTGTGTGGGGACAGGCACAGCTGGGTCCTGGCCCTCTCTGGCTCCAGCACCTTCCCTGCTGCACTGACCCTGGAAGTCAAACAAGGTGCTCTGGTGACTGCCTCATCCCTGACTCATGGACCCCTCCCTCTGCTCTGGGGACACACGGACGCTGAATGAGCTTCACATGCCAGGATGGGCCAGACTTGGGGGGAAGGAAGGAGATCCCGAGCTGCCTAGCCCTGGGGACCAGACAGGAGACACGATCTGATTCATTAGTCAAGGGGCACACCATGCCAGGTCACCCACGCAGTCCTGTGGGCAAGAGGCAAGCTGCTGCCAGCTTCCCCGGGAACAGCCACAGCAGCCCCAAAGCAGAGGCTGGGGGCACACCCATCCTGGAACCTCAAAGAGATACCCAGAGCATGTCCCAAGGCTGTGCACAAAGGTGCAGCAGTGTCCTGGCCCAAGCACAGGAGACAGCCACTGCCAGGGGCCACCTCTCTCCTCTGAGGGGCTGGCTGGGCCCCGAGACAAGAGGGAGGGAGGCCGGGCACGTACCTGGCTCAGGAGAAGCCCATCTCTGCCCCGGTTATGCTTTGCTGCTGTGCCGGGGCCAGGCCAGAGGCCTCGGCTCACATTTCTGTGTCTGCTAGGCCTCCCGGGACCAACCAAGCCTAAATATAGTCACAGCCCGGGTGGCCACATGCGAGCAGGGGGAAGGAGGAGGGGCTGCTCACATCATGCTCCCCAAGCACCAGGAGGGGGCAGGCACGGAGCACCCCAGCTCAGATCCTGGCGATCAGGAGCTGAGGGGGGTCAGCAAGCACTGAACTGCTCACCACCTTGACAGCAAGTGAGGGGGAGCAGGGGATAAAGTCTGCCCCAGCCCTCTGCCAGCAGAGTTAAATATTAAACGGCCCCAATTTGGACATGGACGGGGGTGAATGGACTGGTGCGAATGGACCAGTGGGACACGATGTGCTGCTGGGCAACAGGCAACTGTCCCCCAAAATAGCCTGCAATGGAGTCACAGAGTCAGCCACAGTGAGCTGTGTGCAGCTCGGCGGGATGCAGAGAGGCCAGAGGCAGGGGAGCAAAAAAACAGGGAAGTGCTGGGACTGAAAGAGTACAGGGGAGCAGAGCAACCCCTCTGTCTGTACCGTAAGTCCCGAACTCTGTGGGGCTGGCTCCAGGGTAAAAGCTAGGGGCGCCAGGTTGGACCGGGTACTGTTGGGTCGGGACAACGTACGTGGAGCGACCCTGCAATGGGAGAGAGGAAGAGAGGAAGAAAAGTCAGTTATGTCCCCTGCAGGGCACAGACATACCCCCAAAACACTGATGTAACCCCAAACCTGCCTGTGAACTAGTTGTACACCAGGGCAGTGAGCAGGACACAGGCAGAGTAGATACCAGGTGCCTCTGGGAACTGCTGGGAAGGGGACCAGTACTGCCTGCGGCCTCTCTACAGAGCCAGCAGCACCCTGCTCAAATCAGTGGGTGCTCAGAGAGTCTCAGGACCCATTCTGCCCTCCCAAAACAGACCTGGGCTCCAAGCCCAGCTAACACCTCCCACTGGTGCCCGTCCCAACCCCCTCCCATAGAGTCCAAAGCATGGCCCTCACCTGTCCGGGAATGTAATAGGCTCCTTGGGAAGGTGTGTAGGATATCTGGGAGGGTATCATCATCACCTGGGAAGCAGCTGGATACACATGGGCAGGAGGGCCGGGCCGAGCCGTTGTGTTACTCTGCACGCGGGACGCACTGGCGGGAGGCTGTGCCCTGTTCTGGTAGAAATGCTTGGGGAGAGATGGGGCACAGCGTCAGCAGGAGCTCCAGCACCTTCATCTGCCACCACCGCACACGGGAGGAGACACCACCCCCCCACACTCCACCGGGACGCAGCACCCCCCCAGCAGCCCCCANCGGGGGATGCTGGGACCTGTAGTCCCGCCATGCCGGAGCCGGACAGCATGTGGAGCTCCCTATTCCCACCCCGGCCAATGGCGTTCATCCCGACCCAGCTTGTTTGCCAGGCAAGACCACCCCCGGGAGCAGCAGCTCCAGCCCAGCGACGAGTGGGCAAGGAAGGGTCCGCGCACGCACCCCCGGGGCAAGGAGAAAGCGTTACCTGAAGAGACCTGAATCCTCCCTGTTAGCAAGCGCACGCATACAGAGGGAAAGGGGGAAAGAGAGAGACAGGAGTTACTGGCAGTGGGACAGGGATAGCAGAGGAAGGGACAAGAGGCCAGGGAGCCCTCTGCCCTGTGCCCACAACCCAGATATACTGAGGTCCCCTGTAGGGACGTCCCAAGGGCCAGGGATGGGTCTGATGAGCTCCCAGACAGCACAGCCAAGGATGTCACCAGATCTGCCCTCAGCAGCTCTTCCACACAAGAGGGCTGATGGAGATTCAGAGCCTTGCACGCCACTGCAGGGCCTTAGGAGACCAAGCAAAGTAGGGAGGAAGATGAGGAAGGGCACAGGCAGAAGCAACAGCCTGGGCCGGAGTTAGCACAGGCACAGCCACATGCTGCAGGCTTCATGCAAGGAGGGAACTGGGGAGACACTGCGGAGAAACCTACCCAAAATCGAGCAGGCGTCCAGCACTTTCCCCAGACCAGCCTGTCCCCAAACTCCGGAGTCCCCACATGCTCCCCAGCCCCTTCATGCCCGAGGTGGGTGTTTCTGTGCAGTGTCAGGGCAGGGTGTTCAGCATGCAGGGCAGGGGAAGCGGGTTAGTACCTGCTGGTGAATAGCCCGAGGCCCTGCTGGAAACTGAGAGAGGAGGAGAGGGAGGTTTGGGGCAGGGGAGGAAGGAGAGAAGAGCAGTCACTCGGTGGGCATCCTAATTGGAGGCGCCTGCCCCCCCACCCCAGGGCCAGGAGGTCCTCAGGTGGCAGTCGTGGTCCGGATCACGGGCTCATTCCCCCTTCACTGGCACATGCCAGCCCTGAGGGGCATCACATTGCTCCTAACACCCCTGGATTCCATGGTGGTGTGGGCTACTTGGCCAGGAAGCAGAAAGCTGCTGGATACCCCTTATCACCCTCTCCAGCTCTGGGCAAAATCCTTACCTGGCGCGGCTGAGAAGGCGTATTCATTTGTGAGGTCGGTGCCGGGTTAAAAACCACAGGTGCCGTCTGACCAGGTGGGAACGTCGGCTGGAAGAAGGCAGGGAGGGAAAGAGATGGTACTGCTGCCCCTGGCACCAACTGGGGAGGCAAAGCTGGGTCCCCCAACCCTGCAGGAGAGGGTTACCTGCGGCAGTCCGGGAGAAGGGGCAGGGTGCGGGGCAGTCGGGGCTCCTCCTGTGGGCTGTGGAGCTTTGTTCATTTCATGGGGTTGTGCATAAGGATCCCCTCGCTATCTGCAGGAACAGGAACAGTGGGCATAAGCAGGAGATGGCAGCATCCCAGGCATCTGTCCCCTGTCAACGCCAGCCCTGAAATCTGCAAATCTCCAGCCCCACAGCCTGCCAGTGTAAAGCCAGGCATCAGCCATGCCCCACAGACAGCATCCCACCAAGGCACGGACCCCAGCCACCCCCTCCTGCCCCACTTTGGGCCACGGGGAAGATGAGGCAGGCATTGCCAAGTCACCCAGCCTGGGCAGGTCCTCACATCCTTCAGAGCAGAGTCCCTCATCATGCCCCAAACCCAGCCATGCCCACCAGCAGGACTGACCCACCCAAGGTGACCCCGCAAAGGCCGTCTGGGTTCTACACAAAAGTGGGCACCAGTGCCCGTGATTTGCCGCCAGCACCTACGCCACCACCAACTCCGGGGGGCTGGGTGGGCCGGCGGCACCCCGGCGTCAGCCGTGCCCAGCTCCACCCCGGCTGACCTACTAAGCGCTTCCCCCGGCCGGCCAAACCTGTTCCTGCTGGTGGCGCCGGGTCCCCAGCACACACCACAAACGCCTACCAGGGAAGGCAGGGAGCAGCTCCCACGTCCCCCCGCGCCACCGACACTCCTGGCCACTACCCGGCCCAGGGGAGCCGGCAGCCCCCTGCCATGGCCGGCACCCGGGCAGCCCGGACACCGTCCCGGCTGTCCCAGGAAGGACTTGGCAGCCAGTGCTGCTCTCCCCGCCCCAGTGCAAAGGCCACCGGGGCAGGAAGGAGAGGCGGTACCCCGCACACTGCCGGGGGTCCCCTGCACCCCATAGCACCCGGCGAGCCCGTTGCCGGCCAGACACCCGAGGGAACAGCCCTGGTGCCTCCTGTAATCTGACGCCCGGACGCGTCAGCACTGCCGGCCCCCGGCCCCGCTGCGGGCACTGCCAGGCACGTCCCACCAACACTGGGAAATGGGGCACCCCAATCCCCCCAAGGCTGCACCTTGGTATGGGGGTGCCACCCTATCACAGGGATCCCCCGAGCCACAACACCAGTGCAGATGGGCCCCGCCAGGGTTTCAGGAGGTGGCTGGGTTGCACCCCCCAGTGCTCCCCCCAGGCCCCTTCTCACCGGGGACCCAAGCGCCTGGCACGGACAGCCTGTACCTGAGCCAGCTTAGCTAGGCCTTGAGATCAACCACCCCAAAACAGAGGGGGAGGATTGTCTCAGAGGGGACAGGGACACCCGGGGACAGCCAGACCTGGTCTCCGCCGCCAGACACAACCGGGAGCGAGAAGGATACTCACCCCCCCGCGGGAAAAACCTGGGCCGGCTGAGCGGGCCTGCAGAGACCGTTCATCCGACTGACTGGGAGAGAGGAGGGAGGGAGGAAAGAGGGAGAGAGAGAGAGAACGAGAGAGAGAGATCAGGCCGGGCCCCGCGGGGGGAGCCCGGCCCGGCCCCGGCCTCGCACTGGCCCGGGTAGCCCAGCAGTGCCGGGGAATGCGGGTTCCGTCCCGGGGGGACAACGGGGCACCGCCGCGGCTGTTTGTAATCGGAGTCGCCGCCGCCTCTCCTGCGCCGGGAGCGGCCGGGCCGCGGCCTATGCGGGGCCCGCCGACGGGG